>JAVIWC010001049.1:1200000-1800000 GCA_031894815.1 Creontiades dilutus | reverse complement strand
TCCTTTGCATCTTTTATGGCTGAAAAGTTAGCTTCTTCTAAGGCCATTTTTAGTTTACAATAGTGGATCATCCGTTTGTAAAAATATCGTGCTATCCCTTCTAAAATTATTCTGAGTCAACAATACTGAGTCGATTGTGTTTATTTATTTTTTGCTTGGTGTACTTCCATATTTTTTGTTGAACGTTTTTGATAACCAATGAACTTTTATAATCCATCTAGAAAAAAATTGTAGTTCAAGAGTCTTGTCGAATATTGCGGGCCTTTTGTGCTAGTTGTATACGGATGGAAATTTCATCGTGGAATTACGAAACGATCTTTTTGAAATTGATATGGAACTGTCAAACTGTTCTTCCCCGACCTCCTTACCATCTTAATGCATTAGCACTACTAGAACCTGAGAAATGCATTACGTTTAGGCAGGCGTGCGTAAACTTTAATTAATGCATGGGGACAGTGTCACAACAGATCAAAATGGTCTCGATGACCAAAGGTTCTTCCCATCCCTTGAAAGGAAGAAAAACTGAATATTCCCTGAAATTTTCATCAATATAGGACGAAAACTGCAGGATTTATTCTTGTTGCAAGGATCTACGGACACACGGACATACACACAGACAGATACGAAACCACAGTTGTTCAGGATGGTCTAAAATGCCAAATGTTAGTGGACATTTTTTCTGTAACAAAAAAAATCATCTCCCGAAACTGAAAACAAAGCTTCTATAACCTTTATATAGAGTAGAGTAAATAAAGATTCAGAAAAAAAGTTAACCCCAACTAAAAAGATGTTGGTTAACGTTTCAAAATGCGTAGAATGAAACACAGTGGTAAGTAGTGCATTCATTACAAGACGTCCTGATGACCGGTTTTTATGTGATCAGACTCGTAAACATAAAATAAACACTTTCAAATATTCTAAAAACTTGACTGAATTCTCGAAACAAAAAGCACGAATGTCCGCAGAGAATTCTAGTTATTAAGAGAAGAGCTTGAAAGAATCGGCTATTACCACTCCAGCGGTCTTCCCAACCACGAATTCTAAATAATTTAGAAATAAATTATTTCTTTAGTTGCCTCTGCACGAGAAAGATGATTTATACAAAATTAGGATCGAAATAAAAACGAAAAAAAGATGAAAGAACAATATGAATAAACAATAGTAGAATGGATTGTCTATTACTCCCTCCAGTGCCCAGTCTTGATAGAAAATTCTAAATTTCTCAAGTTTGTTTCACAACTAGGCTAAAGTTGGACTCAGAAAAAGTGTGTTTTTTTTTTCAAATACTCAGTACAATCAGATGAAAATAGTGAAGAAATGAGGATTTATCACTAACCCGAAAGTGGAAATTGAATATTTTGAAATTTTCAAACACTAAAATAAAATCTTCAAATGGAAGGTCCCCTCGATCGGTTCTTTAGGCATTCCTCTGGTCATAAAGCCTTGTTTCAAAGGGACGGGACCTCCTAAAAAATCGAATTTAAAAATCCGTCCATCCGCCGCGCAGGAAGGCAAAATTACCGATTTTGGAAGACAAAAACTAATTATAAAATATGACGAATGTGTGATTCATCATGCATCGAGTAGATAGCCATTGACCTCGGGGGAACAGCGATCTTCGTTTGTATCTTTTGTGTGGGCCCCCATAAGTGTCTGAGTTAATCTCAGAATACGTGATTCTCTCTTACTTGTAAATCTGAAGTTGTCTTTTAATGATCCCCTCGCCAGAGATAGCGTGTGAAGTCACAGGTATTTGCATGTTATTCATTCGGTTATAATTTCCAACCTGCTTTTCAAGGCTCATAATAGTGTTAACTAGCCGTCATGTACTATTATTACCGTTTTCGGGTAGGGAGATTCTAACTTCTTCATACTGTAAAATACCCTTCCAGGATTCCTAAGTCCCTTTTTTGTAGCTATTTTGATGTACGCCCAGAATTATAGGGTGACCGGGATATTGGCTGAAGTTGTCCAAAATTTCAAAATTGAGGCTCTGGACTTCTAGTATTGGGTCATTACTTAGATTACCGTAACGCAGCGCAGCTTCGAGGATTGTGTTATCTACAATGACATTTCAGGACCCATTAATAATTGTTGGGGACGTATAACTGGACTCTATTGATTTGACGGATACACCACCAAGATTTCTTTGATTTTACATTTCACGGGCCCGCACCCTATACCGAAGCAAATCACCCTAACAAATTCCAGATAAATGCAAAATAAAATCCTGCTCGCAACGGAGCAACCATGTTGGGGATATTTTAAGCGGGCTGTATTAATTTGATGGTTACTTAGGTCGATGATTCGGACGCTAGGATCTTGTTGCGAGTTCCCAGGGTTGAACGGGTGGTGGGTTTGAATGGGAATGTAGTAATGTAATACAAAGTAGAATAAAGGGAGTAATTGAGGATTCTAACCTGATCAACGTGCAAGCAGCCTTCTTTGCTGGGGGCTCCCCGCATACATCCGACAGCTAATCCATCGTTGAAAAGGTTCAATATGAAGTGGAATTTCCACGAATCCGCAGATGTGAAACACCAGAAAACGTGCTCTTTAAATATAAACGAGGGGTATTTAAGGTGGTGGTTAATCAGATAGGGACGAGAGTAGAACCGAAAGTGCCTCACGAAAGAATCGGAAGGAATAGGAATAGTTTAAGAACAAGAGATAGAGGAGGGGGGAGGGGGGGATTTGTGCAATTCAAACCTAAGTTCCCTCAATTTTCCTAACTCATCCATTGTATTGTTTCTGAGTTGGAAATTACGTTAATTTAAATTTCGATCACCATCTGTGATTCTGTCAAGACCGGTCTGCGATCTTTTTGAATTTAATGGATACGCTTAAAACTACCTACTAACAACTAAGTACGTATTTATTTTGTAAAGAGTTAAATTATGTCACATTTTTACCAGTGTGAGGTTCGTACTACTTCTTTCATTATCTACTTACTTTCTAAAAATCTAACAGGATGATACGAATGCTTCTCCTGATGTTATCAATCTTTGCCAAATGACAAGTACACTGGTGTTCAACTTCGAAAATGATGTTAAAACATGTACTTTATTATGATTCATTATTGGATAGGTGTTTTAGGAGAGGGAAAGGTATCTTGAATCTAATTGTCGGATTTCCAATCTTAGGATCTGTTATCCTACTACAAGTTGCAATACTTTCCCCATTTTCCTTCGCTACTTTCCGATTATTCCCTTTTCACATCTCATGAAGTCATTTTCCGAAGGTTTCGACTCCAAATCATATTTCTCACTTTCTAACTCCTTTGGGTTCAGATTTTGAGACAATACGAGCTTTTTATACACATGATACATAATGCCGTCTTGCAAGCTCCAATTCAGTTGAGAGGAACAAGCGGAAACATTCGTTTCGCCAGTATTTTTATTTTACCTCATTCAATTTTAGTTGGGTTTCTGCAAGTGTTTCCAAGTGTACCTAGGACGTACGATCCAATTCTGGAAGTCCAGCGATTAGTGTAATAAAGGTGATCTAATTAAACCAATGTGTAATAATTGGCTGCGTTTTTTAGTGTTGTCCACCGAGATCGGTCATTTGCCCTGCTATTCGCCGTTCAGACCTTTTCTCCGGAGCTCGTCGACCAGTGGCGGCTCCTGCCCTGGAACCCAGGGAGTGCATCGAGACCATAACGGACAACCACGAAGTTAACGTGGGACATAAATGAGCTTTTCTCCCCCAAACACAAATGTCAATTACCAATATGCAAAGGAGATCAATCTTGTTCGCTTCCCCGGCTTCAAATCGTGAAACAAACGATTCAATCGTACCTTTAAAAGAAATTCACTAACGGGTCGAACTTCAGAAAACCATGTTTTGCAACAGTTGAATTTTCTATCCGGCCAGCAAGAACCATTGTGTGGGTAAAAGCCCAATTCCATGTTAAACCCAAGCTTCTATTATTGCTGCAAAGAAGACAAGGGAAGCAGAAAAGTTCATTACTTACCTCACATCAGCTGAGCCAATTAACCTTTTCGTATTAATGAGGGTTTAACTTGCGAATCGTGGAACGATTTATGTTTGCCTTCGCAAGTAATAGTTGGGGACAATAAACCAATAATGGGATAACAGTGGGTTTTGGTGATTCTAGCACACTTTAGCGGGTGAGTGAACAACTGTTGTGCTCCTGTGTAAGC
The DNA here is from genome assembly GCA_031894815.1 of Creontiades dilutus. Lineage (NCBI taxonomy): Eukaryota > Metazoa > Arthropoda > Insecta > Hemiptera > Miridae > Creontiades > Creontiades dilutus. The sequence continues at coordinate 1,795,834 of JAVIWC010001049.1, read as the reverse complement.
TCTCTGAAATTTTGCGCGATTCATTTTGGGCCCTCTTATTGTGTTCCCCTTCCATTTGGAGCACAGATGGAGTTTAGCTCCTGGACAGCTTACCCCTAAAGGCAGCGTAGACACGTTCAGTTTAGTTTGTGCAAGCCGTTTGGTGGGATCGTTCTCATATATAACTGTGCAAACTGGCATGCACAAGCCGGTCTGCGCAAACGGCAAGAGCCTGTGAACAGGCCTTAACCTCCATCGCCAAACTCAAAATTTCACCATCCTCTCACCCATCCTTAGGCTCTGTTGGGCGCGTGGATTTGAAACTCTACTGCTCTTCAATGATGATTCATGGGGAGAAGTTGGAAAACAGTATGATAATATTAATATTTCATATTGGCCAGGGGGTCCAGATGCGCCTGTGCTACTGCCAGCAGCCGAAAAAATTTGGTTTAGACGAGAAGGAGAGCGGATGGTAATTATTCGGAAGGATGAAACGTTCAAATGGAGGAAGAAAGGGAAGATCTTCAAGGTGAACGCGGGAAAATGCTTCGGGTTTCGTCGGTCACTTTCGATTTCTTGGCAGCGTGGTGATCGGACCCCCTCCACGTCCGCCGTCGGTGAGAGGGGCGTGAAGACTCCCAAGTTCAGGCGCGAAGCTTTCTGTCAGTTTGCCCTGTTGGCTTGGCAACGTTCGGTTGTGCCTTGAGATTATGTGTGTTGTTCGCTGAAAATCGGTGTGATCCCTTCTGGAGATATCTTCGAATGTGGTGAGTTATCATGTCAATACTTCTCTTTATGACATCCTGGTCGCTCTGAAGATCACCGAGAGTACCACGTCTTTCAGTAGGATGAATTGTCAGGAAAAACTTGGATGTGTTTTGAACTTGAACCATCAACAAACGTTATCTCACATTATCACCGACTTGGCGGAACTTCATCTCTTTTACGGTCATTATTTACTACCTAGGTGTTGATCAACTCATTATTAAAGCCTGCAATCTATTTGCCCACTACTTCACCTCCTTACTCAACAATTCTCTACAAGGTAGACAGTTGGTCTGAATTATACCTAATTTGTTCAACAATTGATCGAAATGACTCCTGCATGCTTTTAGAAACTCCAGAACCAAAAATGTTTCTCATCCAAAACGAGAACATGTGGGTACCTTACCATGCTTTTGAGTTTAGGCATTAAAGTATTACTCCACAAAATGTGATCAATTGTGTGTCCTAACTTTTCCTGCTTGTTTCTGGCAAAGTCTAAGAATGAGTAGTCATCATTAGATTATTTTTAACTATCTGAAACTTCATCTGACTGATTGAGGGACTGGAGACAAAGTGTGACAAAATTGTTCAAAATAATGTAGGTAGTAATGAAATGCCCTAACTGCATTAAAATTGGGATGTAGCTTTATGTCAAAGTCCAGCTAGTTTCTGGTAAAGTCTAATGATCACTAATCATAAATAGATCATTTTTTTATTATCTGAAACCAAATCTGACTGATTGAGGGACTGGAGACAAAGTGTGACAAAATTGTTCAAAATAATGTAGGTAGTAATGAAATGCCCCCAACTGCATTGAAATTTGGGATGCGGCTCTATGGGGGCTAGGTAATCCCTAGAAATGTACAAGAAATGTAAATAATATCGAAAACGGTCTACAAGACCGGCGTTCATTCCAACATTTGTACGTTCTAGAGCACGCACTTACGCTACAGTGAAACTCTGCCGGTTTTGAAACGTGTCGGATGGGAAATAAGTTCATCCTTCAACCACACTTCAATTTACAGTCCTGTCTGGAGCCTAATCGGACTTGAGTACAGTTTTGCCTGGGACAAGGGTTAACTATGGACACGGAATCAGTATTGTTCAGAAAGCTGAGAAACGAAAGAGACGAAAAGAAAGTTTAAATAATACCTCATGGAAGACATGATCTGATACCGACCATATTGTAATCTTTTAGAAATTTCATAGTTAATTGTTAACAATGAGCAGCACTGTGGAGTAAACGAGACTAATAGACTACGAGTGCATTGCTTTGTCGGTTCTGGTCAAGTAAGCGAAGTAAAAAGTTGCTTTTGGCTTATTATTTTCATTAAACTCTTTGTAATGGTAAACCTAGGGCATTTTACGTCTCAAAATGCATAGAATCCAAATGTGCAATGTCCTCCCGCCATACGGGTCATAAAAGGCCTTTGAACTTGTGTGAAAAAATCCGTTCATTCGCACATGGACTCCACTTGGGGTTTAGTAAGTTCCAACTTCTAGCTGGCGCAGTCGCCTCACAAGCATCCGAACTGGTCAAAAACGTGAAGAAAATATCAGCTGGGATAGGAACACTAACAGATTCAGAGATTGTGATTATTTGCTACAGGTGAACTTTTACGGATCCAAGACCTATCCCAGTCAATTTTGCATTCCAATTGCAAGGAAATGACCCACCAGATGCCTGCCTGTAGAAACTACGTTTTTTGCCCTTCGCATCTCTGCGTGTTCTGCGATCGGGCTAACTAGACGTTTGGACCTAGTTTACCCCAAATGGAGTACGTGTCCGAAAGAGCGGATGTTGTTACATCTATTCTAAGGGGCTTTAGCCCCGTTTACACTGCTCAGGCATCCCTCAGCATCGAGCGACGAGTATTTGCCGATCGCAAGGAGTGTTGACAGTCACAGTGCATTTACGATCAGTCGATCGCGAGCATTCCTTGCGAGCAGACGGCAGCCGTGTTATTGTCGAGATTCAGCGAACATCGGTCCAGGGTGTTTACACTGAGCGGGCGTTGAACGGGAACCCCTTCGATGCCTCGCCGGAAAACCGCCGAAAACTGCCTCGATTGCTCGTTCGAAGCCCTGCTCTTGGCCGTACGACGGACGGACATTGGAGATATGGAATCTACGCACCATGAAACGAACGAACGGACAAAATTTAATGGATGGTGGGGGGGGGGGGGTTATATGAAATTTTTGGTATACGAATACAAAGAGTTATTATTAAGAAAGATTAGCCCAAATCAATAAATACGATACAACTCTCGAAAGATGACTGATGACGTACTTGAATACATTCCTAATAATATGTTCGTGAAACTAACAAAAAACCTCCAAAAATGATTTAAACTGTAACTCCTTATAGTGAAATGTTTATTCTTCCGCATTTATCAAACAGATGCGCGTAGAACATACTTCGAAAAAAGTTCCAACCCTGCAGCATGACCGTATGAGCGAATTTTGCTCCTACTACATTCATGTTAAATTGTGTTGAAATTCGAGCAAATTTGGGTCAAAGATAATGTTGATCATAATGAACGCTTCCTGGTAATTCCGACGCAAAAATATTTTTTTTTTTTAGTGTTCTTACCGATTTTCATCTCATTTTTATGAAGTTTAAGTACATTTTTGTGCATAGCTTTTTAAATGCCTAGCTCACGTTAGATACAATTCTTCTTCGCATTCTGCTAGATCATTCAAATTTGTCGATTTTTAGCAGTTTTTTAAATTTGACCAATTTTATGTTCTCAAAAACTGCTGTCCATCGAACTCCTCGAATTTTTGGAATCCTTGATTCTTTTGCGAAAAAAAAAGAAGTGTTCATCCCAATCCTAAGGAGCGTGACACACATAAATGTTTAGCTCCTTGAAGCAATAGCTTTAGTTATCGGAAAATTCGTTAAACGCTATCGAGTGCGATATTCTCAAGAGTGTGTTACAGTGATATACTTGCCTTGGCTGGGAATTGTTGGAAAAGTGATGATAGATCATGATTCAGTTATGATGGGGTGGTTTTTATCCGTCCTTGTAGGCCTGAGTTCTCCTTAATACTGTCTGAGATTGTTTTGCGTCCGACCCTTATCATCGTTTTAGACCACAGATACGGTCACGATACCAAATGGGACGCTACTTCTTAGACTTGTTGTCGGTCTGGCGAACGAGAGCCATTTTAATTCGACCGATTCGACATGACGCCCTATTTGATCGGTATGCGACGATGAAAACATTCGACTGGGGAAAAAGAACTACCTACAGATAGTAGGAGCTTGAACAGGATGCAACAAACCTAATGATCGAAAATCCAGGGATCGATTCTAGAGAATGAATGCTCTGATATCCCTTATTTGTAGAATATGGAACCTGGAGAGAGTCACCATTCGATTCATCGAAAAAATATACAGAAAATAGAGGCAAACACATTTTTTGAAGCTTGTAAATTTTGGGAGAAAACGTCGATTTCACGTCAGTTTCTTCAAAACTTCCAAGGGGGAAATTTTTGTCCTATACCTGCTGTTGGAAAACTGAGATTCTGGGTAGGGTTTTCCTAGGAAGTGGGATTTACAAATCTTGTTTATTACCCAGACAAACTCGAAATGTACCGACCCCCTTCGATTTTTCATGACCGAAACATGGTTTTTTGACTATATCTTCGGTTCCAATTGATCAAATTAACCATACGCGGTCTGATTTTCTCCGTAATGAAGTAAAAAACTCAACGGACCCTGCAGAAAGCCGGTATGTATCCGTTTTGTTTGTCGGGCGGATAATGTCCGCAAATCTTAAAAACGCTATTTCTCCCTAGTCGCTCAGTAGAATTAGGTGTCCGAGGTCTTAAAATGTTTTTAATTACTTGTTTTACAATACCGCCAACGGGTTGTGTGTGTAAATTTCATTTGACGGAGTTAGATCGATTTTGACCGCCATTATTACACTTTATTTCGCCTTCTATAGATATTAAACTGAATTATCTCGAAAACTGTTCGAGATATCCAAAATCGTCATGAAGAAAAAGTGGTAGCTCTTGAAATTTCCATTCGGATGGACTCCTTCCACTTTTCCATAGCTCCAACCGTTTACGCGCTGTGAGCATAACAAAGTCTGCCCATTTACGGGGATGGGTAAGAAGGAAGCTGTGGCAAAAGGAGTTTCATAGTCAGTACTACTCTAATTCTATCTATGAGTTGCAACACCAGCTTGACCCGTAAAACTTGTACGCATTTTAAGGATTTGTGGACGTTATCCGCCCGACAAACAAAACGGACGCTCATACCGGCTTTCTGCAGGCGTTCTTTACTTTATTGCGAAGAAAATCAGACCGCGTACTCTCAATTTGATCGATTGGAACCGAAGATATAGTCAAACAACCATGTTTAGGTCATAAAAAATCGTCAAAAAATCATACTGCTATAGCTTCCGAAACCGTTGATTTTTGGAAACCTGGCAGGCATTTTTTATTCGTTAAAGGCAGCAACTACACCAAGTATGAACGAAATCGGAGGGGGGTCGTTACATTTCGAGTCTGTCGCTACATTGAGTCTGAGTATGGAAGGAAAATATGGAAAATAATTCTTTTTTCTCTCGCAAATTCTCGGGCTTTTCACGTTCCAAGTGATGTTGACATTTCCTTATTCTTCCTTAAAGATATAGGAAATTTATTTATGTCCAACGGGGTCCTCAAAATTGATTTTAGATTGGTTTTTTCAACGAGTTATGGCCGTTTTAGTGACTTGAGATCAGAAACACGATAAAAATCTTGAAATTGAAATTACTGGGGAACGAAGCCTCTAAACAAAATGTGTATAAGGTTTTTTTGTTGAAAATTATTCCTGAATTTGTCACCAATAGGTCTGCCGTACCCTTAATGTTCGTGTTTTTACGTGCGCCAATCTTGGTGTCCGTCTTTTTGATGATTGGGGATGCTGTCATTAAAAAATCACTTTTCTTCCACCGAGCTTCCGACGTTTGCTTCTTCTTCCTGGCACAGAAATATACTATACAATCATCGAACCATGAATACTACGATAGCAAATAACGATTGGAGATTGAAACAAAAAATAATAAATTTAATTAAATTTAGTATTAATACTAAAACTAGTAACAGGTCCTATAAGTAAAACAGCTGGCAGAACTATTTAGAAGATGCTACGATGTAAATACCCCACCACTCTGCGGCCATTAATCCTGCGGAATATTATTTATTGACAGGAATAAGAATACATTTTGCATATGAAGAATAACATTTAGAAGTCTACTCCTGTCTACCAACATAATAAGTTCCTTCGAACTTGTGGGTCCTGGTGGAGTCAACCAAAAGCCGATACATATAATAATTTAAGAAAGTATAACTGAGGAGCTTACTTTCAAACAGGCACATATCCATTCCGACAAAATGTTCAGGAAGTGAAAAAAAAAACGATTTGCAGATTAGTGGAGATGTTTTTCTGCGGTTTCTCATCGGAGTAATGTGTGAGAAGGCACAGATAAAGATGCCTCAGAATATGAATCAATTTTCTCCAAAACACGAGGCTGTATATCCATTTTCACTTTGGAAATGTGCCCTTTTGATCAAAACTCATGGATTTGTGCCTTTTTGGAAAAGAAAGAATTCATTCTCCATTCTGTAGGTGTTATTGAAAACTTTACCTGACTCCATATTTCCATTTGTCATGCCTGCTATCTATCGAGTCTCGTGTAAAAATTCAACGTCTTTTTGGATATGTACCTTTTTGAAAACCCACGACTTATCGCCTGACGAAATCCGGAGGATATGTGCCATTTCGATTGCAAGGCACTGAAAAAAATTTAGGGGACGGATTTGTTACCTTTTGATGCAAACACATAACTTTAGCCCCGGAATTGACGTGGATGTGTTCTGTTTTGTTCGGAAATGATAGGGGGATCTGATTCAACTCATATTCAGAGATAGAAAATGGAGAAAAAAACGTTTTCTCCCAGATTTGGATATGTGCCTTTTTGAAAGTAAGCTCCTCAACTACGCTTGATAAATACCCGGACGTATCACTCAAAATCATTAAACATAGCATGTAACTACAACTCTCAAGGACATCAGGGTTAATTTTACATATATAAAAAAACCTTACACCTTGTTATAAGCTTATGTAATAATTTTCTCGCTCTCTCAGTGTTCAACTTAGGTAGAACAATGTTGGAAGACAGTGCAGTACGTGTGAATGAAGTACAACATCTGGTGTTTTAGGAAGGAATTCGTATGTTTAAAAAGTATTTCCAATCAGGAAATGTACGAAACATTTCTAAAATTTATGAATAAAACCAAGGAAAGTGTGTGGATGACGGGGCGGTATTCATAAGGGTCTTCTTAGAAGTTTTGAATTTTTATTGCCTTCAACATAATCCTCTGCAGGTAGTTTTTTTTCTGTTGCCCCGTAATTTATAGTTTTACCAAACCCCTCAGTTATTGGAGGCGCTCCTCCGGATCTCCTCCTCTGCAAGTTGTTACTCACGCGGCGGACGTAGGTATAATGTGTTCTTGTCCGTAAAGAAGTGATTTAACAATTAAAAAAAGAAGTAAAAAAAAGGGACCGCTCCGGGAAGGTTGTATATTTCGACGATGAGATGCCATGGGCTGGACGTTTACGACCTTCCATGGAGGGGCCCGCGTTCCGGTGAGAAGGCGAATGCGGGGAAGGGCCAAGCCAGCGTCGCATAATGCACAATGCTCTGCAGAAATCTACCGATTCCGAACTCATTTCACACTCTTGGGGACCAAAACTTGCTCGCCGCATCTATTCCTATCTAGCTACAAGGGCTTACTGATTATGTAACGAAATGGTAATCGCCATGACGCCGTTGGTTGAAACAGCAAGTGATCATAAATTCTCGTCCGACGCGAATCCGTTCGAGAATGTGGTACACTTTGAATCCGAAATATCGAATAATTTTGTGAAACATCGACTGAAGTTATTTGCTTTACATATCTGTTGGCACCGATTCTGGATTACCATCTCCATTTCAAAGCTTCCTGGACGCAATGCATTATGCATTTATTGTGCGACTTTTCATGGTAACCTCCCAGTTATCCCCCTACTCATGGCACACATTTGATTATATCATAATCCTAATGCCCGGTTTATCAATCATACTTTTTTTTTCTTTTTAAATCATTCGTTTATTTTTAATACATAGGTAGCACATCGTTACATTTGAATGATACTCCCCCATGTAAGGAAACCTCGTGCTTGGGGGAGGAGTTCATCTTCGTGTTTGAAAGTACAATCATTCGACATGGCTACAAATTGATGATAGTATAAACAAAAAAAATATATATATATATTATATATAGGTCTAAACTACTTAACCAGAGAAGAAAAACTAATTCAAGAATACAATTTTTTTACTGCTAATTTGAATTTACTTAAGGACGACAGCTCTCTAACCTGTAAAGGAAGTAAAGGAATGTAGTCCGACCTGCTGAGGTTAAACGAAATGGAATTTTAATATTCCCTCTTCCACGGGTGTTCGAAATACAAAATTCGTAAGCACCAGCCCTCATACGCTTATAAGTTTCAATAAGAGTGATTGTTTTGCACGCTGTTTCGAGAGTCGGGACGCCAAAAAGTTCAAATAGCTTGGTAGTCGGGAAGCGCTTGTGCCTTTTAAGTAGGATTTTAAGGAGACTTTTTTGGGCTACAATGAGAGGTTGCATGGTGATACCACTCGCACCTCCCCACGCGGCCACACCATAAGACAATATAGAATGATCCAGTGCATAGTAGATTTTTTTCAAATTTTCTAGTGTAAGAAAGCCCCGAACTTCACAACAGACCCCTGTCAGTCTTCGCAACCGACGACACAAGACCGATACATGATCCTTCCAATTTAAGCACTGGTCCAGAATCACTCCCAAATACTTCACGGAGCAAACTTGTTTTATTACTGGACAGGAGCAGGTGTCGTCAGTACATTCCTCCCTCTGGTGGCATTTCAAGAGGCCCAACTCGGGAAAACCCACAGAGCGAAGAGAAAAACATACGAAGTTGGTTTTAGAAACGTTCAACTTGAAACTAATACTAATACCAACTTGAAGAAATTGGTTTGGTTGTTTGCCCATTTTCGATAATTACTTAATAGCAAGTGAGATGGTACTTATTAATACACAATAGCGGCCTAACGACTATCAAACTCCTACGAACTTGGAGATTGACTCCATTCTACCTTTAGCTCTTAAACGAACCAGACAGCACCACTGTACCGCGGAAACTGCCATCAACTACATGTCATTCTCGAAATAGTTAAGCGGAGATTTGATAGGAGATTCGGTAAGCCGTCCTACAAAAACTACTAATAACTGTATTGTATCAAAATTTCAATTCAATCCAAAATATACCCCGTTTACTTCGAGGAACCCCCTACAAATTACATTGCTTTCGAACAAGGGTAGCCACTGCTCATGCACTCATATTAAAGTGACCAACCCCACTCCTCTTTTGACCTTTGTTCCTACAAATAATGCGTCCAGCTTTTGTCTTGATTTTTTATGTGATGTTCCATCATGTCCTGTTTTTTAAGATAATGCCCCGCTATTCTACTTCCATTGTTGGTTGAACACAAGAAGTTTTTAGAACTTAACTTCGAATCGCGTTGATACTGTGCCTAACTGCGAGCTTAGCTCAGTGACTGGTGAGTTGGGAAACTGCATCTACCTGCATGCCCTAAATTTTTACATTTCTGCTCCATATTTTATTATAAATTCCTGCTACTTCTCTTTGGATGCTGCTGTCAGACGAGCTGGAAGCGCCAGTGTCATCTGTGTGAAACGGTCTGCCGGAGAATTTTGCACGCCACCGTAAAACTCGCGAATAAAAACGACGAGTTAATCGCGGAAAATTCTAGAGTTCTGGAAATTCTTCGTACACTCCAAACCGATTTATGAAACCACGGGCTCACCACTTTGGTTATGGAGATAAAGGAAGAATGGTAAGAACTCGCGAGAACTTATTGGTTTATTCACGGACAACAAATTACAGGAAAAATAGATTTTACAATAATGTTTAGATTGGACGTTTATTGGTTACCACGTCATGTGTATAAGTCGGCTGTTGTGAGGTTGGATCTCCACCCAATGATTGATGCAGTAATGGAAATTGATGGTCGTACAGACCTTAATAAGCTTGAGCTACGTTTCCTAAATCGGCTGGCTGAATCCTGTGGCTGATTTCTTTCCAACTCACTGGAGATGCTGACTATCTTTTGATGCTCGTATTTGTTCACTCAAGTATGAAGTTGAGGAAGTATTAGAGGAAAAAAGAGGAAATTAATAACAGCTCTGGACTTTCGTGTGATAATGATGAGAGTGAACCCCTGACCCAAGCCATGATGGTAAATCCAGCTTTTCGGTCATCCATTCGAGGTGACCAATCAATGAATAGGCTCCACACATCCGAATAAAATATGATACAATACCAATACCCATTACTATAAGTGCGTGGTAGGTTTATCTCCCCAGAAAAATATGCAGCAAAATAAGCTCACCCTGGACTTGTGTACTGTATTCCGAGTGGGAGATTGGATTCATGTCAAGCGCCTGTCCTTGATAATTATGTGGTGTCTTGGTGATTAGCTCAGAGGTGAAAAGCGATAGCGAGGTTCGGATGAGCTCTTATGAAATTTTGCAGCGGAACTTGCGGTGTTGCGGCAGAGACGTCGGAATCTTTCACGAATAACCTGATAAGAAAACCAGCCAGCTCGCTCGGTTGTCACCGTTCTGACCCCCAGCGGGAAGCCACCTGCAGTCCATGTGCATGATAATTTGTATTGTCTCCATCTAAAAATAACAAAAACATATTTTAATATACCATAAGTTAAAAACTAAATGTGTCATCTTTCCTGGAGAGGCAAGTTATCATTATGTAGCTTACATTCTATTCATTTAGTTTTTCTCAAAACCGTTGAATATTGTATCTTTCATAATACCAATTCGTTTTAAACAGAAAACATTGGTGTCAATTCTCACATACCTTGATTTCTCCAGGTTTTCAGAGGAAAGAGCATTTGTTTGTAGATAATTCCTTTCATAAACAAAACTATTAAAATGGTTTTGAAAATTTCAAAATCGAAAATTTCCCTGAATTTTCTCGTTAGATATCTGTTTGAATTGTATTCGGACTTTTTAATGGAGTTTTTCAACTACAGCATTCTTCAAGCCATAATTCTAGATGGTCTGAAAACGTGGTGAAATAGCCCGTAAATAGCTTGATTATTCAGGTAAGTTGTCAAACAACTTCCCCGATCCAATATTCCACAATTCAGCTCAAATAGATTCTTACTGTTATGTCTGACGCAGAAAACGTTGATCGAACATAAAGTGGGGCATTCAAATTTATACACAAAATTATACAGAAATATGTAGGTACTTAAATAAAAAAAGATAAACTAAAAATCTATAAGAACGCTAAAAAACGGTTTAATTCCAAAAATTTGTTTGAGCTCCCTCGGGCCTCCTAGCTCAACAATTGAATAATTTTCTAGGCTAAATCAACAGTTGAACATTTTAATAAATAAGTGAAGTTTCAGTCAGCCCTTCCGACCAGGTAAATGAGCTTGAAAATCTCTTAATTGTTAAGCGAGGATGTCCGAGAGAGTCAACATCAGTGAATTAAGATATTTAAAATCCGCTGTTGCATTTTAGTCTTAAGGATGAAAAAGGGTTTAAGCGATGTGCCGGTCTGCTGGTAATATAATTTTTTAAATCGATCTTTTAGTCGTGACAAATTTAAAAAAAAAGTCCAATCTCTCCTCTTCTTATTCGTTATACTGGTTTAGATGAATCAGAAATCCACAAATGTGTTTAAATGTCATCATTTTAATGAAAATAATATAAAAGATGCAGCAAAATTACCAAACCTTAAATTGGGTTTTTTACAACTAAATATTATTAATTCATTTGATCAAATTTCAAAATGCAGGTGACATAAATGCGGGTGGAATTCCAAAATTTGCTCATATGGTTGTGCAGCATGGATAGAACTTTTTATTTCTACTAAAAGTCGCTAAATACATCAAAAACTCCCAATCAAGATGGATATGTGCTAGTAGAAATTGTGTGAAGCCTCGCGCAAGAGGTTTTCCTTCTCTCATTCCCATGTCCAGGTTCTAGATATTGTGAAATCGAATAGTCAGTTGAGGGTTTTCGCTCCGCACAGTTGAATCATGGAAACCAACGTGAATACGCATTTCGCTAAAATTATGCGCCGTTAGCGTTATTCTCCTTGACCGCTCATCGCGAGTCGACAGAAATTGAAACTCGAAGCCGGCTATATTATCCCTCGATAGCTGTAGAAATTAATCCACCGGCATCCATTTGATGTGGACGAAGCTAGGATATGGATTTATATTATCGTCAAACTGCAAATGTTTCGAGTGTCACCGCTCTCGTTTTCCCGTAATCAGCTGGTTCCGAGCTGTTCGGGTTTCATTAAATCACGGACAAAAAATCCCCGGACAATTAATCCCCGGACAAAAAATCCTCGCGTTTAGCCCACCCCGGACAAAAAATCCCCGTGTGAAAAATGACAGAAATATCCTATCGTCTAGTTTGCTAGTCAAAAACAAAAAAATATCCTATATCAATCCTTTTAGTAAAGTATAGATCAGTTGGAAAAATAGATGCGTTACCTATTCTGTGATTCAACCCTAGTTTTCCGAAGTTGGGGATTTTTTGTCCGCCCTTGGGGATTTTTGTCCGATTAACGGTTTCATTAGTATGGCAGACAACGGAAAAAATCGAACGATTAATAGAAAAAGATTTCATTTTGTTAATCAAGTCCAAATCTGATCCAGTTTTTCCTCCTCAAAATATAGTCGCTCATTATTCAAATAATAATCGACCCATGTGTTAGAATCGTCTGCATTGTGTAATTATATATCAGCTTCTTTTGGTATACAGAGGGACTATAAAGTATGGATATTCACGGATTAATATTTATGATGAAATCTAGTCGCTGTGACGTCTAGAAATCAGTTACATGGAATGAAGATGTACCCATCAGCTGAAGGATCCTTGTGACTAATTTCCTTTTTAATCAATATCCGGTGTTGAAATATGAATGGAGCTCTTTTTGATGCATCTAGAATACCATAACACGTTATAGAAGTGCCGAATTTAGATGAAGTACAGCATACTACGTCTAAGAATCAAAGATCTAAGACGTTGAAGAATTATTAGAGAGTTTCTAAGAGATCCGCCAACACCGATACAAATCCGTATCGCGATACGAACGCAACTGCTTGGTATACAAATCCGATCGCGATAGGAACGATGCGATCCGAACGAACGTATCTTTCGTCCTTATCGCAAAGTAACCCGCCATCGGGGTAACGTAGTTGTGAACCGCTTCGCATCAACATTTCTACCTAAAAATTTGATTTCTGAAATTGATAAATTGAAATTTCATGCCAAGAGAGAGCAGAATTTTCATTTTGATTCAACATCATTTTATTAGGTACTTTACAGTTTAAGAAAACACTAAGATTTCAATATTTAGTACCTACGAACTAACAATTTGTTTTGAGTGAGCCTCTCGCCAACTGTGCGAGTTTTTAAAGAGGCTAGGCTGGGCTGGGCTTCATTTAGGAATTCGCTATTATAAAAACTGTCTAACTGCAACCCCAGAATCCCTGTGTACATTCCTTTTCTGGATTATGTACTTCCCAAGTCGCTAAGTAAGAAGTTACAAACAAATCAATTTTGATTCCAAGCGTACTTATCTGCCGTAACTTCTGCGGGAATTTGAAGAAGCGTCTGGAGTAAATGTACATGTTCTCTATTAAATCGGAACGAAAATAGTAAATCATCCTCGCTCATGTCATCCAGGGAAAATCTCCCATAGAGCAGGCTTAATCGTCGAGGTGCTTCCCATTCCCACTCTCCCGCTCCAAATACGTTCGAAAAATCAACAGCAACTCCTCAGTTGAAATCAATCCGTTAACATAATATTCAAAAAAGTCTTCCACCCCCTGCATTTTTGGTTTAAAAAAAAAAACGGAAGAACGAGTGGTCCGAGTGATCTTGTAAAGCATCAGAAAGACAGCTCGTTTTCTTATAGTTGCGTGAAAGTAAAACGTGACTCTTACATACGGATCAGAGATACCACTAGTTTAGCTGAGTTAATGGTAACGCCACCATTTTTGCTAATCAGACCTGTGCTCGCCCTAAAAACCACCACCGATTAGATACGATACCACGGTGTCCGAATCTCCTAGGAACTCTCAATTCTTTACAGAGAAAAGAAACCTTGGCGTAAAAATGTGCTTCGTTTTTATTTAAGGAACGCAGATACCACAGCAAAAACGGTAGGAGGCAGTTGGCAGGAAGGGTTCGCACCGCTAGGATTATTCCGAATCGATGAAAAACACGTCGGATAAAACTCAACTTTAATGTTTCGAGATGTGCTTCGCATAGACTCAACTGCTGCTTCTCCCGTGGGTTCGAATGTAAAGAAAAATTTCCCGCGCTCTGGCCGTTCCGTTACAAAGGGCGAAAAAAAAAACACTTCGTACGTCGCGGCAAAACTGAAAAAAAAAGAAAAATACCGGCAATAACCAATCGTGCTTCTCTCGGGGATAACAAATCAGACCACCGGTGTCGCGAACCCCTACGGGGACACCACTCGGTAAACAACATTTCAATCTAAAAAAAACGCTGCAAATTTTTTCATTAAAGGTTCATCATTTTTTAAACCTCGCCTCCATGTTATTCGCACAGGGTGTTCCACCTTATGACACCTGTCAGGTACCGTTTCTTGAGGCCATTCCTGATCGAAGTTGTCCTATAACACTTGTTGGTTTAGTATATGCTGTAACAAGCCTTTGTAATCGTGTACCAAAAAATATTTAAACCCTCAAATTTTGTCTTTCACACATCGAGCTGGGTAGATTCCAAATCTGCTATGTCCAAAATGAATTTGCCGAGAGAAAAATTGTCAAATCTTAATAATCTCTACTTGTTTCAATGATTCTGAGTGTGTTTGTACGTAAGCCTAAAAGTTGCGCCAACTTTTCCTTGACTATCCTATTCCTTTATGAAATAAGAGATCAAATATAAATTTCTGCGTATTCTAGTAAAGGCAGCTGCAGGGCATGTTCCTCAGCAATTTCCTTGTAGCGCGCTGGAAAAAAATTTGGAAGGAACTTTGAAGCATTAGAATTTATAGTAAGCTTAGAAAGCGCATGAACCAAATTTTATACGCCATTCCTGGTCCCAATTAGGAGCAAGTCCTTCCGTGTAGAAGGATGAGCTCTGGTCTCTCTGAGGTCATAACGGTCTGATCTCTTTGCGAGCATGATTAGATTGTTCTGGTAGAGACGAGATCTATTATAGATCATCTATAATACCTTGTAGATATTATAGATAATCTATAATACCTTGTAGATAATATTATAGATCATCTATATGGTACCAGTACGCTTTGATATGTATGAGACCATGAATGAGTTTTAATCGGTCGGATACAATAAACACTGATTTATTTCAGATCATTGTAAGATTGTTTATTTAGATCTGTGATCTATCTGAAACCGATACACTTGAACTTGCGTTAGACCATGAACAGATTTATGTAGTTGAGCTGTAATATCGCATATGTAGAATGAAAGGGGCACATCTCAAAAAAAAAAAAAAAAAAAACATTTTATGCCTTTATCAAACTCGCGAGAGCTAGCTCTACAAGTGGAGCTGGCCCTCTTTATTCTAGTGATAATAGCAGCCGCTGGGGAGCATAATGTGCCCCTCACGTTTTGGTCGTTTTAGAGAGCTCTGGAGTGAGGAGAGGCACATCTCAGTTGTTCCCATTTTCGCCCATTTTCAAAAATTCCCCCCACCTTAGCTTACGATTTTTTGAGAAACCACCTAACATTTGGAAAATAGAGTCTATTACCTATCAGCTAAAAAAGAGGTGTGTTTATCTTTACTACAGAAGCCATGACAATAATTTCAAAAAATGGAAAACTTTGAAGTCGATTTCCCAAAAACAGCATTTTTGAGATCTGAGACCATAATAATCTGGTTCAAATTGGTTCCATCCATATGATGGGTCCTTTATGTAGTTATTCCCTTTTTTAGAAAGTCCAATGATTTCCATTTATACGGTATATATATATGTGTGTGTACACGATTCGTATGTACATAAATACTTGCATGGTCACTGTGTAGAAGAGAACTGAAGTAGACTAGTGAAATTTATTCTCTGAATTGTCCGATACATAAACATTTGGCTTCAAAATTATTTTAATAATAATCTGTAATTAGGCTCTTGATAATTGCATTTAATTGAAAATAACTCAGGTATGTGTACAACCTCGGTATGAAGGTCTTCTGAATGACGCCCAACTTATTCTTTATTATAGAGTTGACTGTGTCGCTACTGATTTCTTATTCAAGCTTATGAAACAGGTGTGACTTCACCTTTTCAACTGCCCAACTGTCTACCGCTGTGGGGTTTTTTCTGTTGTTCCTCCGAGGAAGACCCTTCCTCCAGCCCACCTGTGACGTCCACTTACCTCCCCTACGAGTCGAATATCCCCATTTCTATTATGATACGGGTGACCGTCTCCCGTTCCTTCTCCTTCCTATTGTTATAAAGCTGAAAACTCCAAGAAAAAATCCCCGAACAGGTATAGGTACCTTCATTCTGGATCGTCCGACCTTTTGTGGGATATCCTGGATCCCCCTCAAGGATTTCTGTTTGAATGCTGCATGTGATAGACATTGTGGAATTTTTGGGGATCCTATCACGAAAGGTGGGTTTTTTGCGTTCTTTCAAGGATGGTTTTCTTGGGCTCTGAACTATCGCTTTGAACCACAAAGCAGCAGGAGACTGGCAGCAGATGTGGCAGGCATTGAGGCCGCACTTTGAATTCCGCGTGAAGCTCGAAAAGCGGTTTCAAGGAATGCATAGTATCAACAAAATAGGCATGCGTGTGACAAACGGTGTCACATGACCATCCAACAATAGTGAGCGTAACGTACATCGCACATACTGAAAACCATGGCATCACGTAATAGCTTGTACCACGGGGACGCCCGTTTCAGGAACAAATTGTCCTCGAAATTGAAAAGTATGCTTCATTCTGAATCGCCCGACCGTGGTTTAGAAACTTCAACCAGACATATTACTGGAAACCTGACCAACATAACGCCACCAGTCCTCCTACGAATGTGTCCAAGAACCGTCCATTAAAATTAAATGAAAAATTGATGTATGAGCAAGAATTTTGGGCATCTGCTATGTACAATTTTCTATGGCTGCAGGATTCAAACGTTAACTGCTAAACATTTGGAAGTAAAGGTAAAATCGGGGAGGAATACCTTCAGTTCCACTTCAATAGCATATAAAACCGCAGCTTAATTACCTGTCTATCTAGTAGGGTATTCCTCCTTTCTATTCCTCGTTTTTTCTATAGAGAGCCCATTGAATCAGATATGTTTTTACGCCAAATTACGATCGAACGAGTTACTAGTTTTCAATACTAACACCTTCCTGCACGTTTCATTTGTTCTGTTTTAAGATTCCTTCGAGATCTGCGTTATTTTAGTAGCTACTGTTGTGCTGAAGAAACTGTTGTGAAGAATCAATAACGTATGCTTATCGGACCCAATGGAACATGATATGTCTTTTACTGTAACCGAAACGTATAATGATGGTACAAACATATTATCTTTCATCCGTTATTGTATATTTCGGTTACAATATTTTGGTTGTGATTCTGTGTACGAATATGTGAGAGTCTACATTCAATGAGGGAACGGATAATGCAATTATCGTCCTATGCATTGTACGTTTCCTCAAAATAACTTACGCGTTATAGTCATGGTTGTTGGTTGCGGTGTGACCACTTTCATTTAAGACATCAGATTGAAGCGTATAATAGGTTTATTTTTATTTTTCGGAAACGTTTCGTCTCGCTATGGGGACTTCTTCAGCCCTGCATACAGCATAAAACATTCGTCAATATGCACTAAGGCCTATTTTTTATCACATGTATTTTATTCTCTATTATGATTGTCATTCTAAATAAAATTAAATTTTTCTCACCTGTCATTGTGTTATATTTAAGTATGTGTATCCAACCAACATCATCCTCGTCAATATTCATATGTTATTGTTGGAGTGATTTTATCCTATAGGGAAAGAGTTAAGTTTTTTAGTTAATATAGTAGTAATACTCATAATTTATATGCAGTTTTATCTTTTGTTAGTTATGTAAAAGTTGAATTATTATATTGAATTATTAGGCCTTAGTGAATATTGACGAATGTTTTATGCTGTATGCAGGACTGAAGAAGTCCCCATAGCGGGACGAAACGTTTCCGAAAAGAAAAAAAAACCTATTACACGCTCCAATTTGATGTCTTAAACTTACTCGTTACCAGCCAGATCGATTTCAACGGCTACATCATCATAAGTAACTAACAATACCTCAGCAAACATCGGAAGAAACACAGGTCTTATTTACTTGAAGGTGAAAGTGAACTTACATCCTAACGGTCGAGTGAAATGAAGGGTTGAGAGACCCCTTCGGATTCTTCGTTCATTTTGACGTGACATCCGAGAAAATCGAATACCGCGTTCCCGAGTGCATTAAAAATCCCACCAGAACTGCCCCTATCGGAGCAGGTATGGTAATCGGTCGGACGATGAGCGGAGGTAATTTGATTGCCTCTTCATTCATAATATTCGCTCCGTAGTAATTGGATTCTTCCGAGGACACATCCATTCAACTCATTTCGCTTACGAGCTAGTAGACACCAGCTGCCAGCTGCTCTCATGCAATATGTGTGTGTGTGTGTGTTTTGCACTTTATCTTTAAAACCATGTAAACAATCTTCCTCTTAAATAATAGCTTTACAATTATTTGAATGTTCGTTTTGGTTCAATAGTTTCCATTGTTTTACTGACAGACGCAGGTGGGGTGTGGTTTCCTAGTAATTTTTTCCATTTAAACGATTTTGACGACTTCATTCACGAAAGTTACGTCAGGGGGGGGGGGGGCTGATATTAATAAAACTTTGTGAAATAATTTGATGCGATTTTACTTGACATCCAAAATAATAACAGACAAATGATATAATTGCTCTAAGGAGTTGTGCGTGTGACTTATCACAAATCTATGTGAAATTAAGTACTATAAGTGAAATTTTCTGGTGTAATCTGTGTCTGTAATTGGTAAAGAGAGTTCCTCTTTCTTAGGATAAAAACCTACCGCTGATTGTATGGCCCGGGCTTGAATCAGAGCTACCCAGCCTCCTTACAAAAAGGACGTCCGACCTATTGAAAGCCCATCACGATCAACTACGAACTGAGGTTTCCAATGGTACATCCTCTTTGGTTTTTCTCTATTTATTTCAAAAACCACACAAGAGCATATTTTAATTTTTCCGATAACGAACTTTCTGCGTCTTACTTCTCTTTGTTTTGTATTGTTATACCATTTTCGGTTCAGCAAAAAAAATTTGATTTGATTTTGGTCGTTCCCAAGGCAAGTTTATGAAGTATTTAGTGCCTCTCACAAGTTTTTATTATTTATGTGTCAGATAGCCCTCCAAATCGAATCACCGGACAAACAAACAAAATGGACTGTACATCTACAGATAATCCTTCCTAGGAACACTCTGAAATATACGCAGAAATCCAACTAAAATTTAACAAGATAAAATAAACGTAGCCTGTGGTACATTATTGAAACTCGGTGCTTCCGTGAATCGTAGTTGCATTCTAATTGGCATAAAAGGAGTCCATTTTATATTTCACCGCGGTAGATCGATTAGGAAAGAAATTAACCTTAACACCATTCGGCTGATCAGTGTGTTTTACCTTGTTATTTGACTTATAGAATTTCTTTGTCTTAAATATAACTCCGTGTGCACCAAACTTAACTTGAAACCTACATATATTGAAACGTAAACCAACAACTTTTGAGGGGGGCTACAAATATATTTTTTTTTCTTAAATTAAAAAAATAACTAATAACTCAAAATAACCTTCCACTTTTTTCTTTAGCAAATTTGGTCCAGTAAAAACTGTGTTGTGGAATAACCTTCCACTACGCCTTGGCTCAATGGCCGTTATGCGGGTTACCTTACATACGAGTATGTTATATCTGTGCCTCTAAGCTTAATTAGATCCCAGTTAATTTAAGCTTTCTATGTTATTATTATTATTAAATTAAAATTTCATCAAAAAAGCATTACTTATAATTATAGCTTCAGAGAAGTTGTATTTTATCGCAATAGTTTTTAAATTTTTGGCATTATATCACCACACATTCCTATTATTAGTTAACCCCTTATTATATTATTCCATTCAATGCACCATATCTCATTGAGTATTTCAAATATACGAATTGACAATAACTCACAACGACACCGCTGTTAGTTTGCACTGAACACCTCTACACTAATCAAAATTGAATTCATCAATTAGCATCTTCCTATACCTCCATGCTGCACTTTAAAAACGATTCAAGCTGCAGTGATATTCTTCTTCATTGAGGATCTTGATAACCTCTTGGTTAGACAGCTTTGGTTTTCCCAAAAATTGGTTTCTCTTACTACTGATAATGGTACATCTACCCAAGAAGGACACCCTGTGGTATCCTGCTCAGAATTGCAGTCAATAGCTGGATGGTTGAGCCTTATTTGGTTCACTGTTTCCAATGAGGAGCTCTAATTTAATATCCATTAACAAGTCATTGAGATCCCTGGAACCCTCTGAGTACGTGAATTTCTTCGTTGTTGACTGTTGAGTGGGTCACACTTGCCGCTTCAAGTGGACTGTTTTTTTTTTTGTTTTTTTTTGTTTTTTTTTTTTTTTAGATTTTTTTTTTATTGTCTCTCTACGACACCGGCCCTGACACGGATGGCTCCCTTATCATGGACTTGCTGGTCGAATTTCAGCTGACCACGCTACTCCTTTGTCGCTACCTACAGCGGCCACTGTTTTGCCCCTCCTCAAAATACCCATTGGCGTAACATGAAGGAGTAAGTGGCCACATCACCGCATCATATTTTCTCGTGTGGGTTCTGGAAGTTTCTCAGTCGATCGAACTGGCACCTTTTTCCAAACCTGAAGTCGTGATGGAGTTGATGAGCGTGAAGATAGATTTTCGCTCGTTACATACCTCCAATAAAAACTCTATCCGTTCCCCATCCCCGGAACTCAAGCGGTCGGAGAACTCGCCGCACCGTTCAGCTGCCTTTCCATCCACTCTGTCGCAGAGCTCTGCTCCCTCGAAGGTCGGTCAGTCTCCTCTTCTAAAACCCTTGTTAACCGATCCGACCCTCCTCGTCTTCCTTCACACATCGCCTCTCCCCCCTATGCCCTTAGTTGGAACGAAGGCCTCCTGTGTTTTTGTCGGCTCATTCCTTGTGGGTTAGAACCCGGGAAGACGGGTGGCGTGGATTCCAAGATGGGACAGGAGGTGCGAGTGTGGGTGTGGAATGGTCAGGTTTTTGTTCGGCATTCACATCCACATATGCCTGTACCTGGAGAGCCCCCTTATCTTCTCCCCTCCCCCTCTCACGCTCAGAACTTTGAGTTTTTCTCCCTTTACCGCCTCGCCAGCTGGAAATTAACTGGTTATCTTTCATTCTTCCTTTTACTCAACCTTGTATAGCCCTACACCTAATAACAAATTATATGTTATTTCCGTAAATGGGTCCGTTCAACCTCACAATGAGTTTTTATTGATTTCTCGCTACTCTCTGACCATTGTCACTCATCCTTCTCTCGTCTAACCTGAAATATATTGATTACAAAGATAGTACAAATGCGAACCTCAATTTCATCATATTAAATCACCTCATTTGAACACCTCTGAACAAAACTTAACTAGTTCAGCATATGTGTTCTTCATTTACGTGGCTTTGTTAATACTGCCACCTATATATTCAACATCCACTCATATTCATTTTTAGGAAGTCCCTCTGAAGTAAGGCTAAAAGGACGCCTATCAAAATTGATCTAGGGAGGTGTTGGACAACCTGAACATGATTAAAAAAATCAAGCAATACAAATCCGTTTCAGAACATTCCAAGACTGAATCAGTGAAAACAAGAGAGGTGTCTACATGAGGAACATTTTGTCGACGCTGCTCATCCTGCAATGCTTGACCGATTTTCATCATTATTTTCTGGTTCGATCCCAATTTTACTCTAGCTTTCCAAAAACTCCAGAAATTTCACGACGGAATAGAGGAATATGAGTGGATAACGTGTTTTTTCGCGACGAATTTTGTCAACGCTATTCAGACTATAATTCAAATTGTGTTTGTTCACGATTTCAGCCTAGTTGTAATACAAACCTCAGAAATTTTGCTTTTTCTAGCTGAAGGGCTGATGGAGGGGGTCATAGCCAATCCTTTCAATAGCTGCTCAAGCGAGAATTTTCAACCGATTCATGTCATTTGTTTTCGTTCAGATTGGATTTTTATCTCAACATATTTCTGCACTTTGAATTTTCATTAAGAAAGAGGGTGAATGGAGGGGGTAATAATGATAAATCGTTCTTTTGTCCCCATTTCCATCTGATTTGATCAAAAAATATTCAAAAAAAAAACCTTTTCTTAATTTGATCTCCAATGTAGTCGTAGTTGTGCAACAAACTTCGAAAATGATGACATTTTCCGCCAGTAATTAATAATAATTAGTAATAATTAATCAATTCGTACAGCTTTTACTGCAGATTTTCTTCTTAATTGTTCGATCAAGAACATTGGTCTAGTTTTGAAAAATATTTCAGATCTTTCAACCCTAATTATGGTGGGGGGGGGGGGGGGGGGGGCAGTTCATAATCTTTGTGTTTACTGTTTCCACTTGTTTTATAAGAAACCTAAAATCTCTTTTTCATTTTTATATTAATATGAACAGGGTGTTAGGAAAAAGAACGACGAAACTTTAGGAATGAATTCAGCGACTAATTTGCAACATCTTTTACACCGTAACAATTTTTTTTGTAGTAATCTCCTGTTCTGCCTATTCTACATCAAATTTTTTTTCCGTATTTTCTACCTTACTTCACTAAAATGGTCCTAGCTCAATTAATTTTCTAAAACATTAAAGTTTAAATTATACCGTTTAAAGGGCTGTAGATTGTCCTCAACTTTCATTCTATAAAATTTTGTCCTCAGTCACGTCGTACATGTTTTTTTTCTAGCCTAAACTTGACTTTTTGTGAGCCTGTTTTTCTCACGGTTTTCAATGTTGATTTACCACCCACATCATCTGCTGGAAAATAGATGAGCTCTACGGCAAAAACATCCAAATTTCATCAGCTCTCTATCGATTCATCAAATTTGTATTTTAGAGCAATTTTTGTCAGAGATTGGTGTTTGACACGGAAAGACGTGAATTTGTTAAGCGAAATCAGCGTTTTGGCATGAGACAATACGTTTGATGTTGGATGAAATTGAAGAGGGGAGGGGGACTTAACTTCGTAATTTTTCTAGCGGAATCAAATGAAAGCATTTCTAAAACTCTCCGAATGATTTAAATCAAGGAAAGAAGGGGGGGGGGGGGGAGAAGAAGTAAAGGTTGTTGAATCAGTTTCGAAAATCGAACGAGTTTCGTCTCTCTTATACCGGACACCTTGTTCGTACTGTTTTCTTCGATTCCAGTTTTTGTCTAACAACCTCCGTTGTCCAATAAACCTAAGAAAATTTGAATTTGTTGTCGGAAAGGTGGATGGAGGAGGTAATGGCTGATGCATTCGAGCGCTGCTCATACCTCCAAGATTCTCAGACGATTTTCGTGTTTTTTTCTCGATTGATTAAGAATTTGTTCTAGTTTTCACTAATAATTATAGTTGTTCATTAGTGTGATCATGTAAAAATTGGACTTAGGGACGTCTCTGTAATACACGCATTACTTATGTTTACGCAAGTACCACCAATCTCACAACTGATAATCGATCTTTTAGTGCTCGTTGGGCTCTAAGCCCAACAATCTATAAGATCAGATTGAGTTGTTCCCTCAAATAGAGGAAAAAGTGTCAATTTCATTCGAATTTGGAGTAATATGAGACAAGAACCATCTAAACCTAATTTCCAATAAATCCATCCGGGGCGCAATAGTAACGTATGCCCATGCTCAAACCTAACAAATAACCACAAAAAACTCCGCTTTGTATTCATTAATCTTCTCAGATAATTACCAGGTTGTCCTTCTGTATGACGTTTCTGAACCCTCGCAAATTCAATTTCATTTCCACTAGTATTTTTGTTTCTGGTTTTCAGTTTTTAATAATTGAACCTAGAAATTTCTGCTTCCTTAATGCATGGATTTTATGGAAATCTCTTCATCAAACACAACTATTATAAACGAAAAAATTCATTTAATTTCTGCTATTGTCTCAAATGTGGTCCACAAATTTGTAGAATTATGTTAGTGTCATTATCTTAATGAACGTAAATCACGGAATTTTTAGAATTTTGGCCGTAATTTGTGTGTCATTGTCTCCCATAGGCGTTCGGTTTCACCCCATATCTGACAGATTGGGCGAAAGATGCGTCTTTTTTCCGGACCTTCAACGTCCCTCTACGTTCATTTCCATAATCTTCTACTTATAAGGTGAATAGGAAATTTCCTCCAGTAACGAGCGATGCTCTGAGTCATTTGACGCCTTGGAGTCGTGATAAAGCCCAAATACGCCCAGCGTTGCGTATCTCTCTCCAGACAGCTGGTACGAGACAGTTTTCTAAATTGAATAAACATCTCACAAATATTGAAAGCCGTGAAAATATGTCGGTTGAAGGAGCGCCTCGAGACTCCAAAGCTCAATTCCTGTCGCCCAGATCCGTTCGATGCCTATTTAAAACAATTGCACCGTTAACTAGCTTGACGCGTTGGCAGCTGAAGCCACGTGATTGCAGCTACGTGATGAGATAGCCAAACAAGCTTGCCATAGTTCCTTTGGTAAAAACGTCACATGGCTCTATTTTTACATTTCTCTCCAAATTGGTAGTTTTCCCTTTTGTTGAATCTAGAAGAATTTCTTTTTAGATTTATAAACAGCGTTTATGGCATTTTTATTCCTTCTATAACATTTTACTGCCGCTGAATTTCCACCGCCAAAGACCAGCAGGCATTTATCACGCCGTACGTCTACATTTACCACATTTATATTAATATTTCTCTTTCTGCTTTGTCCGTTAATTGGATCTCAAAACATCACAACTGTAATAAAACTCTAAAATCTAATTTGCAGAAAATATGTTACAATCCCTAGATCGATAATACTATGCGTTAAACGCAACTTTTACGTTGATCTAATCATTTCTAGGTTGAAACTTCCTCCTTCAATTCTACTTCATTTACTAATAACTGGCAAATTGTTGTTAGCGCTCTCGTTGTTTGTGGCTATTATATCGATGTTAATCCTGTTCTTGTAACAGTTTTTAAATTTTTATTCAAGGTCACAAGAATAGCTTTTGTTGAAATTATTAAGTTAATAATGGTGATATTGTACTATTTCTTATCAATTTAAAAGATTCGATAATCAAGGTTGATTATGTACGTAAATACCACTTTCAATTATCAGGATCGGTCTTTTCCTTTAGAAGATATGAGAAGTTGTGACTGGTTGGTATAGGCATTTTCTAATTAAGAAAATCGTCACGGTTCGAACAAACTGTCCTACGTTTAGTCTAATAACAACTACTAATTTACGTAATAAATCAATGAAGTAGTTTTTCACTTTGAAAATTAATGTTGGAAACCAAAATTCGCCCATGTGCAAAAAGTACGATACACATTGTTTACTGTCAGTGCTTGAGAATAACTTTTGGAGCTGTTATAAGTGAAGGAGTATTCTAAATCGGCTGTGTGAAGCTTGTGGCTGAATTTATTTCAGTTCACTGAAAATAACCACATTTTATTTGCAGCCTGTTGGTCTTTTATTTTTTCCATTTATACGGCCAGAACCAATTTATGGAAATATTGGAGGAAAACTAGAAAACGAATAGCAGGACCTCAGCTGGATAATGATAAGTGTGAAAGCTTCGCCTATTTGATTGCCCTATCCCGGGTGAACCGGTTGTATTATATTTTGGTCGGAAGGGATCAAAACTCAACGCAGCAAAAATATATCCAAATACGAATCCGGTGTTCTTTTAAGAGCATTCAGTTTTGCAAGTCGATCGATTGCGTCCCTCTGAAGCTGGTTCCCACAATATAGGGACGATCTGGTGGAATTAGCGGTGCGCACATGTTTGATTCATGTTTTTGAATTAAAGCAGATGAAATTCTAAGAATATTGGTATCAATCGCGCTATTATACGGTTAGTAGTTCTGTGTCCATGATTGTTGAAAGTTTTGGCAACAAATCGCCCTCGCTTTCCTTGTCCGTAGCTTGTGTGACTTCAAATTTTTGACAAAATCTTAACACATCACATAAGACAAACTACCTACTCATCGTAGGAAGCTATTCATGGTGTCAAAAATGTCAGGATTAAATCTGTATTCATTAAAATAATTAAACACAATTTTGTTCAGACCAATGTGTTATCATCTTAATCCGGTGTGGTTGAGGGGCAACCCAGGCATGAGCATGAAAGAATCTATACACGAATACAAATACGCATTTAACTATGCTTAAGCCCAGTCCATAAAACTAGGGCTATAGGGTGTGATTTGTTCAGTAGACGAATTATCGCTTTTGTTTACGGTAATTGGGACATATCTTCAAGAAAAATGAATGTAAACTCTCTTGCGAAATGGTCATTAATAGTGATGGATATGAAATCACCAGATATTGATATGGTAGCCACATCACAGGTTTTCGTAATGTTGAAACGGCCGTATACGGCACGAGGTTACGGTTAGATTTCGTGTAGCCACTAAATCAACGGCTACGAATCGTAATAGGTATTTAATGTCATAGATTGATATCTTGGCAGTCGCTGATATTTTCTCGCTCTAACTTCGAAGATCATTAATAAACCACAGTCAACGAACCCGTCTGGCGAGTGAGATCTGTGCAGTAGTGATTAGTATAAATTTGATGAGTATGAATTGTACGTGCCTTCAGTTAACTTAATAATTCAATTCATCGAATTAATTTTAATTCGAATGCTTCAATCTAATATGCTATGAAGTGTGGTCAGTATGAAGATTGCCAAACGGAGAATCTCTCCGGTTCTATTTTAATTCATCGAACTGAAAGATGACTGAAGATGTTCGAGAGCTTTCCAAAAAGGTTCAATATGAAGGGTATTGCGTACCTGTGTGCGAAACACCGGTGGAAGCTTCCAACTCCTGTCTGGGAGGTGAAACGCTCGATCAACCCGTAGGGTAATTCAATTAACTTTGTTTCTGTTCTACCGAACCAAATGGTCCCGAGTTTTGAAATTAAAATTTGGCTCAGTACTGAGAAATTCTATCATGCGATAGCTCTTATTAGAATCACCTTGTTCCTATTACTCGTTTCTAGTTACTCGTTCTTATGTTGACTTTGAGACTACCCTAGGTTTTACTTAATTTAAAGTGTCAAGTAGTTCATAGAGTCCAATAAGGATTTCCGTTGATTATAACAGCGATGTAATTGAATTAACTGTTCGCCGGTAGTTCTTTTCGGAGCTCGTCCCATTCTTAAGTTAATATGTTATTCCTGCCCACCCCGTGAAAGCATTAAAGGGAAGGACAGGATTTCCTCATTATTTGTCCATCTCGGTTCTTCAGCTCGTTCTTTTTCATCGCGGGTTGCTGGATAAACAAGAAACTTCGCTGTCGTTTGTACCAGAAATTACCAGTTAAGGCGAGTCGGAACAGAATCTTTTCAAACGCTTTCTGTATTCTTCAGAGATTTGAACCATTTTAGCCTAGAACGCATATATACGTCTTCGAGCCTCTACTCCCAAAATTAATCGGTTTGCGTGAAAGCCGTTGTACCTGCGCACCTGTGATAAATCGTACTACGTTGGTAATTCGATGTATGATCGTTCTGTCCCTACATGTTCATCAGCTCATTGGTGAATGTAACAACGAAATGGAACTCTAATTCGAAGGCCCTATGATTTTTGCCGTATCACAGCTTCATTCCTGTATCTTGTCAGTCGGTCTGTCAAGGCAAAACTTGGAACAACGTCAACCATTTTCACCTGATTCTCCTCCATAATTTGCTTTAGATATCAATTAGTTTTGCAGAAGATATGAACACCCTCACCCTACATTCCTCTCATAACCGTCAGCTACCTACGTGTGCACTGAGCAATCATGAATTCCCTAAAGCATATATTTTCCCTAATAGTCCCATTTCGCTCAACATTGAACGTTCGATGAGATTTTAACATCCACGAATTACGTTTTGATCGTTTCGATAGCATCTACTGTCCAGAAGTCAGTATAGATTCTAGCAGTGGAGTGAGCCGCACACAGCTTGTCAAGGAGGTAGGGACAAGAGTAGTTGAAGAATACTTTCAGACGGTTGTTCGTAAATTTCGCCCCAATTAGAACAACTTTCGCAACATCTCATTCACAAACGGGAAAACTGAAGATAAATGTATTTTTCCGTAACTGTTGGTCGATTTTTTAAAATGAAATTTCAAGAATTCATGAAGATTAGCTCCTAGTCGTTTCCTTACCAGTTGAATGCCATGTTAGTAGCGTAATAAATAAGTCTGTTAATAATTAATAAAATATAGTTACAGTCATTAATTTCATCTCTCACAAACTAAGAAGATTTGTTTACGTTGAAATATGAAGGATCTTCACAGGTTACACCAGTTTTGGTTCATCCTAGAAAACGCTCTGAATTTGTATTGTTAACTGATCCATAAGTGGACATATGGTTATTCGCTCTCCTGCCATATGTTCGTGGGACCTTAAGCAATCAACGCAACGGTTGTCTTCAATAGATTTACCCAAGTTAGTTACCAGGATGTTGAACCGGGAATGAAACTACGGTACTTCACCAACTAGGAATAGCCAAGATTCAAGTAGGGAAGAAATCGAGGCAGCGACCGGTTTCTTCATCTGTTCATCTGGACCACCTGTTGAGAATCTCGTTCGTTCGGGTTGGAAATACTTCTCTCAATGCAGCATTACACTTTTAACAAGTTGCACCTTCGTTATGTGTAGTTAAATTTGGCTATGCAGTCGTATCATCAATTAATACTTTAGCACAAAAAGGGGTTTAACGTGACCTCTTCACACACTTGATGGGGCTTCAAGGTGTTAATGATGAGAGAACTCATGTGTTTTTCAGAATGTCAATTAAAGCTATAGTCGGCGAACTGTAATCGTTGAAAGAGGTGAAGTTGGCGGCAATGAAAGGGCCAACTGAATGTCGGAGAGGGAGATTTCATATGTTCGGGAGGCTGGTTGAGGTCCGACGTTCCAGGTAGCGAGAGGATCCCTCCGGTGTGAACAAACCGGTTCCCATGTGTCTGCCCTGGGACCATCTTCCGCTCGGCGACCACTTAGCGGGCCGATCGCCCGCCGTCCCGCCCAATTGTCGCACACAACGATTTACACCTATTGAAAAAGGAACCTTCTTCAATTACTCGAGAAAATTGCACGTTTCATTTTTTCCTGGGCCGCTTATCTGAGAAAACCTTTCATTATGTCCTTCAAACACCATGACAATTGGGAATGGAGATCTCCGCAGAATGGAGTACTTCTAGAGTAAACTGTGACAAAATAAAGCGTTCGAGTGCTCATTTGAAACAGATTTTGGTCTGTTGAGGGAAACTGTCATTTTCGCTTGATATCGAGTTTAATTCAATCGTAAAGGAACACATATTTGTGGCACCTCTCTTACAGAGTTGATCTGAATTGGACACAGTAGGTAAGCACTCCACCGTGGAATTAACCATATTGGTTAGTAATGGATGCAATTCAAAGACGTCCATATCTCGGGCTTTTGGTGGTAAAACAAAATTATTTTATTGTGATTTCCAGATTCACTTGCTGCTGTAACTGGTTGCATCGTGATTAAAGCGGATTAATCCTTATTAATATCTCCCTGAAACCAAACCCACAAACGAATATGTTGGCGTGTTCCTTGAAATCGTGTGAAAAGTGCTCAATCAACAATTGTTTTCCATTGTGAACCCTTGCCGATTTTTCAAAACTGAAGGGTAGTTACAGAATAAAAAACTTGTGTCTAGCAAAAATATTTTCGTTTTTGAACCTATTAAGAATCATCATCCTTAAAAGTGAGTGAAAAATACTGATTGAACTATCTAGGAGTATGTTTTACTAATTTGGAAATGTTTTTCCGTAAAAATGTCCTTCAATTCTGGAAAAATATTGAAACCCGTCTCGTAAAATTCCCATCTTGAAGTCATACTGCAAACTTGAAAATTTCTTCTGGCCTAGAGACTTGACGAACTTGTCCAGTTGTGAATATCGGTACATTTCTCTTTCACAGCCGTAGATACCTCCGTTATTCTGTACATTCAAACCAAGGGAGCCCTAGAACATTGTGCATTAGATATCTTGTCAGTTCTTTATAAAAATCAAGTTTACATGATATGAATTTTGTGACATGATGGATATAAATTAATGTTGACATTCGAGTGCTTATTCAAAACTTCTTTCGAAGCCTACTTACAGCTAGATTTCAGAATAAAATTCGTGTTCATCAATCACTTCAAGATAAGAAGCCGAACTGAAGATGATATTGGCAGGCGCCAATATCAGGGGATTATGTTGAGGATCGTCAATGTAGGATTACCGAGTATAAGACTTGACGAGAGCCTGCTGTTTGTACAGACAACTAACGACTGGTACTCCCTCCAATGGAATGATTTTTCTTGAACCCCTGGCAAATTCCAGTAATGCAGGGGGATCAAGGTGTTATAGCCCCTCTCATGTCCCAGACTGGAGCCATTTCGATCTCCTAGGCGCTTCGCGGCACTCGAAAAAGTCGCCATCTATATTATTATATGGCTTAAGACAGATGAACTGTTATCACGGTCCTATTTCGCTTATCTCATCTCGTTTCTTCGATTGTTTTGAAGTCGCCTAGCATGTGCAGGAGATAGTCTTGTGTGTATGTACTTTGGAGAACCAATTGCCATTGAATGGGTACGAAGGGGTGAGTGGAGGGGAGGTGCTGCGTTCTTATATTATCCCTTAGCGCCTTCTAGGATCAGTTCGATGCCTCCCGTCTTATGCTTAAATGACATCGGATTCCTTCGAATGTTCTAAGTGAGTACATTTTCGTTCAGTCATTTACGTTCACACCTCCAGTATCTGCTCCGATTCCTCTCCAAAAATTCAAAATCGATTTATTGCCTCAAGTTTTCCTTGCACGATACATTATTATGAGCTGCCTCTTAAAATGCTAACAAACAAAATACTTCAAAACTAATTAATTTTCAGTTCCTTGCTATATTCTATTCCATCGTTTACACATGATTCAATGTGGAGCTTATAGTTACTTGAAATGAATCAAAAATTAATCTTAACTAGAAATGCAAATACAAATTACGAATTGCGGTTATAAGATTAAAACAGAAGAAATTAGAACAATAATTACACTTCAATTCAATCCCGAACATTTGATTTCCACCTAAACTCCATCTTTCTATTTTCAATAATCTCCACAATATAAAAAGAAAAAAACAATATACAAACACAAATCATAGTCCGTTATGGTGTGAAAGGAAAGCATTATTAAGGTCACCCAAAAACATTCTAACTCTGGTATATGTTAAAAGGAACTTTCCAAACATTTTGGTTTCATCCAATTTTTTAACATTTAAGGATTCTGAGTATTTCGTATCTAGTAACGTTACGTTGTGTTACAATAATACCCAATTTTATCCACTTTGTTGCAACTTTGAGCGACAGTTTTGGGATGTAAATTAAAGTTCCTATTAACTCAACCAAAATCTTAATTGATCAAAAAAGAATGACATGATTCGGTCGAGAATTCTCGCTTGAGCAGCGGTTGAAAGGATTGGTTATTTCCCCCTCCTGGCAGGTTTCTCGCATTTCAAATACTATAGACGAAAAAAACTAAACATACATACACAAACATACACCTATAGTTGTTTTCGTTTATTATGTCTAACCCGCACATTCCCTGAAAGTGCCATCAAAATCATACAAAAAACGCTGCGAATTCTTTCACTGGAGTTTATTATTCAATTGGCTTGCGTTCATGATTTGAATTTCCACTAAGCTTTGGAGTGTCCCTGTTTCACAGGTGATAGAGCGATTATTGAATTTCAGGAGATAAGCATAGAGCACGTAAATCTGTTCTCAACCAAAATACCTATTTGGATTGATCAGTTCATCATATTTGTGTGCCCCCTGAAATTCAATAATCGCTCTATCACTGTGAAACACGCACACTCCGAAGCTTAGTAGAAATTCAAATCATGAATCATTGAATAATAAACCCCAGTGAAAGATTTTGCAGCGTTTCTTTTATGGTTATCAGAATACTTCAACCCGTGTTTCGGTTATAAACCCTTTTAGGAGTTCACTCCAGTATCCACGTTCACTACATCTCTAGGTTACTGCAATCAAAACAAAAACAATAATAGACCAAAATAACGCAAATGTTGGCACCATAAATCGGGCCATACATCGGGAATGGTTTGACCTACGGACCTGGGGAGGAGCTCATTCGATTCCTCATGGAAAATTCTTCAAAAAAATTCCAAATTTAGGCCGCCTTGACTTTTTCTGAGGTATTCAGTGATTTTACAAAACTTTGACTGATCTGTAATCAATGCAAAGAACATCAGAGCAGAAGCTTCTATGTTGGTAAATCCAGCCAACTGTACCTGCGGAACCAGGATCCAGGATCGGGCACTGCCAATAAAGCTGCATGCGAGGGCTCACGACCCCAACATCACATTCAATGAATGTTTAGGGGTGAAAATGACTCTAATAACCAACGACAGGTTGATACAAAAATCGGAAAGGGCTCATCGATGGGTACTGGGATCAATGAGAGCTCCAGGACTCAACCTCGTTTACATGGTGACCAGCATCCATGGTTCCTCCTCGCCCAAATTCAGAAAAATCAATTTCTCTTCTAATTATTACAAAGATTTAATTCGAAATATCAAGCTCTTCTTTCCTCTTTTATCTGTAAAATTTCTCTCAAATTAAGTTTATCAAGTTCAGCATAACAATAACCAACAAGTGAGAAAACCACTATTCTCCTACTATACAGGGTGTCCCAGGAGTTATGCACAATCCGACTCATACGTGTTCTACAACTCATTTCCGACCAAAAATGTCTCTTAGCAGTTTTTTGACAGATTCCTCGTTTCCGAGCTATTTGCGATTTAAGATTTTTTCGTGTTTTCGTTCTTACGTCATTAAAACTGTCATAACGCCCTAAATTGTGGAGATAGCTCAAATTTGACAACACCGTTGGAAAGACCGTTAAATTTTCTACCTATTTGATGTCAAAAAACTTTTTTTAAATTGCTCTGAAGGTGCACGATTGCTGCGCGAAATGGCAGTTTTATCAAAATTTTAAAATCGCCTGTTATTCATCTCGTCTAGAAACCCCATGAATGCTTGACGCAGAACTGTGCAGGCCTGGTAAAACGTGCGCCAGAATGTCAGCTTTCCAACGGTGTAGTCGTTTTGGTTTTAAAAAATATTTTTAGTTAAGGAAATGGTGTTTAACTGCAGAAAAACAGGTGTTTTCTGTTAAAATTGAGGTTTTTCCTAAAGTCTCGACGGAAAAAGGTTGGTGGCAGGATATACGTAACTTTTCTCGACAAAAAACAATTAGTAGATAAAAAACAGATAGTTTACTAGATGAAGGAGGATCAGTGACATAAACAATATTATCTACCTATATTTTTTCCTCATACTATCCGACTAAGGTGTGAGTTGTACACAGGAGGAGTGTGACTCACTTGCTGCTTCAGAAGCATTACCATTGGCAAAATCGTACACAAAAATCATGTTAACATACTCACTTGTGGTATAGCTACTCAACTGCAAGCAAATCATCGCAATCAATCGTAAATGAACACAAACAGTAGCTGTCTCTCTGATCTTCGATTATCCTGTCTTTGGCTGGACAGCTTGGAAATGCCGTAGACGCTGATTACAAACGAACGTTTTCATTCATTAAATTCATTTTCATTTTTCATTTTTAAATATTTATTTTTTAATTTAAATCTTAACAATCTTGTTTAAACTCTATCTCTTTGTATGAACTCGATTTAAACCCAAATATCTTACCATTGTCCAACAGCTGGATAACATGTTCGAGTCAATAAACATTTTACTAAAACCGAATCTGGTCAGAAACAACAAATTTTCAACATTGCAACACCCAATGCTACGGCCAAATCAGATTGGAGTTATTAATACACGGCGCACAAAGCAACCCCTCCTTCAAGACCGGGGGGTCGTGCGGGTTATTGCATATCCGTGCCCCTGACCAAGACAATGCCTCCTCCGTCAAACATAAGGTCTTTTTTAGTGATACAGGGTGTCCCAGGACTTATGCACAATCCGACTCCTACGTGTTCTACAACTTATTTCCGATTGCGATGAGTTGCATTCATCTTCGAGACTTTTGGAAAAACCTCAATTTCAACAGAAAACACACGTTTTTCTGCAGTAAACCATTTCCTTAACTAAAAATACTTTTAAAAACCAAAACGACTACACCGTTGGAAAGCTGACATTTTGGCGCACGTTTTACCTGGCCTGCACAGTTCTGCGTCAAGCATTCATGGGGTTTCTAGGAGAGATGAAAAACAGGCGATTTCAAGATTTTGACAAAACTGCCATTTCGCGCAGCAATCGCACATCTTCAATGCAATTTAAAAAACGTTTTCTGACATCAAATAGATAGAAAATTCAACGCTCTTTCCAACGGTGTCATCAAATTTGAGTTATCTCTACAATTGAGGTAGTTATGACAGTTTTAATGACATAAGATCGAAAACAAGAAAAAAATCTTAAATCGCGAATAGCTCGGAAACGAGGCCTCTGGCGAAAAATTCCTACGAGGCGGTTTTGGTCGGAAATGATGTGGATCACGTAGTAGT
This sequence comes from Creontiades dilutus, assembly GCA_031894815.1. Classification (NCBI taxonomy): domain Eukaryota; kingdom Metazoa; phylum Arthropoda; class Insecta; order Hemiptera; family Miridae; genus Creontiades; species Creontiades dilutus. The sequence continues at coordinate 1,761,074 of JAVIWC010001049.1, read as the reverse complement.
CGGATTGTGCATAACTCCTGGGACACCCTGTATATCAGTCTTTCTTCTAATTTTGACAAAGAATAATCGAAATATCAAAAAAATCTTTCCTTCTTTATTTTTTCTCAAATTTCTTAACCTGATTTAATACATATATATAAATGCCCATAGTCCAGGCGTGACTGTTGTAATGGCCATGAATGGAGTGTCCCCTTTCGGTGGGAACTCTTCTATTGACGTCGGACAATGAGTTGGTGCTCTGGGCCCAGGGTACGTTGTCGTGTACCTGGCCGCGTACCTCTTTGCTTACCCGCGTGACGAATCAATTTTCTTCACAGCGTAACAGCCGGGCTGGGGAGAAAAAATCGTATTCACGGAGAGTCATTGTGACGGTCGCTTCCAACTTGCTCCCCCTCGCCGCCGCCGTTCAAACTGAAGATTCTCCGTGGAAAAAAAGTCACTTTGGTCATTAGAAAAATCTAATTTCCCCCAACTATGGATGGCCGACCTCTTTTCAATAACGGTTTAAAAAAAATAACATTTTTTCATTTACTTATTCACGCCTCCAAACCCAATTTCGCCCTTTGTGACACGTACGGTTTCAGGTCTTAACAGCGAATTCCTACTACCTGTCCTCAATTCTATTGAACGTATTTTTCATAGTGTAAAGGTGACTTTCATGTTCCGACAATGAAGAATATTGAATATATTAACATTTGGTCGTTTTGGGAATATTGTTTTGGTTTATTATTTAAAGAATGTATCTTTGTAGTCTACCAAGAAAGGATTCAACTCCCCCCAATTTGTTGTTTAATTATTAATTTCGTTAAATACTTATAAGCGCTGCCGATTCTAACCCATGGGGTTAATATTTCGTGAATAATGTGTGATTGCTCGTGTCATTGTGAAGTTTGGGAGGGGCGGGGCTTACTTACAGGTTCAGAAATGGCAAATATTTGCTATGAGTGAGTTTCCACCGATCTGAAACGCATTCTAGTCGATTTCGCGTCCAAGATTGCTAGAAAATGACACCATTCTTGCCTGCATCGGTGAAAATTTTGACAAACCACGTGTTTTCGTGGTTTTTGAAGCGTGAGGCGGCCGGGCCTGAAATAAGGACCAGCTAGATCCCAACTGGAGTCCTTCAATTCTACAAATTTTCATGGTCCGGAGGCAAATTTGGAATCTACGGATTTGGAAACTTGAAAAGAAAAAATTCGAGGAGGGGTTATACAAAACGTTTGCTGTAGAACTTAAAGGTTTATTGTTGAAAATAATAAACTAAAAAAGTTGTAAACCATTCCAATACCGAATAAGTGAAAACAAGGCGTAGCTGTAATTTCGCTTGTGACACATTTTGACAACTCTGCTCTGATTTTCAATCGATTTTCGTGATTCTCTTTTTCAATCCTAATTTTAGTTTACTTGTGCAAAGAACCTCGAGTTTTGAATTTGCTGGAGAGATGAAGAATGGAAGGGGTAATCCTTTTACTCAAGGTATAATTGTCAGCCAGCTTCCGTGAGTTATTTTTTGTTCAGTTAAAGTTCAGTCTATTTATGAACAAATGTCAGGAGTTCCATTAAGTCCATCAAAAACGTTTGTGATAGAAATGTTTCCACTCGCCTTGGTGGATTTTTTTGTGTGTCTCTCGTGCGATTCTGATTTCAATTGTCCTAAAAGTCCTTCGGAGTATCCTTTTCTGTGCAGAAAGATGTTGAATGAATCGCTCAAGAACGGCCCAAACTCAAAAGGAAAGATATACAATTTTTAGAGTCATTGTCAGTAGTTCTGATTTTTTTGGAAAGCCCCTGGAATGCAAGAGGGAAAACTGGTTTTTGGAGAGAATACATTGTTCTTCCATTGTATTTCATCTAGGGATACGATCTCCTGTAACGATGGTTGACTCTGAGGTCGGAGCTACCTCATTGATGAAGTTGATCAAATTATTTTGGTAACTCGCAGTTAGGATAGGAAAGGCATCGGAACTGGCAAATGCCGGTGTAGGAATAAACTTCTGATATGGTGGTTGGTGAAGGGGGGTGTCTGGTCGTGGGTGGGATGAGAGAGGTAGTGAGAAGCTACGCTGCTTGTTGTTGGTTCCCGATCCCAAGCTGCGGAGGAGGCAAGCTGTCTGAGGGAGCGCGGCTTTCTTATTATAGAACTAACTTCCTCCTACCTGTACCTGCCTTCTGTGCCTGGGGTCGGTCACTGTCCAACAACAACAACGACAAACAGACGCTGGAGGCTTCTCGCTCTCCGTCCAGATATTATTGGCACGATCGGCAAATATTCATCCCATCGTCCGTCACCGGCTTGAAGTGAACTTGGAGATGGAAAAGGCAATGACTGCGTGCGTGCGTGCGGTCGTCCGCCTATGGCAAATGTCAAACCTAGAGATTTGGAATATTTAAGACTCCAGTCTTGAAACGATGAGAAATGTTTAGCGCGGGTTCGTGAATTTCCCTATGTGGTACAGCTGTTTAAAGCACAGCAAAATCTTCGGGGTAAATCATTGACACTATGCAGAGGGATATTTGATATAATCTTATTTACTCAGGAAAAAGAATGGACATGGCATGAAGAAGAGCAAGGGAAAATGCTTAGTTTACATTGTTTTTTCGCTGAGATAGCTTCTGTCAGTACTGTTAATTCAACAATACTTGTAACTTGTTTTTCTTATTAGAACTGAGCAAAACCACTATTTACAGCAGGTATGGGCAACCTTTGACATGTTATGGGCCAAATTGTATTGTGCATATTCATAAGATTTATTAAAATAACGTAATGAAATGAAAAAAGGTACATCACTATTAATAAATCCTTAAATTTGGGATTGTTACAGTTCTCTAATTTTAATTGGGTTTTTCAAAATTTTATGCGATCTGGATCAAATTTTACACCGGGCCGGCTGTAGGCCACGTGTGATTTACAGTATATAAATCAGGTAGAAACGCTTATTAGGGCGAGTGCACTTATAGCAGTTCGTACATGAATAGCTTCTCTTCAACAATCAAAAGTTAATGTACTAATTATTCCACGTTAATTTTCCGTACTTGATAACTTTCCCAATCTATAATATTAGCACTTCTATTACTTTTATTCTTAGGACACCTCCTCTACTGTCTTGAAAGGAATCCCACATTCTTGCTCCTTTAAACTGGAATTTATTCCTGAGATCGATCGGGAATCGCAAAGTTGACGTTTTGTACTGTTGATAAACCTATAGACTTACAGGAACATTTTAGCAGGTTCGAACTTTTGCTCGATCGGGTGGATATGGCGGCCAAACAAGCGGCCCTAATGGGAGGTATGGTTGGTCATAAATTGCCGAAGGAGGAGTTTTATGCAGTGTCGAAGACGGACAAAATAAAAGAATGGCAGGTATCATTTGATAAAAGCTCCAAGGGTCAATTTTTTAAAAACATAAACCCAATTATTAAATCTAAGCCCTGGTATACTACCATTAATAAAGAAAAAAAATGCATTAGAATTTTCTGCAGACTCAGAGCAAACCATTCAATCTGTCCAGCCTATCTATTCAAGATTAATAAGAGAGAGAGAGTGAATGTGGAGATCCTTACGGTGACATGGAACATGTGGTTATGGTATGTTCGGAATACCGTCATAATAGAGAATATATGCTACGCAGAATTCAAAATCTCGCAACAAATCCATATAGTTACCCTACGCTATTAAAATATGATAAGTTAGAAATATGGGAAGAAATATATTCATTTTTAATCAGAAACAACATAACTGTATAGGTGGAGAACATGTTTAATTTGAAATATCCTTACTAATGTTTAATTTAGTAAAACATGATATACTTTTTAGTATTGTAAAATGAGAATATTGTCAATTTATCCATTTAATTTTTGAATTAAGAAGTGTTGAATTATATTATTATCTATGAAATGTATGACTGCACGTAAATAAAACAATGCCAAAAAAAAAAAAAAAACTTGCTCATTTTATCCGGGTGGTTCTTTGTTAGAACGTGCCCTATTAACGTCCATCATTGGAGAATACGTCGTAACTAGCTCGTCGAATACAGGAGACTAGCGCTTTCAATGTAAGGACATCATCTTCATCAGGAGGTAGGGAGAGTACTAAAATCAGATAGCGGCCCAATGTATAACGCCTAAGTCGGCTATGTATACCAGTCGGCTATTATCAAATATGTCAATATCCGACCAAAAGTGCCTCTTAGCAATTTTTTTTTTTTTTTTTAGAGGTCTCGTTTCCGAGTTATTCGCGATTTAACATTTTTTGCGTGTTTTCGATCTAATGTCATTAAAACTGTCATAACTCCCTCAATTTCGGAGATAGCTCAAATTTTATGACACCGTTGGAAAGAGCGTTAAATTGTCTATCTATTTAATGTCAGAAAACATTTTTTTAGTTACATTAAAGATGTGCAATTGCCGCGCGAAATGGTAGTTTTGTCAAAATCTTGAAATCGCCTGTTTTTCATCTCTCCTAGCAACCCCATTAATGCTTGACGCAGAACCGTAAAACCGCAGGACCTGGTAAAACGTGCGCCAAAATGTCAGCTTTCCAACGGTGTAGTTGTTTTGGTTATTAAAAATTTTGTTAGTTAAGGAAATGGTGTTCAGCTGCAGAAAAACGTGTTTTTTCTGTTAAAATTGAGGTTGAAGTGTTTTCGACCTTACGTCACTAAAACGACCGTAACTCCGGCGTTTTCGGAGTATTTGCAAATCTAAGGATACCGTTGGAAAGAGCATTGAATTTTCCATCGTATCAGTTTTCAACAGTGATTTTTTAAAGGGAACTGAAAGGTTAAAAGCTAGCCTGAAACGTAAATTTTGTCAAATTTTGATGAAACGCTTTTTTAATGGCTCATTAGTCTCTCTTGATTTTCACGATACGTTTGAGTCTGTATGCCTAAAAAATGCGCAAAAGCCTCAGCTTTCCAATGGTATAATTAGTTTTTATTTTTTAGAGGGAACTTTTTTGAGAAAATTGAGATTTTATGCGAAAGAACGTGTGTTTTTAAGCGCATTTGGAATTAAAAAAAAAACCTGCATAACTAAAACTTCCGATTCCAATATTCCAATATATATTCCAATTCCTGCCTATTAACTTGTTTTATAACGATCTATAGAACTTGTTGTGAATGACATTTCGATAGCAAGTGCGGGATCTGATAAAATCTTGTGAAAATTTGGTTATTTGATTTTACAGGCCTATTTTCAACCAATAACAATGTTTCTGTTGATGTGATAAACTCGGAAAGAAAACTGTTACTTACCTACTGTTCATCCAAGATAGAACAACATGATTAGGCGTCGATTCCAAGGTTTTTAATGTATTTTCCATTTTTTTCCAGGGCTTGCATGTTATTGAACTTCATGGCGTTGAGCCTCCATTACGATGCTGCCTTTTATCTTGCTTTGCCTGGTTGGATATCTGACGAGTAAGTTGTCCTTGTCCATTTCATCAAATATTAATTTTAAAACATAGGTGCATACCTGAGTGTTCGACCGCTCTCATTCTCTAGAATTTATCCATTTTATCTAAACAGGAACCCTGCATCCTTAAAAGGAAACTCATTTCTTCAGATTTATGGCAATCAAACTTTTTCTACAAAATATTCCGCAAAAAATCAGTTTTCTGGGCTTCAGCAATTTTTTCGTCTCATATTGTTGACATTTGAACAGATTTTTGTGCAAACCAATCAACTAACAGACTTATTCTGAATATTATTCTGATTACCCACCAATTTTTATAATTTTCATCATTGAATAGATATGCGCGTGCACGAGCAAATTTTCCAATTCCTCGGGCCTCAAGATGTTGAGGCATTTGACATTCCACATTCCTTTTAAAGTTTTGAAAAACAGGGATCGTCTTTTTTTCCTCCCCTGTAATTATGTAGTGGACAGAATTCATACGAACACTTGGTTAGTAGATTCTAGTGCTAATGAGACCTATACGTTTAATTCGTTTTTACCTCATTGGTTAATTTATCGTAAACGGTGAACATTATTGGGTACTTTAATAACCGTCACTTTTCCCGCTAAGTTGCATTGGAAAGGTAGCGCTATTGCCTATTCGTCGACAAATGCACCCTACATTAGAAAAATGTTGTCATTCAGATGATCCAAAACAAATTTCCTTGAAAAAAAAAGAAGTAATTTGTTAGATTTTGCTAGATTAATTCTCTTGAAAAATATAATAAGAATCCTATTCGAGGTTCGGTTTCTGCATGCAATAGCAAATAAGCCTCTAAAATGGATTTTCAATTTCCTAATTATTGGGCGAATGAGTCAGAATTATGTGACAAAAAAAATCAAAACATTCATTTTCAAACTTTGCTCCCTAGCGGATCTCAACATTTTAATGCTTAATGCATCTTCATGATGCACTATTGGTATCCCCTTCTCTACAATTTACGCTAAAATGCTGTTGTATGTTTTTAAGATGGAATAACATCAGTAGCTTCTTTGTGTAGAATACAAGTCTACATTTGTTCGTTAGCACAAGTTTTCATTATCATCACGTTTTATTAATTAAATGTAATGAAATAATATGATTAAGTGTTAATATAAAAATATGAAATAATAAGATTTTTGGGGGGAAATAGTTATTTGTTGTAACTGGACTTTGTTTTTTAGTGATGATTCCCCAATGATTTTTTACTATTTTGGCACAATAAAGACAATTTTGTACTCAGAGGAAGAGTTAGGCTGTACTACCACTGGAGACCAAGTATTCAAATGTTAGTTAGAAAGTAAAATAAGAAAGATGATTCGGGTTCGCAGTCTGATAGTGCCTGAATTCTTATTAGTTGTGGCGGAATGAAGGGGTTTGTGAAACAAACCATGATTTTCGTTTCAGGAGCAAGTATCGCATGTAGCCGGCTGGAGGCGTGTAACTCTGAATTCCGCACTGGGCTGGAAGTAGCTGGAATCCAGGAACCTGAGTCAAGTGCTGCGTACTGCGCTGAGCTACGAGCTTTTTCGCAATGCATCAAGAAGGCAAACAAAGCGTGTCGAGGGGACCTCAGTTACCATACGTCCACAGCTGTGATCGATTCCCTTATGAAAAGATACAGGTGTGCTCAACAAAATTGGGGACCCCCTTACAGAAGACCGTCAGTCAAACCGAAGACTTCTGCTTGCACTCACCAGTCCAACTCGGAATATGTTCATTGTGGCATTTTTGGTGACCCTCATTTGAAGACCTTCACCAAATCGTACCAGACGTGCGGTGCGAAGGGAGCATGGCCTCTCATCGACAACAAATACCTTGCGATACAGGTTACGAATATGCCTGTAATCAATTCATCATCAGCAACTGCCACGACCAAGGTATGTGAGCATTATAATGTATACTTTAATTGTAACGTATATTGATGACGAACTTTATCACACACTTCGTGACAGTCTGAACACTACATTCGCTAATCTAAAAACTCCAATAAATCTAAATTATCAGACAATAATATAGTTTCCCATGCGTTTGCTTCACGAACAGGAATCCTTGAAAGCTGTTACTATTATTATTTTGCTGCTCATTTTCTTTGTTGACTCTTCTTGTGATGAAAAGACCCCCTTGAGTGGCTGGACCAACTTTTAAATGCCAAAAATGAATGGTAATTTAGTAAAATTTTGTTGACAGCGTAACTCTGAACCGATTTTCATGTTTCTTATTTTGTTCGATCAAATTTTAGTCAAGTTGTGCCTCAAACCTCTAAAATTGTGCTTATCGGAGGGGGAATGGAGGGGGTAATAGCCCACCCTTTCAATCGCTGCTCAAGCGAGAATGATCTTCTGACAAAGGGACGTTGCTGTAATGCATGCACTACTTACCGATATGTTTTGTCAAATTTTCATCACATTTTTCGACAATTTACCAATTTACTGTGCTCAAAAAATTTCCTACTTGCATGGAAAAGAACTGGGAAGCTAATCAAAGTGGATTTATCGGAATTTCTGTGGATGGTTGTAAATAATGAATCGTAATTTGAAACACTTTTATTTTCAAGTTCCTGGAAACTACAGCAAATTAATTTCCCGAATGTATGTTGCAGGTGACCATCATAATTCGACGAGTACCCGGTTGTGCCGAAGAGAAAACATTTGAAGCCACGTCGGATGCACCTCTGCGTCCCTTCTTTATTGACAGCTCTTCTACTTCTGGTCCAGAGGGCAGTGTACAAATAAGAGCCTCAACTAGCAAGACTGAAAAAATTGAAATATATCTGAGGTATGCATTATTAAGTATTATTTGTCACAGTCAAAAAACTGAAAACAGTTGATGAATAAATTTGAATGGATCAGTTGTACTTGACTGAAATCGTCATGTTTGCGTGTGTGATGTACAGAAAATACCCAAGCTTGGGCCAATATTTACCACATCAAAACAGATATGAATTTGAACGTGTGTGAACGTAGCAAATTGTACCGATTGAATCAGCTGATATAATTGCAATGGAATTTCGTTTTCAAGATTTCCCATTGAAATCGATTTTTTTATAACTTCTATTATATATTTGCAAATGAAGCGTAGGTACGTGTGTTGTTTTATCGCATGAAATTTCAGTTTTACCATTCATTGGTTCCTAGATTTCTGTCTATACACGGCACAATTTTTGGTATTTTGATATCAGCTTTTGTAACTTGCTGAGGGAGCAGTGCAGTTTCAGTGTTGACGAGTTATGTTTATGACACCCTATCCTTTTTGAGACATCTTGGAGTCTCAATTGCAATAGATAAAGACTCCATGATCAGCTGAAGGTCCCTTGTGGGTTATTTTCCAAAACAATATTTAGAACCCCATAATCATTGATATTTGCCTCAGTTCGTAACCTATAGTACCTATGCGAGAATTTTCCACAATACTCCTGGATTTACAAAATTAAAATTAATCCTTGTTAAAAGTTATTGTATTTATCTTTTATGTAACCGCTTCAATTTTTAAACTATATTTTTTCAATCTTTCCATTTTAGGTATATAGATACCACTTTGGTTATCAGAAGAGTTGGAGAATACCTTGGGTTTTCATGCAGACTTCCATGGGATATTGCGCAAATCCGGGAGGAAAACACATTGGAACTCTGCCAAACTGGTTGCCCCGGCACTGAACTCTTGGACATAGCTTCCAGCAGGGGCCATAGACTTTCATGGGAAACGGCATTGAAAAAGTGCAAACAAAGTATGGACTTAGAAACCGAAGTGAAGATTAATTTGACTGATCAATACCTAGATTGGTGTGTTTTCGATGTCATGACCACTGGAAAGAACGAATTCGTTTCTACCGCTCATTTAGCACAAGAAGATGTTCTTTATATGGATCCTAGTTCTCTGCGCAATCGCACTTTTCCTCTTGACCTTAACGGGATTTCCCACACATCTTCTAGTTCAAGGAAAAGCTTCGATTCGCATTTATTGTTCTGTTTACTGTTAATCGCCAGTTTTTCAAAAGGCTGTGTCAACCTAATTTAATAGATATATGCATATAGTTGTTGCCATACTACACACTTTGTTGAATCTTATGGTGGCAATATATTACTAGTCTGATGTATTTGTGATGCAGATCAAATCTGTTAGATATGTGTTTGCCTTAAATCTCGTATTGTAGATTGAATCCTCAAAGGAATATATTATCGTTGTTCAAGGTATATTATTTTAATTTGTTTTTTTAAATATATTTTGTCAGTATTTTTCAAATATTTTTAGTGTATCATTTTAGTAAAAGTAAATTTTAGATTACTAAATCAATGAGAAAAATGTGATATTAGTTTTTAAAAATGTACAGCAAAACCTAATTTTGAATGAGACTTATTTTAAAGTACTATCATAACGTGTACAGTAGTTTATTATAAAACTGCACTGTAAATTATGTTGGGGAAGGACAGGTTTTAGGGAATTTTGAGAAATCTAGAGAGTGAACAACTACTCATGATCTAAAAATGTCACATTCTTATGAAGATTATCCAGTTTTAAACTATAGGAGGGACCCTTAAAAAATTGTTACTATGGTGACAAGCTGATTTACGGAGATGATCAAAGTTGAAGTTCTAACTGTGGATGTGGTGTCAGCCTAGGTGAGTTGGACATTCAGAACAAACTCAATTCACATGCCAGCTCTTAAACACAACCAATATCCAAACATCAAGGGGGTTACAATTGCGGGTTATCCTATGTTCTCATTCAATTCAACGGAATGAAATCCATTAAAAACAAAATTGAAAAACACCCAGTACTCCCCAGGAGTGTTTAAAATATTGATTTTTTAAATATTCGACTCTTGGGTTTCAAATTAAACTTGGAAGTTGATCGAAAGTGATTCCAACAATTTGGTGCTGTCCTCAACCAAGACGGCATCTCAATCTCCATAGTTGCCAACAGACCGGCTGTATATAGAACTGGGTAATTTTCACAATCCATGGAAAAATTATCATTATCAGCCAGATGTGCATGTCCTCCCCCCACTGTACGGCTTTAGTTTTTATAGTTCAATGTATAGATAGGTATTGAATAGTTTTCCAATTCTCACAATGAACTTCTATTGATCGATTGGTATCTTAACTTGTGAATATCCTCTGTGTGTCTGGTTCAGTGCTTGTGTACAGGATGTGTGAATCATTTTTCATTAAAAGAGTTAATCCCATAATTGTAGCTGAACATTGATGAGCTGGCAATTTACCAAGGCTTCCTTCCAGTACCTATACTAAGATTTATTACTTTATATTCCTCAATTACGGACTTTAGACGTTTGAATAGTTGAAGACTTGAATGTTTTTTTCTTCCATGATAATAATTCATGCAATTGAATGTTCTTTAACATATTAGTTTTCAGTTAAGAGCAATCCATGGCTGTATCTCATTGTAAAGCAGATAGTGCATCTAATTTGCATTGTACCTGCATAGCAAATGTTTGGGAAGGGAGTGAAATATAGGTTGCAGATTTTATTATGGAGCTACTGTTGCAAATCCTCTTGCAAATCCGTTTTAGCACAACACAGTAGTTTTGCTACTCCGATTGTCGACTCTAGTGTATAATTCTGCTTAGAATTGTGAAAAGTGAGTAGCTTTTAGGGTTCCTCGAAGTTCACTCAAGCTTAATTACTTGAACTGAGTTCTACAATTTTTGTATGATCATAATCAGCAGGTAAGAAAATTTGTTTGTAGAATTATTTCAACTTTACCTGATTTTGCTCAAATCCTTCTTCGCCAGATCAACGGTTATTTTATACCACAGTTATAATACAGACATTTTCATGCACTCGCTTCATGACTTAAATCATCCTACTATCTTCGATGTAAACTTACCATACCATTGACAATTATTGTGTTATTTTTATCATTAAACCTGCTCATTTTCTAACGGCTTCTTATCAATTCAACTGTAACAGTTGAACGTTACTTGTAAACGACTTTTGAGAGGGATATTTCATGAGTTTCCGATTATGTAGACTGAATGTGTAGTTGACTGTATATTTAGTAAGTAGGAATTACTGTTTAACCCTTGCCTTATTACTGTCTCATATCGTTTTGTTTGTGTGAGGTGTTTGATTTTCTTATTATTGGAATACGAAAGTAATCCCTTTATCTACGGACTAAATCAATAAAGTATTAAATTGTAATATTTGTTTTTTGTTCTCTCTAGCAAATTTTTTTCTACCCTATGTTGCCCACTCTCAACAAACATTGGATTAGACGTAATGGTTTGAGATAATTTTGTGGTACTAGCCAAATCCTTGTTGCCCTTTCACGTTTCAAGATGCTTGGATCCCAAAACTGCACTGTCTGCCTGAAATTAGGGGTATAAAAGGCCGTATAATGGATGTAAAAATCCGATCTTTCGCACATGGACTTCGCTTCAGGCCTTGTTAAGTTCTGGTCTGCACCTCCAGAATACCTTCCACCTAAACTTCCATTCTTGCGTAGGCCTGTGCTCTTCCGCAGCTTAGAGGAAAGGTGGCGAAATTCGCCCCTTCATGAGATGGTTGCAGAGGCAAACGCCTATCGCAAATATAAATCAACACAGCAGAACTGCATGAGGCCAGAAGAAATCGTCTCTGTATTATAAATGTCGGAAAAAACGCCTTCTCAATAGCCCTGGCGTATAGAAAAGCTATACGCCCAGTACTACTGGCACCAGCATACATAGGATGGATTGGGAAACATTGCTGAGCGAAGAGTTGAAAATTCGTGTGAATGTGTGGGGGCAGCTCTAGCAAAATCAGGAGACAACTACCCAAGTTATGTAGGCAGAAACTTCTGTTTCAAATGGTTTGCCTCTAGTGGAACCACAAGAAAGGCCTCCTAGAATTCGAATCTTTCATGAGACCAAAAAATTTCCAAGTTTAAAAATATTTTTTGGAGCGAACTATAAAGTCGCCAAAATACAAGTTAATCTACCCTGACAAAGTAACACTTCACCTTGATTCAGGTTGCTAAATTCTTAGTCCTCCCACTAAAATTCACCTGGGGTGGCTGATGTCGATTCTCCCCCCTCCATCACCAACTCAGAAACTAGGAAATAACTGTAACTGTTTCTACACTTACCTAAGAAAGTACTGAAGATACTCTAAAATATTCTAAATGGATTTATGACTACCAACATTACCGAACTTCTTTTTCAACAGTACCTGTTCCATTGATGAACTTCAAAAATACCGTCACCAGCACAAGTAAAACTATTTGACGCTTGAAAGTAGGAACTTCTGTAGTTCATGAATGCTTATGAGATCAGTAGCTAATAACAAATGCCGAGCTGTAACTCATTCGTAATTTTGAAAGTTGATTTCGTAGTTCTAGATTGATGATTTGCCCAATTTTATCTACCTTACTACTCCCAATTAGTTGTAATACAGTGACAAAAGCATAAGTTCTCCTATTCCTGGTCTGATGAGTATTGTTACATATTAAAAGATTTCAAGAGATCTCAATCAATTTTGATTTCTGATTCATTTAAAGTTGGGGTTCTTTTTCAAACAATTATCACACCTGTACCTCTCCGTATAAATGGGATGTTCTACGTGTTGGACAGCTACGTACAAATTAGTCAGTGATCCCAACCTCAATTATTTTCATTACCAACGGGCAAACTAAGCTCCAAAAGTCAATAATTATTGAACTTGAGGAAAGTGGACCTGAGACAGGTAGGGGCTGAATGGTGGCCATGGAAGTGGTGATGAACGTGGAGCAGTAACTTACTTTCCATCCAACATTGAAAATACACCTTATAAGTACTTTCCTTCTTATAAATCAGCTAGTGTCTTCTACAGTAATATAATGTAATTCAAACAATTGGTAAACACCATAAACTTAAAAAACAAAAAAATGTTCCACTGATTTCAAAGAGTAAAGCCACACAAATGGGTTTTTTAATTTTTTATTAACTCATTTAGTACCTTTTGTTTTTCAAAATAACTTTTACAATAATTTGAATCATGACTTAACCCCTAATAATGATTCGAGCATATGTACTCAATCTTATAAATATTCACAAACATATGAATTACCAATAGCATAAAATAAGATAAGGCACACGTTCCTATAAATAGGAAAGTTACGGTGTGAAAGTACATGATAAACTGATTCTGGTTAATAACGAGATTAACGTTGTATAAAAAGCACATTGAAAATTAACCCAAATGACATGATACTAATAAACACTAATATTGGCCACGTTACTCATTGGGAATAGATATTTCACTTACTCATAAAAAGTGGAAATCGTTCTAGGGTTGAATTTAAGAGGTTAATGAAGAATATTACGAGAAGTACAATGCTGACATAAATTGATTCTGGAATAGAATGATCTGGTTTCCCCCTCTTATAACAAAAATGAAAATTTCTGACATGCTGTTAAGTATTAATAGTCCAAGAAGCATCATACAAAATGTTATCAAGTACAAGAATAAATGTGAATGAAATACAAAATAAGTATCCAGAACGCTATTCTCCATGAAAATGCTAATGTTTATAAAAATTTAACAAATCCTTTTTTTTGGTTATTAAAATAAATCTCATCACACAATTTTATCACATTATATCGTAATTAATATCAGCATCCAATGGCACATGGACTGGTGTCCTTTTTTTCGACGATTTTGATATGTACTTGAATAACCCACTCTAACAAGGATATGCTGACTATTTGTAACTTCTCCACTTTGGTGAGTCCGAATAACGAAAGAACTATCAAATCCATGTCATAAATTAAAATTACTTACTTATTTTAAAAATGAAAAATATAAACCCTTGTTAGTACAATAAATATATTAGGAAAACAAATTTTCACAAAGAACTTACCAATTTTATAGGTTTAGAAGTACATGAACTGGGTTATTCAGTCTGTGAATTTGGAAGATGACCCTTGGATCAGAGGAGATGATTCAATATTTGTAAAAACGCTATTGTTGTCATTGCATAAAATGACAATCACAATAAGAAGTTAATAAAGAAAACTGATTTAATGGAAGCAAAATGAGGACAACAAGATCCTAAGTAAATGCGTATACCATATTGAACAAATTCATTTTATTTGTAGAGAACAACTGATGAATCTTCTGACATACAAAAATTGGAATACAACATTGACAAAACTAGGTAAATAAAATGCACAAAGCATCAACCTCACAGATTTTTGGTTTTTTATTCCAGTTTTATAAAACCTTTTTTTTTTAATTTTTTTTAATTCATTTTTTCCTTTTTTTGTTCAACATAGCCTTATTAGAGACGACTCTTGTACTTGAAAATGTATCGCTGACTAACATTGCACATTGGATGCGTTGGATTCATCGACTTTGTGTGCTTCTTTATCAGTTTTGGTTGGTGTTTCATCTTTTGAAGGGGAAGAATCCTTGGTGGGAGAGGCGGCGCCCACAAATCCGTTATTTTTCCTTTCCGCATCGGTTTTTGATTCTTCTCCACAACTTGCTTTGCTGCTACTTTCTACTGGCTCGTTCTCGCTATTGGAAGTTTGTTCTTTAGGTAAGGAATCACCACTCGGTTCTTTTACATCACCGTTTCCCTGAGCAATCTTTTTGGGATCCTTGAATCCATTTTCAGTAGCTTTTTTGCTTTTCGCCTTTTTGTTGGTACGCTTTTTGAAATGTTTACCATTCTTAGGTGGTGGCTTAACTTTTTCTTTCACTTCATTCTTTTCAGGGTGTTTGAAGTGTTTTGTAACAACCGTTTCAAGATCTAACAAATCTTTGTCAGGCAACTCACCACCTATCTTGGAATGCAAAAATTGCCTCAAATCCCGCTCCTGGAATAGAGTAACACAAAATTAATATAAGATAAAAAGCGTAGCCCAATATAAATATGCATTTAAAAAGTACACAATAAACAAAGACATCAAGTACCTACAGGTCAGACAGCATTGGTCCCCACATTTTTCTTTGGAGCCCAACACTCTACCTAAACATCCAGCCCACTAACTACCGATGTCTTCAATGAAAACTCTGGAGTAACATACAGGCAAGAGAAAAATATTGGGGAGATATTGTCACATCACCACCCAAGGTTGCAGCCACCAGATCAAAAAGGCCCATGCCAATGAGTGAGGTGCAAGGTATGCCATTTGGCGATTGAGGGGTCAGACTTCTCCTATGCTAACACCAATCACACATGTAAGTGTCAAGGTGTAGCAGTGTGCCATTCAAAATTATGTGTTTACCAATTAGTCTGCAAAAAGTTCACAGATCCATTCTATATTGGTAAAGCAACCACCCTCAATTTGCGCATCAATAACCACAGAACCTCTATAAACCAAGACCATCCACTCCCATCCAAATGCATGTGATGTTGCATAATTCAACATTTGACGAGTGTTTTGAAGTGAAAATCCTAAGGAAGTAGCCAGACACGGCAAATTATAGATTGCTCCAACAACTGGAAAGAGCACATAGACGGGTTCTAATTGCCCACTTGCCCTCAATTTAAATGATTGATAGAAAATTTCGTCAAATTATCATTCTCACCAGCATCACGTCTATGGCAACAACCAGGGACGCAAGAAAAAAATGTATTTCTTCTTTTGTAATCTGTGAGCAAGATATTTTCAAAATATCAGATATTTTCTTTCTTTCTTATTTGTGAACTTTCTAATTTGACGAGTACACATTGTTTAAAGTGATATTTCAACCAAAGGATTAACCATGAAGAGTTCTGATTAAGACAAATGTATAAATATAACCTCAGATGGCGTTCACTTCCAAGTTATATCTGTGATAAAAGTACCTGCTCTGAGAAGATAAATTTCCATTTAATAGATTATTTTATTTGCTATACTGATATTAAATCATTTAGAAGGACTTTAAAATCCACTGTGACCTTCATAGACATCCCTCTGAAGGAAAGAAAGAGGAACACCTATTAGAATTAATCCATGAGGTTAAAAAAAAAAAATAAATGATAATAACTGAATACAAACCCACTTCAGACCAAGACTGGATCCATAAAAATCACATTCTTGGGTTCACCCCACTAGCTATATACTGGGTACCCTAGTCAAAGGTTACATCGCTTCATTTCCACAATTGTCCACATAAAAAATCCGAACCCACAATATTCATCATAAATTATTCCTTAGACTTAGAGCAAATTTTTACTGTCAATTGAGGCAACATTACTTAAGAACTGAGTTATAAGAGGAGGCTCCACATGTCCAGCTTTTAGGAAATAACATAGTGGCAACTGTTGTCTGGAGCTAAAATTGAGAAAGTTCCAATAGCAAACACCCTCTGTCGACTACTGGAACATGGGGTACTGAATCAGGGTCTGAAAGATTATGTATTCTTAAAAGATTATGACACAAAGAGGAGGAATCACAGGCATCTGAATGCTGAACTCACCGCCTGAATGGACGAATAAGCCTAACCAAGGAAACCAACCAGTGTAGACAATAGAATGATCCAAAGGTTGTAATGCCTAAGGTTTCCAAACCCCTACCCACAGTGGTTCATAACAATTGGGCATTGTTGGTATTCAGAATAAGCATAACAATCCTATCCAACTTTGACGTTATACGAATACTAATTCAATGCATACGAGTATTTTTAAATAAATATGAACAATTACACACATTGCAAATTATTCTCATACACAGATTGAAAATACGAATATTTAAATCCCGAGTACAAATAACAAGTATTCACTACGATCAAGAATATTCACAGATGGCATTTGTATGAAAAGTGTGAAGTATGTATATAGTTTGTGAACACAAACGAAGACATAATCAATCCTGTAAATAAATGCATAATCCTGGACGATTCTTATAATTACTGTTTTTGTATTTCATTATAGATGAGTTTGTGCAACTAGTATGTATTTAAAGTTCAAAACCCCAAATTTTTTAGTGAATGGGTTCCTATTTACAAAAATATTTGTACTGAATATTTGTACATTTCCCAGTCACTTTTTCAAATTTTTACAGAAACCATGTGAATATTGCATCCAGACTCTGCAAATAGGAATTTAATCAGAGAAAATAGAAATAATTATTAGTATTCACGAAATATTGGCCAACTGGAAATTGGTAATTGCATTTAGATTTTGAATAGGTCCCATCTTTGTACATAACCTAACATAAAAGGGTTTACCACATGATAGAGTTGAAATAAATAATTAATCCATTTAGATAACCAATAGCAATGAATTTCTGAGGGACATATACAGATATCATTCAAAGTTTATCAGAATCTGATTAAAATGAAAGGAGGTACTGGGTTTTACGTTCAGAATTGTGATTGAGTCAACTAACATGAAATGTATACAGAGCCATTGGAGTAATAATTTGAAACTATTTTGCAGTTGTGAGAAATTCTCGTAGCTATTGAGCTGGTCAAGTGTGATACTCAGTCTCAATCCAATTTTGAGAAAAATTAAACAAACATTGTGGAAGATGGCCAATATGTGAAAAGTATGGCTGGCGTAGACCTTTGGAAAGAAAAGTGCCACACAGTTTCAACCAATGTATATTCAATATTTTCTCTTTCCATTCTTCTAGCATTTACTAAGTGATTATCTGGATTAATTTCTCGTAACGCTTAAAAATAGGTTAAAAAAAGGGGAAACATGCTAATATTCATTGTAAAGCAGAGCGATTTTCTGAGAAGATTCAGAAAGTGAATAGTGATTATAATTTTGATAATTTTGAACACAAGGAAATAGTTGTACACAAATGATCTAATTCTAAAGAGAGAAGAAAAAAAACATTCAAACAGCGATGAAAAATGACCATAAGGCCTTAAAATGGCCTAAAGTTTTATATTGTCGAAGTTCACTGTGAACAACTGTATGTTTGCGTAAGGACTTTCACCAACGTTTTGAGGATATTTAGTCATTGGAAGTTCCTCAATGGATTATATAGCTTTTCCAAGTCGAATTGAGAATTTTCCAAGTCGAATTGAGAATTTTCCAAGTCGAATTGAGAATTTTCCAAACCAAATTGAGATTTTTCCAAATCAATTTGAGAATTTTCCAAATCAATTTGAGAATTTTCCAATCTAAGAAACTTTCACTACTAAAAAGGAAGAGGGAGTTTTCCAAACCGAATTGACAATTTTTTAAGGCAATTCAAGACTTCTATTGAAAACAAAATTAGTGAAGCAGAATGAAAGAATAGCACTTCATGAACTAATTAACATTGAAATCAAAAAGACAAAATGAACGAAGAATACTTCATAAAAATTACGGTCTTGTTAAGAACAGAAAAAATCGAGGCTACTCTGCGTTTGGCTGGTCTATTGAAGTCAACAAAAACAAAAATCCGTTCATTTTGACATTCTGATTTCAATGTTAATTTGTCCATAAAGTGCTATTCTTTTATTTTGCTTCACTACTTTGGTTTTCAATAAAAGTGTTGGATTGCCTTAAAAAAATTGTCAATTCGGTTTGGAAAACTCCCTCTTTCTTTTTAGTAGTGAAAGTTTCCTAGATTGGAAAATTCTCAAATTGATTTGGAAAATTCTCAAATTGATTTGGAAAAATCTCAATTTGGTTTGGAAAATTCTCAATTCGACTTGGAAAATTCTCAAATTGGTTTGGAAAAATCTCAATTTGGTTTGGAAAATTCTCAATTCGACTTGGAAAATTCTCAATTCGACTTGGAAAAGCTATACATCCTTATGCGAATATTCGAACAGCAGAAGTTATGATTCAGGAAGTTGAACTCTCAACAAACGAAACGTTGAAAGCCAGCTTCCAGGATGGAGAAATTGATTGGCTCACTGCATTTTGGCTGCAAGCAAACATTAGTCACCTCCATCCTGGAGTGTGGACTGCAGTCAAGAAATTTTCAATAGCCTTCAATGATGTATTTCCAAACTTTTCAATAATACATACCTCTGTAATGACTAGGTTCAAAAGCTGGAAGTCAATGTCAGCATCCGTCAGGTATTGACGGAGAGTGACAGCTCTCTTCCTTTCACTAGATATTTTGATCAGGTGCTCAAATATGGGTCTCAAGGTTCGCTGTCGCTCCAACATCACCTTGTAGGCAGCCAATTCGTTTTCAACGTCATCCAATGACTTTATGTAGGGATTCATTTTAGATGCCAAATCCTTTATAGGATCGTTGCTTTCCCCAGTGCTGAGATGAACAACAATCTGAAGGAAAAGTTAATCAACAAGGTAACAACACTGTTTGACAAGAGCACAGTTCATATTAAGTCACTCAGGCCTTTCATGATTCTGAGATTGACATAAAATACTATTTTTAGCTACTACATCGAACCGCTGGGTTAAAAACATAGATAAACGCGTTACATCCCCCTCTTCCATTACCATCTTGCAGTAAGAACTGGTTTTACACTATGAAATCAACCGAAGACAGATTCACGAGTTTACTGCAAATACATTTACAAAGGGAAAAAATAAAAATAATTGGAGCGATAGGTTCAACCTTTCAAATTCAAAATTTCTGAGATTTGTTCCACAACTAGACTAAAATTGGGGTCTTACCTGAAGAACAATCAGTAGCATCAGATGAAAATTGTGAAGATATAACAATTCATCACGATTCCTTAATGAAATTTGAGAGTTATGAAATATGTTTCAAAATTCGACATATTCTTGGTTGAGGAAAAAACTCTGTGCTCCACGCATTGCCAGGTTGAATTTCTCAAACCCTGAGCCTCAGCTAAACATTAATTCAATGTGTGTCTGGAAGAAGAGCCTATTGTCATGATTTTCTAAATTTCGTTTTTTCATGGAATGATTTGGAATGTCATGGAATGACATAATTTAGAATGTTTTTCACGGAATAAACCTTTGTTATGTCTAGTAACCTTTGGCTTGCTTATTAGTAGCCAAAGAATCCGATAGATGCCAGGGAAATTTCAGAAACAAACTGAAAAAAATGAAGAAGTGGAAGAAGGGCCTATGTTATCTAATTGCAATCAAAGCAAAAGCTGATTTTTGTTCACGCAATGGAATAATGGCATATGAAGGGAAAAATGATCAAAGTCCTAACAAACAAACTGCCTTCCCTATTCCACCCACCTACATTACCAGTAAGTAATGAAGTTACCAGTAAGAATTGAAGCTTTATGAAAGCCCTGAGCCCATAAAAACTGCCAAATGGAAGGACCTTCAGCACTTAACCACGTTTTTGGACGACCCAGATGCAAGATTGTTTTACCATAATCTGATCCCTGATAACCCCTTACTTATCAACCAGGAAGACAGCACCGTGAATAACGTAGACAATGTTGAGAGAGAAAAAACATTTATTGACCATTATATGAGTTGGAATGTTGGATTAGTTGGGTTTGGCAAAAGTATAAATTGATATGCCAAAAACTCAAAGTGGTATGCCAGAAGTTGAAATTGAGTTGCCGAAAGTTTAAATTGAGATGCCAAAAATATTAAAATCGAATTACCTATGCTAAAGGTTCAAATTAAAGACGATGTTGATTATATTGACAACCCTCTTACTGATGATGTTGAATACTGTGACGAATAGATTAAGTAAGGTAGTGTTTTTTGTTTAATTTTTATTTACAAAAGAAAACACTTTTTCAAGCTGGCACATGTTTAAAGTTTTATTTTAATTTCAAAAATTGATAAGCATAGTAAGTACATACCACTTTATATTTCACATAAGCAGCGATAAACCCTCTGTGTACAGGAAAAAAAGATCCAAGTCCACGCATTTTTTTGAAAAATTGTCAAATATACAATAAAATCTCTTAAAACCAACTTTTCTGAAACGGAATATTATAAATAAATTCTATTAGAACACAATGTGTTTCAATATTGATTTTTGTCTCAACCACCAGTACCCATGACCACTCACTCAACTTTAAAATTGATATTCTGAACATTTTTAAGTTTAGGACTCTGATCGTTTTTCCCCATGACCCTTCATACGTCATCCAGCTCTCCCTCACAATTTAGAAATCATGACAGGCACTTCTTCCAGACACCTATTCAATTACTAATGAGATTGAATAATTATGCAAATATACCTAATGAACACTCTCTTTATGTGAGATGCATCTGATGAGGAGATAACTTTCCACTCTGCTGGGAAAGTAAAAAAATGCCAAAGGGTGAAATACATTGAACACCTTTGAGCACTAATGGACTCAATATAACAAACGAATTCTCATTTTTTATATAAGATGGAAAAGAAGTAGACATCACTTTCCACTCTCTTGGAAAATAAAATTGGTTGAAGGGTTGAGGAATATATTTAATTGGTATGGGGCACTCTATGATCATAATCCAACATCAATACTGTCCACTCAATTGGAAAAGTAAAGATACAGAGAATGGAGTGAGGGGTTGCAATGGGTTGCATGATGAAGACAACTTTCACCTAAGATATTTGTGAATTGGACATAGCTTTCCACTCAGTTAGAAATTAGAATTTTCCAAGCATTTAACAAATATATTATAAGAAAACTAAAATGCCGTTTAAATCCAATATCAATATTCGCCTTAAAATGTGAACAAAACATTATTATTCACCCCTGTTGAGAAAAAAGTTGAAGTTAAAGGAAATAGAGCAAGGCTGTAATGACGTCACCTGCTACTTTGGTGACTCATTCTGGGAGTGAGGACCCGTTAAAAGCTTATTCCACACTAGAAAAAACCTGGACTCGCTTGTACGTCAGGGACTCTTGAAAATGTGGAGAGGGTGAAGGAGGCAACCACCAAGTTCAGGCCACTTAGTGCAAAAACAAAGTCAAATATTAAGACTACGTCATTCCACAATTCACCATCTTGTCAAACGTGACTTTAGATACAACCAATGCATACAAATCGATATTTGTCCAGCAGCTAAAACCACATGACTGACGATTATGAAGTGATTTTTGTTTTTCAATGCTCTCATTGCTTGAAATTAACGACAATTCTGTACTGATTTTTAGAGTCGAAGCTCATTTCCATTTGGATGTTATTTTTTAACCTCAGGAAAATTAATAATCACAAGGATTGATCCAGAATTTCTAGCTTGGGTAGCTATTGAAAGGAATGGTGATTACCCTCTCCATTCCGATTTTTGACAGCAAATTCTAAATTTTCAAGGTAGGTGAATAACTAGACTAATTGGGGTCTAATAAAACGAGAACAGTAAGGAATTATAGCCTGAGTAGCGTTGACAATAACACCTTTTTAACCTCAAACATAGAGATAATTGAGCATAAAACAAATTAAATAATTAAAAAGTGCAAAGGTTAACCAAATGGAGGCCCAATGGATTAAAGAAGTTGTCAAAGATGGAGAAGGGGAAATGAAACGAAATGCCCCTATGAAATGTCAGTTATAGTAACAGCTATAAAGGATACAGGTGAACGAATATGATACCCAACTCAAGATACTCTGGGGAACTTCACCCTTTCACACTGTGAGCCACAACATGGTTGCAGGCATGACCAAGAAACAATGTATTGAGAACCATGTCCAAGGTAGATCCAATTGTTTTACTTTCAACAAAATCATCATCTTGAAAAATTGATTCAATATGTATAATTTGGAGTACAAAGAAAATAAAAAAGAAAACCAACTTTTCTTCTGTGCTCATGGAGTGCCAAGACCTGGTAATCCAAAGGCAGTGGGAATCACAAGTAATGTTGCATACTCAAATTGGTAAATAGATTTGATAAGTGAACGAGTTGACTGTGATATCTGGAGGTGATATTGCACAAAATATTATGATATCTCGGTATTAAAAGAGTTATCAGATAACGTTTCCACTGTATTTGTTTCTTAGACACAACTCAGGATACAATGAATTCACCACTATTGAGCCACTTTTAAATCCAGTTTTTCAAATTGTTTACGTCAAAAGACACATTCAATTTACTGGCTATACCAAAGCGCTTCTCGACGATTTGATCATTTGGTTTCAAGCAGTCATATCACCGACTACTTCAAGTCACATCATGGAACTAAAATTTCGGTAATAAATTCTTTCAAGTACTAGGTTTAGATTTTATATATTGGGCATTGATTCAGCTAAGTAAATCAATAAAACTTCTGAAGGGATAATTCTAGAGAAAAAAAACCATTGGCAAAATTTAGCAAATCAATAATGCAAAAACAATAGTTTTTCAGTGAATAGGAGGAAGTAGGATCAACTATACTGACCTCATGGACAAGCTTCGCTCGCTCAAAAGCATCATGAAGCTTCTTCGGTTCTTTATCAAGAAGTATCTTCGCCAAGGTTTTCAATGAGAATGAAACCATGGTCTGAGCGCAATTAAATTTGATAAAATCATAGCAATTTGCAAATCCATGTACGACAGCCTTGAATCTATCCAACAAGTCATATCTGAAATTCAACAAGAGATAATGTTCAGATTGAATCAATGGAAAAATTCCATTCTCCAAAAAGTAAGTCAATGAATTTCAAAAAGAGTCATATTATAGAAAAATCTGTCCAAAGCCCATTCATCCTTGAAATTAAACTTCTCGAATCCATTCAAAACTCAATCACAAATGAACAAAAGTTTTGTGTGATCTAGACAACAATGCAATCAATGATGAACTATCAATTATTGATCATTGTCTACTTTGGACAAAAGCTAGAATTCATTTTCATAGTGAAACATTAATCAGGAAATGTTTGTTTTCATTAAGACAGTGCATGTGCATTAGTGCACATGTTTGAATTCCAGAAAAACAGTTATAAAGAATTGTTATTTAGCAAAATAAATAAAATGCTAATAGGATCATACACGAACATACAACTGGGACAATATAAAATGTGTGAAAAATTAAAGTGTTGTATGAAAAATACATAAATATTATTGGTACCTGTACAATACAGTTAGGAAGGGCAGGTCTGACTAGAGATGGGATTTTACCCGGTAAATACCCGAGTTTGGGAAAATACTGAGGATATTTTGTAAATTGAGTAAATTAAGTAACCATATTGAGTAAATATTTGGGTATTTTTAGATTAGCTTTCTGATGTATTTTTGCAGTTATAGATTCGTAAACTGTCATGTTGAAACGATTCAATGTTTGACTCAGCAACGTGTCCTGGGACAGTACAGCTCATGCACAGCCTTTGAAGCTGACGTAAGCTCCTTATGCAGGCTCTGGCTCTACTTTTAGGAAAATACCCGGGTTTTTACCTTTTGGGTATTTACCCTTCGCCCATCTCTAGGTCTGACTAGTGTTCCATGGATATGCGCAGATAATGATGATGGCGAATGAAATGTATACAGGCCAAATGTAAATTCAATATTGCTTGATTTGAATCCATGCTATAGAGGCAGCAGATAACACGTAGCTGTAACTACCATGAGATCTGATCCAAATGCCATCTGTGAACTAGAGGAGTCAGAATACAGAACTCCCATGACCATCTTCAATTACACCAAGTCCATGAACAAGAACAATACGTTAACCCTATACCAGGCAGGTGAGCTATTATCAAAATCCAATGCATATTAGCATTTTTGCCAAGTAAAATCTCTAATCAACAAAATAAGTGAAATCCTTTAGAATCAATTCATACTAGACAGTATGGAATCGAAACTTTTTTTTTAATACACAAGACGAATTTATGTTCCAGTACTTTGGAAGTTGATTATTGAAAATAACAAACGATTATACCTACCAGTGAGAAGTACACGCCCATTTATAACATATTATTGTTCTCGCTATTCAGATCTACTGGTTTGTAATTAAAGTTGTCAAGCAGATACATTGCTACCAAGCCATATTTGAACCTAACAAACTATCTACAGAAGACTAGTTCGAAATAAATACAATTTGTTCACGACCAAACCCCAAAGTTATTGGTCAACACCAAATAGTAGTATGCAAAAATGAAGCATGAAAATAATGTTGGGGGTGAACAAAATTTTCTTTACAATAATCGGGTAGGTATATGATACTCGTTATTGGAGGAAGGTGAAATGGGCTTTATACAAAATAAATTTAGTTTTCATACACATAAAAATGAACCTTCATTTTTTATTAACAACTCAATCGACAAAAAACCGAGATCTTAGTAAACTGCCGGGAAAAATTATTTATAATCTGGTTAGGAGGTAACCTACGCTGATTTGGTTTTCATTAATTCCTTCAAGGGACGTACTTTTCGATTTTTGGTGTCCTAACAAGGGAGACTCATGACACCACTGCTTATTGATGAATTCAATTTTTGAAATGGACCATAAATACCCCTACAATCGTGCCCTCAACCTTAACATCATCTAACGTTGGTGTTGAGATTAATTAGGTATCAACTACCACCAAATTATAAAATGGAATTCAAATTTAAGGAATTGATGATGGATATGTACGTATGCAGAAACTACTACGGTTTAATGGAATTACAACGGAACAAGCTGGGCGCAACAAGAATGATCCCTTAAGTTTTTTACCCAACTCTAATTAAAAGGAGGCAATTCATGTGAAATAGGTGGAAGCTCATTGTTGGGTTGCAAGTTACTTGAAAGATTTTAAAGTTTAGGCAAGTGTTGTAGAATTGATCCAAATGCAATGGGAGTCACGGAGAGGCAATTTTGGGTCGGACAACCCCAGAAACTTATTGATTCTATCATTACAGCTTACTGAGCTCTGGTATGCTCACTTGAAAATTAATTAATAATGAAAATTAATTTCGTCTTTTCGCCAAAAGTGAAAACGAGGCATTCTTATCAATCTTCACTGACTCTGAAACAGAATAAATCAACCCAGATTACCATGGTTCGTATTACCTCTTCAATCCCTCGATTAGCAGAAATGGAGCAAGTTTCTGGATCTCATAACACATCAAAACAATGCCTCGATCCTTTCCTTGAGCTTCCAACTTCATGATAAAGTCTAGCAGTCCAAATAATTCACTCTTACTTTTTACAATCTGAAAACATAATTAAGTAGAATTGTAAATCAAATATTTTTTCTTACAAAGGATGTTAGAGAACATGGAGAATTTGCTTCCAAACACTTGGTGAATTCTAAATATCAGAGAATAGTCAGATTTGGAGCACTTTTTTCAAATTAATTTTATAGGTTATTAGGCTATTAGACACTAGGCTATTTTGAAATGAGCAGTAAGCATACAATTTAGTGTTACCTGCAACTCATTTATACCAAAAAGTTGTAACAATACCAAAAAAACATTAACTTACTGATTTTACTGTAAAAAACAAATGAGGGGGAGTTGCAGTAATAAAATGTTTGCCTCGTGAACTACTTCAGTACGATTCTAACATGTACTCCATTCACAGGTTCTGATCTTTCTGACCAAATGATCTTTAGTTTACTTGAAGTATTGATTTGGGTTGTTTTCTATTTTTGGGATGCAAGTATACAAACCACTTAACTAAACACACATAATTCTATTTGTTCCTCGAGACTACCAGGCACTTAATGGACAAATATTGGTTAAAGAAAGGAGCCTAATGGTTCCTAATGATAGTTTTAAGATCAGAAAAATAATGGTTTGAAGAGTAGAAATATCCTTTCAAAAATGGGGGGAAGTAATGAAGAACACCCGAATTTTCTTCAGAAAGAAATCACTACCCTGTCACCTTTCCTTGGATTGATCTCAGTTCTTCATTCTGTTTCTCGATACACAAATATTTACAAATCAAGTTTTAAAGTCAGAAAAATAAGTAAATATCGAACATAATGATAAGTTTAGAACTTTTGAAGAACATAGAAATTATGTTTTGCACGAGGAAAAATTACACATAAAAAAAATTATATTTCCTGACTTGTGAACCTCACTTCAATGAAGAATCATAATTTGTTTTCCAATTTTGCCCATCTACCTTGTTTTATCATTTCAAACTGAGTTAAACGATTGAGATATCTCTAATCCGATTTCACCATCGTGTTTAATAAAACCTATGTAAACGAGAGTTTTCAGCCCCCATTTGAACTGCAATAAATCTCCCCTTCGAGTGAGGCGATTGTGCCCATCTTCAAACTTAGCCTTTTGAAAGCTTAGATAGATTTTTTGTGCAAATTTGAGCTTTCTCTCTCAATTCTATCTAGAGTTATCGTCTGGAATGAGTTTTGGGTGCGGTTTGGGAATGATTTTTGGGGGAGAGTTGTGGGTGGGGTTTTGGGGGCAGTTATCTTTGGGTGTCTTTTGACAGACTCAGGATGCTTTGAGACGGATTTTGGTGCAAACATTTTTAAAAAATATTTTCGACCGAGAACAATAGTTTTGCTTTCTTTGAAAATTCGCTAATACTGCAGCAGTTGAAAGAATTTTTAATATTTCTTTTTTTCACGTTAGATAGCAAGCAAACTTGATGGAATTCTCTCAGTGAGTGAAGAGTAAACCAAACCGATGTTATCGGAGCCAAAACATCGATACATCGATAGTGTGGCATCGATGGCAAAACGTCGTAATATCGAAGCCAACCACCGATATTTCGATAATATCGATATCAATGTCCTATCCCTAGTGTGGCATGAACGCTTGATTGCAATAATTATCGATAATGTAAAGGCGAGATCACATTCAAAACGTTGGTGGACCCTGGAGTTCCTCGCAGAGGGGCAGGACACATTCCTAGATCTTGGATGAGATATGAACGACTGTGAAGTACATTTTCGGAGAGAGGGGAAATGGAATTGAGCCAGAGAAACCGAGTTCACCTAACTCCTCCGAACTGGCTTCTCTTGCCTCTCATTGCAAATGACGTCCACACTTGCAACATGTTGCTCAACTTGTCTATCGTTGCACTTGGTCTCCTATTTCGATCGGTAGACCACAGAACAGCGATTTTTGGTCTGGCAACCGACTAGTAGACCACGATTTGTCTCGAGATATGTCTACGTGCACCACCTGAACTCGCGAACATGTCTACTAGTGAGTGCAGGACTGAAGGTACATATGTAGGTAGGTGGTACCTAGCCACCGTAATGACGGAAATAATTGAGATAAAATCCGGAAGGCCTCCGTTTGGTACCAAGAACGCAGCAGAAGATTTCAAGTACTACCACTTGAGACCACTTCCCTAGAAGGAAAGCGTATTCGCAATGAACGAACAGAAATCGTACACGAAAGTTCGCCTTGAAACAATTTTTTCACTTGAAGTATTTAATCAACTCTTCAAGTGCTACAACACTTGCCTGCTCTATGAACAGATTTCAATCGCTCGCCTTTTCAAAATAAACAGTTATAGCGACCTACTCAAGTGACGATTATAAATTCCCCAATCACCTTCCCGCCATTTGCCCCTTATCAACACAAAGCAGGTAGTGCAAAACTACCTAGTGAGATACAGTGCAAAACAATATCACAAAGCGGATAATGGGCATTCATTTGTCTTGAAACGGGATTCACAGGGGAAATCTTAGCGAAAATACCCAAAATAAGGACGAATATTCCTAGACTCACAGATAAGGCTTCCAACCAAGATGGCTTCAGACCTGTATTGTGAAGTGGAATATTATATTATTGGTTCCCTGATAAACACCAGTGCAATCTCAACTATGTGGGTATTTCCGTCTATATTGTATCTTGTTACATTCATGCATAATATCGTCACCAAAAAGTCGAACCAAAATATTTGGCACTTGAGCGTCAATTTCGTGAAAGATAGCAGGTATTGCATACACACGAGGAGACGAAAATAATTTACCTTGCCGGTAATCGTATCCCTGAGGGCTCGGTGAAGCCCGATGCTAATGGTAGACAAGTTATATTTCCTTTTCATCGGTAACATGATATCTTTGTAAGGCATTATGTACTGCTGCATAGAGAAATCGTTGCAATAGGCGCCGATATTACAGATATCGTCCAGCAGTCGCCTTCCTGTAGTATCAACATCCCAGCTCACAAATAGACAGTCTTTGTAGTTCTTAGTTCCAGGATCCATGTTTTTACTCATCACCCTGCACAAATTAATAAAATAACATAATAAATCAATTGCTTTGGGTCTAGGTGAAGATAGGAAACCCGTGACTGCATGAGATAACAAAAGAATGCGGCTCGTAGCAACAACTTGTTAAACGTACCCTTGGGAGCAATGTAGCTTCTAACGAGTTCGATATAAAATCCGCAATATTAAGTACCCAACAACGCGCTTACTTGCACGAATGTAGGAATTGAGAGGGTATGTAAGATTAGGTTAGTGCCGACTCGCGTATCACCGCACTGCACAGGCACACCGTGACTTCATACACGTTACAGAACGGGCAACGGGGTAATAAAAATATAGTAATAAACGAGAACTGTGAATGTGAAGTCTGTGAGCGCATGGTTGGGTGAGAGAAGATTTCTCATACATGGACACTAACTACTGGCGCCAAACAAATCGGAACGTTCTGATTTGAAAACATCGTCATTAGAGTTAAGTGAAATCGCTTCGTTTTGTTGGAATTGAGACTTTGTTTATAAACACTAAAGTTGTGACAAAATATGGATAAAAGTACGCAAAACACTTACTGACAATATTTGTTTGAGGAGTTTCATGTCTGCTACCCATATCTCTTTTTGCAAATCTTTCAGGATAGGAAGCTGGATATTTAAGACAGACTATAAGAGGCTTCTTTCTATTGAGAGACAGGCTATTACAGTTATTGCCAAACAATTATTTAATCCATGGAGATGTTGCAAATGGTGTATTTCCCCCTACAAATCCCAAACCTTAAATCTATGAATATTTAAATGATCTAATTGTTACATTACTATTATAATTATATTACTGTTCTAATTTCATAACATTCCATGAATTATTATTTGGTTCTTTGCCTCTGCTCATAGCAAGCACTATCTGAGCTAAAAGGAGTGGCGCCTAACAACATCAAGGTTATGGCTGCAATTGTGTCATGGTGTGGGATGTGGTGTGGCAAAAGTGCCATTGAGTTACTTGAGCTGGGCATCTCATCAGGAGTGCTTTGTGGCATCACCACCGTCATCATCCAGGGCTCTTGCCTAAACTGGTAGTAACTTTATAGGGGCACTTCCTTTCATCCCGTACTTCCTCCCACATCATACTTAACTCCCCACATCCCAAGCCTCTGGCGTCAGATAAACCTGGTCATCCTCCTTACTTTAATTTTATTTAGTTTTTAATTTTTTATATTTTGTGGTGTTCCCTCACCGCCTTTGAGGGGAGATTACTATTTTTTTTTTTTTAATGTATCTGTGTGTAAGACTGGTTGTTCTGCTGGAAGTACCATCAAGCCACCTAGATGGGCCTCTGCCCTTTATGACCTCAACCATGTCCCAAAAATGCCACCTCTGCCAATCTGGAGGAATATCAACAGCTAATGCATAAGTTACTCTGAATCTAGCTGAGGAGTATCAACAGCTATTAGATACACCTGCATTACACAAAATTCAGCACGGAGGAGTTTCCACAGCTACTAAATCCAAATTGGTACTCTAAAAGTAGCTAGAGAAGTATTGACAGCTACTGAATGTAATTTACTCTGTACTCAGGATGGAGGAGTATTAATATTCCTGAAGGACTGCATTGTAATGAGGGCTATAAGGCAGAACCTGAAATAAACGTACTACTGCCAGCTCCCAGAACATGAGTAGGTACACGCACAACTCACTACCATTGTGTTTGTAAGACCGAACTGAACTGTACCATCCCTATCGCTTCCTCCATTAAGCTACCTAGCACTACCTTGAGGAGGAGGGAGGAAGTCCCCTCCTAGGAGAGGTCAAAGTTCATGAAAGGAGGTGTAGAACTGCTCAATCACAGAAGACAGTAATATGTAGGTATATGTGAATGTAAATGCAACATATTGAACAATTTTTGTGCTTGAGCTCATGCTAACATTGAGTTGGCAGAAAATTCAAAATGTTGATTCAGCCGCAGAAAATTCATAGAGCATATATTTGGTCTTTCCCCCTCCTCCCAGCAAATACTTTTGCAAAAGGCTTTGCACCTTACTGACAATATAGCACTTGCATGTTTGCTATTTTTAGCTTTTAGGTTGATTGTGTACAGACTTCAACAGTTGCTCAACACCTGTGTAAGCACATTCCTACCTTTTTAACTTCCCACACACACCTTACTGAGCCATATGAATTGTATCCTACAAGAAAAGGGGTAGAAAAGGCTGCATAGTTGTGGTTTTTCAAATTTAAACGCGTTTTTTTTTATTTTTTATTTTTTTAGAGCTAAAACTTTGTTAAGTACTTACCTATTTGATTTGTTTTTTCTATAGGTAGTCTAGTGGTTTTTGCTATATTTATCTCTCTTAATTTTGTTTCTTAAGTTTTAAAAAAAACTCTTTCCTTAGAACACTAACATGGATGAAAAAATACATTTTAAAGGTTTCTACAACAAAAATCAGTGTTAATTCCACACCTTTGGACTTGTAGTGAACGTTCTAAAGTCCTCACATTTATTTTTGCAGCAGAATTTCTTAGGAAAAGTAATTTCTATCAAATTTGCGTTCAACATCATCTACATCCCTAAAGTGATCGATTTCAACACAATCAATATAAGTGCATGTGTAATACAATATTTTGGGAAAATTGGCGCATACAATCATGGTGGATGCGCCGTGATAATGATAATAGGTTTGTAATGATGCACCACTTGAACCTCTTTTAATTTCTATATTGTTCCAGAATGGCCAAATCCAATTGAACGTTTCAGTCTGAGGGATAGTCAGAAAAACATATGAACATACATTGTAATGATGCACTAAGGTATGTTTCTAATTGAGACCCAGATTATGAACTTTTTACTTTAGCACCTGTAAGTAAAATACGTTGGTCCATCAAATGTTGAGATAGTACTAAGTAGGCGCAACTTGCAAATTTCGTTTTCACTCCCATACAAGTTTTTGTGCAAGAATAACATTTGTTCTTTATTTATACTGGTATATATTCAGGGTATAGACACTCGTTGTTGACACCCACCCAAATATTGAAACTAGCTCCTTTAATGTTGAAAAATAAGAGTTCAAGACCTCCTAGAAATTCCAATTTGTCGCCGTTTCAAAGAGTAATTAATCATCAACCGATTTCCTCCTTAATCAACTCATCAGTGGATGATAAGGAATCAGTAAGCAATTGATCTCGTATCAGTTTCTTGCACATTCTCATTTCTTAAGGTTCTCGTTTCTCTATTTATTAGTTGTATGCCTATTTTTCCTTTATATTGCTGTTAAGTACTGCCTGATGATGAATACATAGTTAACTAAGAGTCAGTTTGATTAAAAACATTAGTTTCCAGGGTGTCAGGAATTGGGTACCGAAAATGTAAGTTTCCCCAATCATTGACACACCTGTCAATAATAGGGATTTGCACACCATTTCTGTTCAAATTCTAACCAGGATAGTTTTTTCATGTGCAAAGTGATGGTGCTATACATTTTTCAAAAAAACGATTTGATTCAATTCTTGACAGGGGGTGTCAATATACAGTTCCCAAGTTGAATGTAACTGGGAACCTACAAACTATATGTTTAATGTTATTTATGAGTATTCTAGCGCCCTTGTCGGTTGAGGATTGAAGCAAAGGGAGCCGATTCACATTCAAGGTCCATGACGGTTCACTCCCTTTGACGACCCACGTGACCTACATGACTGTGTTGGAGTGGGACATTAAGGAAGAGCAAGAAGATGATAACTGCTATCAGATTGTTGATGTCAAAACAGGTTTACTATCAGACAAAGCCGAAGTGCGACTTTTTGGATTGAGGTTTTAGGAAACTCGTTCGGAATTATGTTGTGGCTTGAAGTGGGGATGGGTTATGTAATATGTGACGTTATATAACTTCGTCTATTCTTTGTTTGAGGGACAGTTTCAAAAAGTAACCATGCCGAAAATAGCGTATTTGACGAGAGTCGAAAAGTTCAGCGCCGCACACAGGTTGCACAGGTAAATACATTTTCTGTATATGTACAAAAAGCCGGTATACAATGTGACACCCATAAATAACTATAATGTTGCCACTGACAGAATAGTTACTACAATTACTAGAGCTATTTGCAAATCAGCTTCTTTATTCGTTTCTAAGTTTAAATATCGTCGAATTAAATATTGTAGAAAATAACCGTTTAAATGTATCAGGGCCCAACGATAATAATTATCGTACAATTATTGTACATGACCGGTGTAGGGAGAAACAACATGAACAAAATGAGGATAGGTAAATACGAAGTTGTAATTTGTATGAAAATAGCAAAAAATATAAAATTCCTCTCGAAGGCTTCTCCAGTTAGCAACTTAATAACGAAAGTTCGTGAACCAAACGAATCGGTAGTGACAGCGCTGTTTGTGAAGTACAAGGATGTTTTAGAATATTTGACGTAACCTATGTTTTGAGCCGGAACTCGCTGATCATTTCCCCTTCGCTCTCGTCAAAATCGATCTGGCATGCCGGCAGTTTAGTCGTCTATTGGGACCATTGGTAGTTAGAAACAACGCTGCGTTTTTGTGTGGTTTTTTTGTGTCTGTGTTTCGGTGTCTTGGCCCAAGTGCTGGATCACCCCTTCTAAAACTGTTATTTATGGTTTAACAAATAATAAATAATTTTTTAATCCGCATGTTTTCCTGACAATGATCTGGAATATAACCATTTTGCGCAAGCGCGAAAATTTTTTTTACAAAAATAACTCCCTTTTTATTGCAGATTAGAATTCTACGCTCAATTTTTTTTTAAATTTACTTCTCGAATGTTTCTTTTTTTTAATAATGCAAAACGCTCTCAGCGAGCTCTTAAGATTCGCAACCGCAAGATTGCATGCCTTGCTAAAATCGTTATTTTTAGGCTACAATATATATAAATATTTTTCGATCTGTGTGTTTTTTCTTAGGATTTTAAATATGACCGCGTGACACTTCCCGCGTGTTTGTTTTTTTAATTTGGAACCTCCAATTTTTATTCTGAATTCCGATTCTACATTCAATTTCATGAAAATATGACTGCTCGTTTGATTTTTTCGGCCGTGCGCAACCCATTCAGCAAACGCGCGAAGTTGTCCAGCCATCAAAAGCTTGAGAACATTAATGTTAAACACCTACAATACACATAAAACATTAAAAATCAGTGTGTAACATCAATTGTCATGGTTTTCCAACTCTCATTCGGGTGTAAACGGGTTCAAATTAAGTCGAATGAAAAACGGATATTACCACGTGGTCATATTAAAAATCCTTGGCAATGACCCAAAATACCCAAAAAAATAAAACATAATTCGTCTTCCCCGAAATCAGAGGTTTTCTTCATTTAATGTCGTCAAGGTTTCACACAGTCTCTCACTTAAGTATAGGTACAGAAGTATAAAGTTCTAATGCTTCCTTTTCATTCAGAGCTTTTTTATGCATTGTTAACAATGCCCTTGAAGTTGAATGTATTAGTTGTATGTATTTTTGTAACATTTTAATTTGTGTGCCCATGGAAGCAGTTGTTTTATTGTATTAAATACGGGTGAAACCCAGTTACAAGGTACATATACGTTTTACAGATAAAAGTTATAGATAGATACATTGAAATAATGGTTATTACTGTTGATAAATTACGTTGTGGTAAGTGGATGAGCGAATGATACAAATAATGATAAAAATAAGACGGGCGGATAATAATAAAGGGAAACGATGAACAGAAGAAGCTAATTAAATTCGCATAATATCTATGGAGGTGCGGTTGAGCTATACACTTTAAATTATCATTAAATGGATCCAAGTTGGGATGATGTTCGAGAAGGGCTTTCACCAGTCTAGGCAATCTCGAAAAGTGTCAATGGTGGAGGTACCTAGTGCGGTGGTTTGAACGATGTATGAAGTTCAACAAAATGTTGAACAACCTACAGTTGCAACAGCCTTTTTATAAAACTATTGTATAAAAAGAATAATAACTTTAATTAATTTTACGTTTGTTTTCGTTTTGTTGTAGCCCTCATCTCACTGATGAAGAAAACCTGGAAACTTACTCGAAATGTAACAATCCGAATGGACATGGGCATAATTACAGAGGTGAGGCTTGTTGCTTGTAAACGTCTTATTTATTCAGTATTTATATTGAACAATAAATATCCCTTATCAAAAGCAAATCCATCTTCTCAGATTATTACATTGGCACATTTACAATAATTGGTACAACATAATAATTATTGGTACAACACCGCATTTGCATGATGTAGATCATTATCGTTTGGCGTATGTTCTCATGTTTAGTAGACCTAATAGTTTGACATTCACTTATTGATTGCGTCATCAAATTCAAGAATTGCTGAAATATATAAAAATAGGAAAACTTCACTAACTCTTGCTGCTTGACCCAAGAGCCACTGTGGTTGGAGGGTGCAGGCCAGTTTGGATAATCTTCTCCTGGCTATCTTGGTGTGCCATGTTTACCTCCTTAGATTTTTCTCTGACTGCGCTTACCTGTTCTTGTGAAATGCTGTTCCCCTCCGTTTTTTTTTTTTTTTTTTTTTTTTTTTATGGATGATGCTTTCCATTTTTGTGTACGCCTGCTCTAAATAAACATAAATTGATTAGCCATGCCAGAAAACTGTTATGGGAGTTTTTTCTGTAAAGATGTAGATGTAGATTTATTACCGCTTTTCGGTTAACTATCAGTCACTTTCAATGTGCTCATAAACTGATAAAACCATCATTGATTCCAATCTTTTAATCCAACTAATCGGTAGATTACTAAAAAGAGTGATTTAGGATATTTTCCCCAATTTTTGAGATACTTGGCCAGCGAGCATCCAGACCATCAAACTAGAAAGATCACTGTCCTAGTATAACCTGTGGCCTCCGTTTAGTCACACGATTCCTCAGTTTTGGGATAGCAGGAAAGATAGGCTCTTGTTGGTTATCAGCTTAGTGGTCAGGATGCTTGATGGATTTTACCTAAAAAATTAAAATATGTCCTAAATCATTCCTTCAAGTAATCTATAGATCATAAGGCCAAATAGGTTGGAATACGTGATATCATCTTCGTCTTTATTGAAGGTGACTGACAGGTAATCGAAAAGAGGGCGATTTTCCAATTTGCTTGATTAATATTTCTATTCGTGTCCAATTTTGCTTCAACTGCGATTCATATTTGTGCTTCATCTTGATTTCGGCTATGAACTTTTTCCCCAGTAAAGTAAAAATGAATAAAAGCATGGCTACTTTACAATGGAAGCTCAACTTCCATTTAGAGAATGTTTGAGCAAGCAAGTGAGCCAATTCTCGTCGTTACCAAGACGTTATGAGTAAAATAGACGTAAATGTATGATAAAATGTCATGTTTTACACACCTAAAGTTTGCCACTTGGTATGTGACACGTCGGAATGAGTTCATCATTCAGTCATAGGAACAGAAACCTGTAACCCCCAAAATAAAGTTCATACTTTTCATATAATTTGTGTAATTCAAGCTTTTACCAAATTTACGAGAAATAGATATGCTTGATAGGAATATTTCTGAGTTGAGTACAGTTGAAATAATTCACTTATGAATGAAGGTCGTATCTAGTAAAGAAAGATTGATGTCTCAAAGCTCCAATCAAATCTTGAAATCAACAGTAAGTCTAATAGTAGAGTCATTCTTGAATTATATGTGTGGATCACCTGTTGCAGTTGAAGTGACTTTGAGAGGCCCTGTTTCTCCAACTGACGGCATGGTGCTCAACATAAACGATTTGAAAGTTTACATCAAAACAGCCATTATGGACGTTATGGATCATAAACATCTGGACAAGGATGTGCCTTATTTCAAGGATGTTGTCAGTACTACGGAAAACGTTGCCATTTATATTTGGGATTCACTGAAAAGGGTTATGCATAATCCTGATTTACTTTATGAAGTTAAAATTTTTGAAACTGATAAAAATATCATCCTCTATAGAGGAGAAGAATCCTAATCAATGAATGGAATTTATTAATTGTCATTGTTAAACAGATTATTTTATATTGCTGTGTTCTTCCTTGTTTAAAAAGAATCTCTGTTATTTATCAAGTATTCTTGTGTGTTGTGATGTATGCATAATACATAAGTATTTGCAAAAATCGGTCTTTCTCTCTCTTCCCCTTGAAGGTATCAATCGGTTTTAGGAGTTGAGAATCTAGAAATAGTTACAGCTCATTGTTTCATTATGATCAAATAGCATTATATGACGATGCTATCACCCTGGCTTCACTCTTATTCGGTTTCAAACATCGAAACACTGGGCATTGCTATATGTAATAGAACCTAAAGCGAGCCTAACAGCCCACATTTTTTATGTTCTCAGACAAAGGTTGGATTGATGAGCAGCAATAAAGTCAAATAGGTAGTCTTTTTGTTCCAAAAATTTGGAATTTCCTAGGAATTTCTTCTGAACTTGGTTCCAAACCACTTCATGAACCAATACTCTCTACCAATTCATGACATTAACAATCTATTTATGATATCAGACCCTGATGAACAGAGTAGTAGACTCATCGATAGTTTTCCAATCGTGTGATTGAAGCCAATTTACTGAGCATTGGTACTGGATCAGATTAGTTATGTGGTCAGCATGTCAAAATAATCAGCTAACAACTCCTTGTTCAATATTATACATCTTCAAGGTAAGGTACCAAAGATGGTTCATATATATGGTCAAACATTATGTGGAACTGGAAAGAAAGTTCTCATTTTAGATTTGCTAAAAGAACCATAAATCACAATTTATCCCATTTATGTGAAATTGAGTATGAATCAAGGCTTTAACACGTTCAGAGCGGAGCCCAATTCAGCTGTTCTTGCTTATGGGCGGAGGCCTGAAAAAAGTAAATCACAGTCTTTAGAATCAGCCGAAATGGGTGGGAGGGATTGAACAGGTGGAAATGAATGAAATCTGAAACGAAGAGCGATCTAGTGGTGTTTAGGTCAACTAGAAGAAAACGCCAGAGGAACCGGTGGTAGAACAGGTGGAAATGAATGAAATCTGAAACGAAGAGCGATCTAGTGGCGTTTAGGTCAACTAGAAGAAAACCCCGGAGGAAACGGTGGTAGAACAGGTGGAAATAAATGAAATCTGAAATGAAGAGCGATCTAGTGGTGTTTAGGTCAACTAGAAGAAAACCCCCGCAGGAAACGGTGGTAGAAGCATTCATGTCGTAGTTCTTCGGTCTGACAGGAGAGGGTGTGAGTGATTCACCTGCGACTCAATAGAGACGCTCCGCCAGGGCGGCGGGTGCCATTTGAGCCGCTCAGCTCTGAACGTGTTAATAAATTGATCGATGCGCGAAAATGATTCTAGTGTCCTACGGAATCCTTAAATAGCACATTGAGCCCGTGTTTGTAAGTTTCTTGTCATCATCATCATTCTTCTTCACATCATAGTTTTCGTATTTTTTTTCTCTGTTCATATCATATTATCGTCATGGGAATCCATAGTGAGCCATTCTGGAACGATTCCTGGATTTTAACGCCTATATAAATGTCATTGTGTGTGATCAAGAGCTAATAGAAATATAGGACTACGATTTTTCTTTTATTTTCATCTGTCAAATTTTCTTTCTATAAAAAATTATTTATGAGTTATTTATGAATTATTTATTAGTTCAGTAGAACCTTTCAACCAATATATAAATCATTCCAGATGATAACCCTCCTTAGGATTGAGAACTTCCTACTCCCTCCAAAAATCAAACATTTCAAAAGGAAGGATTAGCTCATTGGACAGTATTCTCAGCGAACCAAAAAATGCTCAATTTTCAAGCAATATGTTGGAATGGCAAAAGAGCCTAAAAATTGACAACTTTATATTTTTTAGCAGAATACTAGAGCTCATCAAAATTTATGCATAACTTGACTGAAAAACTACTTAAATTTCAATAGACCAAGCTAAAAATATATAATAAACTGACCAAAATTTCCCAACGAGTCATCATAACTATAAAAACAAAGTTCATTTACTATAAAATGTATAATTAACTATCTTTGCCCCCAATGTGCTTCAATTACAACACATTTCAACATAAACTGTTGTAAAAGATATCTCCATAACTTGGGGGAATTCTCTCATATGATCATGCTGGATGACTGAAACATTTCCATTGGCTTGGTAAGACGGTAGCACTTAACCCTCAACACATAGGTAGGTTCCATGGAACGTGACGAACAGATTGGCGCACTTTATGCGCCATCCTTTTTTTTCAACATGTGACGCTGTCAAGTGAAATAGAAACACGAGTAATGCACCAAAACATACTAATTTTATTCAATTGAAAAAATTACATATTGAATCCAAAGATGAACCGCGTTATGAAAATACTTTTTGTTTGCCCATCACACGTTTACTAATGGAACAAGAATAATAAAAATCATACAAGCCGAATTAACCAACTTTCTCCTGCTTGAAGTCGGCAAAAATGAAAGAACCTACCACATTTGATTCAATACTAGGATTTTTTTCGAAGAGAAAAATACCAATAATTGTGTACCTACGTGCGTATGTGAGCGTGAATTGAATGAATGTGCGTAGTTGATAGGTACTGCAAATAACTTAAATGTTTTAAAATTATTCAAAAGCGCAAATATATTTAAAAAATAATTAAATTTTCATAAATTTTGCATGCTGGCAGGACAAAGATACAGGAAATAGGCTGATTTTGAACGCAAAATCGAGTGGGATTAGGTAAATTGCAAATCTGTAGTGCAATTCCGCTATATGTCGTCAGGGCCATAAAATAACTTAGAATTGATGTAAAAATCTAGTCTTTCGCACGACTCTATTTGATGTCAAGTTGGTCTTTCTTGCCGGCCTTATAGGCCTAGGTCAACAACCAGTTTTTCGAGGTTTCTATTGATATAGGCTAGTGGAATGTCATTTCCAAGTAATTTCGAACGCCGAATCGATCGAGATGAGTCCCTCACCATTCTGAGCTCATAGGACGTTTTACAATTTCATCTTTAAGGGCGAAAATAATGAAAACGGCTGCAAATTTCAATTATTTAGACCCATAATAGTTGGAAGGTGAAATAGCTTTGACCCTCATTTTCTCGGTTTGATGACTTGGCAGTCATGAAAAGTTATCATGAATGAAACAAATAGCTATGAACCTATTTCTCTAGCAAGTGTGAGGGTTCAGTGAAGGACAGTAACCTGAACCATTTTGGTTTATGATTC
Source organism: Creontiades dilutus (assembly GCA_031894815.1). NCBI lineage: Eukaryota > Metazoa > Arthropoda > Insecta > Hemiptera > Miridae > Creontiades > Creontiades dilutus. The sequence continues at coordinate 1,720,602 of JAVIWC010001049.1, read as the reverse complement.
GATGATAAAAAATAAAAAATTCTAACCCCTTCTGAAAATTTCATGGTTTCAAAGGGTGTAGAATCCGAATCTGCAATAAAAAATTTCCCGTCCGTCCGCCGAACGTCGTACGCCGTACGCACGATTACTCCCAAACGGCTGGAGCAAAATATCTGAAATTTTCAGGAAAAATCAATATTGGTCCGACAACGCCCTCTCACTTAATTTTAAGTGCCCTTTAAGGGTTGTCAAAGCTTTGTAAAATCCCTAAAAACCTCAAAAAAAAGTAGAAGCGGCCTACATTTGTACTCTTTTTGAAGAACTTTCCATGAGGAATCGAATGAGCCCTTCCCCAGGTTCGTAGCTTAAACCATTCCCGATTTATGGTTCCAACATTTGCGTTTTTTTGGTTTATTATTGTTTATGTTTTCATCGCAGAAACCTAGTGATGTAGTAATTTGGATACTGGAGTGAACTCCTAAAAGGCTTTGTAGCCGATACACGGGTTGAAGCAATCAACATCCGTTCATGATTTGAATTTCTACTAAGCTTTGGAGTGTGCGTGTTTCACAGGTGATAGAGCGATTATTGAATTTCAGGAGGCACACAAATATGATGAACTGATCAATCCAAATAGGTATTTCTGTTGAGAACAGATATACGTGCTCTATGCATATCTCCTGAAATTCAACGATCGCTCTATCACCTGTGAAACAGGGACACTCCAAAGCTTAGTAGAAATTCAAATCATGAACGCAAGCCAATTGTTTATTAATTTGTTCATCCGTCAAAGGACGTGTCATGCATATCTTTGGAGGCAGTAAAGTATATTAAAAGTTGATTATAGACATTTAGCTAAAGAATTAAACGGAGTAAAAATTAAAAAAAAAACAGATCTGCATTTCAAACAAGTTTGTTCGGCCAAAAGTGTGTTGTTTGATACTTTATTTTTGGTTGAAGGATTATTTATTTCCAAGCCAAACATCGTCTGGAATGAAATACACATCCGGTCACTTATAAGTGCTTATGATTAAGCATCAATCAACATACCAAACAAATGGTAGAATGTTAAAATTGTGGAACCATTGTAGAATACTCCTCGTTTTAATAGTTTTTATTCAAGTAGCTGCAGTTCTCAACAAAGTTCCCATGAATGTTGGATATACGTAGAGAAAACGGCGTGAAGCCTCGCACCAGAAGTGTTCTTCAAAGTATTCTCTCGGAGCAGATATAAAGTGCTACATCACTGGCGGATTGCCGTGTTTTGGGCCCTGTAAAGATGTACCGGTCGAATCCCATTGTCACGTGAACCGTCTCGGATCAAATCGGGAATTCGTACCATCAACAATTCGACGCGCTTTTGCAGAAGTTTTTCATTCCTCACCGACCTCTTTAGCTCGCATGTCCTTTCAGACGTCCGTTAGATAGCTTTCACCCTCCCCCTCTTTTGGTAGCAGGTCCTGCACCTCAAATCAACATCAGTACAATAAACCAGTACGGATTCGTACGTTTTCACCTCTAGTATTCATGAATTTTGGAGATAATTGAATGGTTCAGGTAGTGATGAATTGAGTTGACTTCCTTTATCAGCCGTACGCGGCCCAACATATATCATCTTAACTTCACATTTTTTCCTATTTATACATAATTAGACAGGCATTCAGCAATGTAAAATATGAACAAATCTATTTCCCCAATCAGAGTCGTAGGTATGTACTTTTACAAAATGTCACGTCACCTAGAAGAAGGAATATAAAAACCTCTTACAAGTTGGTTGTGGCACATCCTCGTGTCCGTAACATGAATGTGTATAGATCATTGAACTGTTTTAAATGATCTTATTGATTCCACAGTGAGTTCATACGATTAGGGAAATAGTAAATTAAGATGGAGCGTAAAATGTAAGCCAAGTAGATTAATAATTGTTACTCCCAAAATGAATAAATCGATAAATTAGAAAATTCTATCGAAGCTCGATAATAGGTGTTACGATTGAATCTACCATTGAGCCACGAGCGATGAATTTCATCTGCAACTAAAAATATTCCATTACTGAAAATTTCATTGATCGAGTAGTAATTGTAGAAGTCGTACTCGTTTTAAATATTTGAGGTTCGCGCGATACGTTATTAATGAAACTGTATTGGTGGGACTCATTAGGGATATTCAAACAGTGATTCTCCCACTACTCTACCAATTCGAGAAAACTAGGCCAGTGGAAACATAAGCTAAATGAAAACGGACGGATACACATGGTTAAGGTGAAGAACCTATTGATTTGAGAGCTATGAAAGTGATGAAGGTGATTCCTTGGGGAATCCTGGCTTTTCAATCCAAATTACAAAATTTCCTCTTGCTTTCTCAAGTTTTTGACATTCTTGAACATTTTTGGTTTCGTTTTGTGATACACTAATTCTCAACGGCACATCTCCGGCAAGTCTCGTCCGGTATCTCTCAGGTCCCCTGTGAGTTTCTTCACCAAAATTGTTCTGCGTTCATGAAAATGTTCGGGCTTGAATGCATTAATTGCGGCCAATAATATTTTTCGCTGGATCAGGTTAATCAGTAAACTACGAGAAGGTAGATGTGCTGGTATCTGAAAGCTTGATTTCCCAATAGATTTAGTTTTCCGGTTTGTTCAATTTTAGGGAAAAGCTTTTTTATCGTCCTGAGTTGATTGAATCACATTCTTTCTGGCCGTTCAACGCAATTTTTCAAAATTTTTGTTTTTTGGGTTTTTTAATGGAGAACCTATACTTTTTGGCAATGATAAGGATAATATTACTCCAGCAATAATTGAAATATGATGACCTGGATGGTGTTGGTTGGCTGTACATATTTATAACTGAATGACAGGACTGAGGAAGTCCTCGTAGTGGGGCGAAACGTTTCCAACAAAATAAAACTAATATACGCTCCACTCTGATGCAACAAACAGATGATATAAAGGATTTCCGTTAAGAATGGAGCGAGGAAGTGCCTAATGACGTTAGCAAGTATGCTCAGCTCGCTACGGCTAGGCTATGAACATGAGATTCGATGAAAGCAGCACATTTTGAAACGTTTCTAAAATTGCACATACCGTTATAATAATCAAATTCCCTGAGAAATTGCATGCCTCAATGCCTCCTTCGTGACAAACGTGTTATTTAGGGATTAATCTACCATAAAAACCGATCGAACTGTTATTATGAGGTGAGTTGTTTGTTTGATTACGATATAAACTAGTTCCCTGAACCTAATGAGATCACTCGGGTCACTGTAAGATCATCCGTTCGCTCAACATATGAAATACCTCATTTTCGGGTAATGAAAATAGTTATTCTACGATCAGGTAGACGATCAAGCAGGAGAGTCCGACTACAAAGTTCAATCAACGTGAGGTCCGAGATGAACCGCGTGGCGGGCGACCACTGGAATATTTTAATCTAGAATGCTGTAACAAGGTATGGAGGCATGAGTCCAGTTTTGATAATGTACCACAGACAATGCGGAGTAGCTAATCCCGATTAAAGCTTCACATAAGTATTTAGAAGCAATATTAGACACAAGATTGACGTTTCACGATCTCATCATCGAATTAATGAGAACGGTGAAAAACAGAATCGCCCAGCTAAAATCGTTCCTTGGAAGTCAACACCTCTCTATCCAAAACAAAGTCATATTATATGAAACAGTCATCCGAACTATTTGGACATAGTACGCATCGGCTATACGCACTTGCTCCAAATCAGAATTCAGAAGAATGAGCAGCAGCAACACAAAATCTTGCAGAGACGGATAGTGAATGCTCCTCCACTTGTCAAAAACGCCACACTCTACAGCAATTCAAGTTGGAACCGCCCTCTGAAATCCTCACCAATTGTTGCAGTTCGTTCGTACAACGAAATACCAACCACCCCAAACCCCTGGTTAATGAAGGCCTCCAAATTCCGGACAACAGACGACTCCAACGCTCAAGACACGTAATGGACATTATAAAGTTACAATTTTTAAAAAATGCATATATATATCTGCAACCATGATTGCAGATTTAAATACGAGTGAATAATGGAAGTGTAACATCTACTCAATGAAGTATATTATTCTCAAACAATATATTAGTCAAACAATATATTATATTAGTCTCAAACAATGAATATCAATTTGAAAAAAACACAGACAATGTATGATGAGTATAGATTAATGGTTTACGCAGAAAAGCTACCTAATACAGAATTATTGAACCTATGTGTAATAATTTGCAGCGTTTTTGAAGATCTGGTCAATTTAACGTGGTCGAAAAATGGTGTCCAACGAACTCATATTTTCCTTTTCGAACGCTCGATTTTTGGGGAAAGAACGAAGTGAATTGGATTTTATCAAAATGATTTACATCTTCGAAGATTATCCAAAACATTTCAATCATCATCCATGATCCCTATACGAGAAAAGTATGTGCCACTCTAACTTGGCAAAACAATTTTTTTTTTTGAGAAAGGGAATTTTATTTGTTATTTTTTAAATTAGTTGAACTAACTAATTAATCATTATACATCCAGTTAAGACAAGAGAGTATACAAAGCAACGATTTTTTAAGTTTACCCGGCAACAAACATGACTTATTTGCTCCCATTAAAGCGTTCATTAGATATGTTTTACGCATTTTGTACCTGAATGAGCGTTCCATACGATTTTCTGATAAATAAAATTGACATTAACTTTTTTATTTTAAAAGAGAACCCCAATCGTTTATTGCAAATTCGGATTCTACTCAAGATTTCACGAAAATTTGACCCCTCAACCAATTTTTTTGACTGCGCGTAACCGATTCAGCGAGCACGCAAAGTTGCGCAACTCCAGAATTGTCAATCAGTAGATGATGGTGAAGTGTAAAGTGTGGCATATGAATTTTCAATGTTTTTTAACGCTGATTCACGTGATGCTACCCGTTTCTTGATTCCCCCAATTGATCAATTTTCGCGTAATAATGACCAAAATTTGTTTATTTTGCGTCCGTTTTTCTATTTAGGCGCCTGTTTTCAGATTGTGACGGGGATTAATTTTCGAGGTCTGGATGAAAAATGTAAAAATAGGATATTGAAACCTTCTTCAGTGATCAAGTGAAAAATCATCTTAATCTGAAAGTTAAAAGTCCGGCATAAATGATGATTTTTCACGCAAAAAAAAAAAAAAAAAAAAAAAAAAAAAAATTGGTCATTATTACGCGAAAATTGAGTCGAATCGAGAAACGGATAGCATCACGTGAATTAGGGTTAAAAAACAATGGAAATTCATGAGCCACACTACCACACTACAGTTCACCATCATCTACTATTTGACAATTCTGGGGTTGAGCAACTTTGCATGCTCGCTGAATCGGTTAGGCGCAATAAAAAAAATTGGTTGAGGGGTCAAATTTTCATGAAATCTTGAGTAGAATCCGAATCTGCAATAAAAAATTGGGGTTCTCTTTCAAAATAAGAAAGTTAGTGTCAATTGCGCAATTGCGCGGAGTGCGTCAACATGATATTTAAGATCCTTGGAAAAAATATGAAGATTCAGAAAAACAATTTTTTGTTTACTCCCATTTTGACGATTTTAGGTGTGGGGGGGGGGGGGGGGGGGCGTAAAAAATCGTGGGACACCCTGTATGTACTATTACTTTCCCATTACTCCAAAGCCAGAAGGAAGGTACGTCACTGGGTTGATGGATAGTTTAATGAAACTCCTTCGTTTGGCACAGTTTCTTCGTCTCGACCCACCGTATGAGATTTCTATGTTTGCCCACGCTCTCGCCTCGGGTCTTTCAAACAATCAATGCGGAGCCTAGCACTCCTCTTCTTATCGTTCCAATTGATCGTTACTGCTGATTCATCTAGTGATTGTGAAAATTTCATAAATGATAGATTCAAATTCTAATATAATTATGATTACAGTAAAATGGTGTTAAGATCAACTTTTCGATTAAATTAAAGGAAATGTCTAAGTCCATGAACGCTCTATGACATACAAGATGGTTACAATATGGATTTCGTTGACAGGTTATAATTTTGAATCAACTAATGCTGAGGATCGATTTTATGGACATGAATTTATACCCACCGATATGGGAATTTTCGCTGGAATTTGCCTTTTAGAGTTTCTCGAACACTCCGGTATCGCATCTGTTCGTCATTGCGCACCTACATGCCTACGGATCCATAAATCAAGCGTAGGTATTAAACTGGTGATTAAACTCACAGGCATCCTAAAAAATTATGGCGAAATGGTGGCGTAGAAAGATGTGTCCCGCCGACTCCTTTATTTCATGAGACAGGAATTTTGTTTCGCACGCCAGTCCATGTTTATTTAACCGTATATTTAACGGTACCTAATGAAATTCTTGTGAACTCACTGCTGTTCAGAGCTGCCTGTTATGTTACCAGTGTTTTCTGCCAGTTCCTAAGAGGCTTTATTCTAAATGTAATTAGGTACATAACTAAGTTAAAAAAGTAATTCCATAACGCACACAGTTGATGAAGATGGTTACATTATAATTCGAAATGAATTATTTTCTTGCGTGAATTGATGATTAAAAAAGTCTGCCAAGTGGGTGTGGCACATAGCTTCCTCGTATCCATAACATGACTGTATAGATCATTGAAAATTATTATTGACTAAAGAACTTCGTTCAATTGGGCGAAGTAAATATTGAATTAGGGCAAATTTATTGTTATGCAGAAGCATAACTTGAGAAAATAAAGGTAGCCATGTTCAACTATTGAACAAACTATAAAATATACCTAATAATAAAAATTGACATAGACGCTGAATGGATAGATGACTGAAGTGATAAATAATTATTATGACATTTCTAAAAATAAAATATAAGCATCGTTCAATGACGGATCAAATAATGTTGGGTTGACTGCAGCGTCGTTGCAAAGTACCCAACTGCCGTCATCCCTCCGCACAGTAGCTGTATATATCTTGCGCATGCGCAGAGGCTACTATTGATCCGGGGGTCATGAAACATATAGGGGACCATCTACACATCAAACCGTACAATCCCTGAAAATTTCATCGAAATTGGTGAAGAACTCCCGGAGTTATGAGTGTAACAAGAATTTCACGTTTGCGCATGCGCAGAGGCTACTATTGATCCGGGGGTCATGAAACCTATAGGGGACCATCTACACCCCAACCCGCACAATCCTTGAAAATTTCATCAAAATCGGACTATAACTTCGTGTAGTTTTGCCCTTAACAAGGATTTGCTGACAGACAGACACACAGACAGACACGGAACCAAAATTGTTCAGAAAGGTCTAAAACGCAAAAGGCGAGTGGAATTTTTGATTTTGGAGACAAAAAAATTTTCACATTCAGAAAGTGAAAACAATGCTTCCGCTACCTTGGTAGACTCGGAAGCAATAATAATGAAATTAGCCTTAGAGCTCACGTGGTCTCTCGTGTCAGTACCTCGAAACAGTTAACTATTTGTAACTCGTAGATTTCTTAGCAATCCGAAGGGCCTGTGATACAATTTCTAAGTGGAAAGGTTTATACCTTCTTTCTTGCAACTCCTATCCTTATCTTAATTATGGTTTAAAGTCTGGTCACTATCTGGACCACTGAGTCATCAACACAGAGAGAATAACGAGGTTGTTATCAGTACGTCTGGCACATTCGTATTCTAAGATACTGGCTCCAACCATTTGGTTCCAAGTAGAAGAGGCAATTGCAAGAGAGAAGGGGCGGCGTTGATTTCGCTGGTGGGGGATTCTGTCTGGAGGAGGCACCTTCTGAGTCGCGAGCTGTGTTTTGGGCCCCGTCGCAGATTCAGACGGTTTTCAGTTCGACGCAAAAACACATTTCACGTTCTGCGATGACCGAAGAGCCGAAATCTGCTTTGGCCAAGGCGGAGCGGTTCGTCCGCTCCTACTTGATCCCCTTTATGGTCACCTGTTTTATGTACTCGGTTGGGATTTTTTGGGCTCTCTTCGTGATTTACCGGCTGGCGCGTCGATACCACAAGGAACCCAGGAAAATTTTCACCGTGAAAAAACGACCGCTGCCCCCTAAGATTCTCAACGATCCCGAATACGGCAACCACTGTTACATACAGCTACCGGTGAGTTGAACATATATCTTCATTTATTTATAAATACCTGCAATTCAGTTGGGTAATTTTTCAACACGTTCAAGAAAAGATCACGATAACGTTGAAAATGATCAGTCGTCATCGCCTTTCAAACATGTTAGTGCATGCTCTCATCCAAAGTCCCCTCAGCTAAACGCCGTATGCTATGTATCAGGAGCAGATTTGCTCCCCAAATTACATAGCAGTAGTAATCGAGAAAATATATGTAGTTATATGCCCCCTCTGTAAATGCATTTTCATGAACAGATAAAAATCATTGCACAACATTACTCAAAAATATTCACTCATCAATCTCGGCATAATTTGAGAAATCGGGAGGTACTTCAAGTACCAATATTTATAAACAAATTAATTACCACCTAGTTGAGGCTAACTATCGAAAGAATCGTTTGGAAGTTAGCGCTCTGGTGTAAAATCATTGAATTTATACAATCGTTATACCCGCTGTAATAACTTGATAAACGATTTCGTTAAATTATTGGATTCCACATTAATTAAATTTGTATAGTATGACTAAATAAAGGTCATAATTATTTAAAGCTATAAATAATAAAATAACACTTTATTTTTGCTATCTTATCCTAGTTCTAACTAGTATTTTTTCTAAGAATCATCTTATCAATTATTTAGGGCAGTAACAATACTAATGAACGAATCCAGGGTAAGACAATGAAATTTCAGGGTAACGTCAGCCTCCCGAACTAATTAAAATTGCCTCTTAACTCAATAGGATGAAAAAAATTTATATTTTTCACTTAAAACAACCAAATGTTCTGCCCTTATTCGAGAAAAATCCGAAAATGGATACCACCACCTGATCTGGCGTTGAATAAAAATTCATATGCCACAGTTGGGGTTCACCATAATGCATGTTTTGCTCAATTTCGGTGACTTGGAAATCTGAATTGATTTTATGTTATGGAAAAAATCGTTTCAGAGATCAATTTTAGAATCAAATATAGAATTCGAATCTGGAATAAACAAGGAGGTTGCTGTATGAAAAACAATCAGCGTATGCACCATACCAACTCGTGGTTGGTTTACTTGCAAATTATTAATGTATGTTTCCATGTGAATTTTTTAAAATCAATAAGAACAACGTAGATGTATATAGTGGAGCTCCCCCCCCCCCCCCCCCCCCCCCCCCCCCCCCCCCCATTCAATTATTTGTATAATTAATATTTATTTATAATAGGGCCCCATATGGTCACTCACCTAAATACCTACATATGACGCGCATACAGTTTGGGGTTTCCCAATGTTTTGACGAAACAAAACAAAACCAACCATGCAACAGTAGAGTTTTCGTTCATCCTTCATTTTTCATTAATCCATTTGAAATCTCATCATTTTTGTGCAATTTAGTCTAGTCATGGTTATGATAAACAATATGTTTCTTCAGCTATAAAAGGTAAGCTTCACAAATCTACATGTATGATTTGTGCCTTATTACTACCTTGGTTGGAGAACAATGCAAGCTCAGTTCTGAAAGCTGAATAGCGGGGACTTTCTCCCATCTCATTGGCATTTTTTGCCGAACGGGGAGAGGTTCTAATTAAATTTAGAAGCATGTTCTTCTAACGAGTGTGAATTATATATCGTACAGCTCATTAAAAAAACTTGCATAAAGCGATGAAAAACCTGGTTAATAGCTTGCTCCGCACCTTTTCCTTGAAACAACTCTACAGGTTTTTAAAATTAAATTATCATTTTTTCTTATTAAAAAGGTATACAACACTTCTCATGCCATAAAAATCGCTTCTAAGGAATAATCTGAATCTGCTGTTGATATAAATTTGGGTTTTATGTTTTGCTTTTGTTTCGGTAGGTATATATGTATTTATTTTTTTTTTTTTTTCATTCATTTTTTAGAAAAGCGATATTCGGAGAAAGAGATGAGATTAATTGAAATGCGTACAAGTCCTGAAATATGATATGATAGGAACCCTCTCAAAGAGTTATATTTCAAAACCATCAACATTGATCTGAAAGGAGTTTAATAGTTCTTTGTAACGAGCGGGCAGTACACCCACTTCAATACATAAATCACTAAAATTGCAATTTTTGAGATGAACTTAGCTGATCCTACGAAATCTACTACAGAATTTTAACTCCGCAATTTCGAATCAGCTTGGAATGAATAGAATTTGCACTTTGATCTATTTTTACAACTAATTACATAAGGTATAAACAAGGTAAATTAAACGACCAACAGTTTTTACCACTAATTTTTTTCATCGTTTGAGATATCTTCTTCGAATTTCGGGAACATAATTTCCTAAGAACTATGTTGGTACTAACCAGTTAATAATGGTCAACAATCACAAACGGTGGGGGGGTCTAGGTGGCCCTGCATTTTTGGGATCAACCCTAAAGGTTGGAGTTGAAAGTATGAAATACTTAAAATGCAAACTTGGCACCTCCCGCCCCCCCTCCTCATCTTGTAATAGCATTCAAGATGAAAATACTTGGGCTATCGCGGAGTCGAGCTCAGAACCTGATCGATTTTCATTACCCAAAGATGAGGTTTTTCCAATTGTGAGCGAACGGATGATCTTACCGCAACAGGAGTGGTCTCATTCGATCCAGGGAACTAATTTCTATCTTAATCCAACAAGAAAACCTCACATTGAAAGTTTTTGAGATTTCGATTTTATGATAGTTTAATCCTTAATTATCAAGATCGCGAGATTATTGGCACACCGGATCAGTGTTGAAGTTGATTTTTTTTAATTACGAGTAAATTTTTGAAATCTGCGAATCTTAAAGCGTAAGCCAACAACTTTTGAGGGGTTAAATATTTTTCGTGGTCGGTTATAGAGGTTCATTATTGAGTAATTTACCGACAATCCAGATCTCTTAAACGTTCGCAATAAGAATAGTGTTTTATTATTGTTATTGATAGAAATCACTACGATTAATTGAATGAGCCCACCCAGATTGCCGTATGTTCATTCGTTCGTTCTCACTTTGATCCTTTGGATAGCTCATGTTTCACAACTGGTCTCGTTTCGATTCACGTGCCAGGAAAAAGTCGAAGGAACATTTGGCATTTCAACATCATGAATTAAATTTTTGATAATAATAGTAATAGGCGAAATAGGAAAAAACTGTGGTGAATCCGGAAACTATTTATTAGGGGAAACGACCATGGACGCACTTTATTGGACGCATTGAGGCTGGAAGAGGGGATGGGCTTCCGAATTTTTGTGAGGATGTCCTCGTGTGATTATGAGGAACTGCTGACATCGGTTGGAAATTAAAATTGAGACACTAAAGTCCGTATTTCATTTCGGATGAGATTCAAGGAACTCACTCAACACTCAGAAACTAATAACCCACAAAGCACCTCTCCCTGATTGAGCATTCCCTAAGTTCATCGCTAAAGGATCTAAGTACCTAATTACTTAGCTCAATGGCTTGAACGATGATACGAAAAAACAAGTATGGTGTTTTATTTTATTACATAAATTTTCTTCTGACAGGCAAATGTCTACGTTTGTATGAATACACTCGTATTTTTGTGCTACTGGAGATAATGATGTGCTTCATAGCTCTTGTTATCTATTGACTGATTATTACTTCGCGTGGGCGTTTTATTGTTATTCATCAACTATTGCGGAGTAGGGATTACTAATACACAAATAATAAACTTTAGGGTTTAAATGGATTTAGCCTTTGGAAAATCTTTCGTTTTAGCCAACATAAAATGTACAACTTCAACAACATGTATACATTGTGGCGAGTCACATTAGACTTACCTCCGATCACCAACAAACGAGGTTTGAAATAATTTTTTGATAAAGTAATGGTTTAGTGAATTTTCGATAAACGAGTCAGCATTGGTGGATTGTGCACTTCTTTACCTCCTATCTTTGAAAAATCGGCAAAAATGTAATTTACAGTGGATCACATTAGTTTTAATCTCATTCAACGCAGATATGGTCCTCATATAGATGTTGTTTCGAGCTGTTTTACAGTCAGGCTAACGGTTTACTAACAATATTCGCAATATTGCGATTAGGTTGAAAAAACGAGGTTTTTCATGGTTTTGTCCTTATGGTTCGGAACTAAAAGGTTCGCGGACACAGAATCATAGGACCTTTTTCACACAGTGATTACTTTCTGAAAGAAAAAAAAACCTAGTACTGCTTTAGAATCGATTGGATCGACCAAAATTTGAAAATTTCGTTGAAGTTGTACATTTGGTGTTGACTAAAACTTCCGATTTACCCAGGGTTTTTTGCTGAATGTTCCATTAGAATTGTGAAAGATGTAATTCAAAGTGTGAATCTTGTACGAGACTCAGGGTGCCTGTCACTATCTAATGATTACTCAAAGAAAAGAAAGGACTCTTAAAACTGCACAGGTGAATAAATGCTCTCCGCTCCGCCAGCTAATAAGCTAGCTAGTTGAGTTATTAAGAGTTCATATGCACTGCGAGCAATTAGAAACGTTCAACGGTCTGTTTCAGTTTGTAGGTGGGTACTCACGCAAGGTGCGTAGAAAACGCCCGTTGTCATGCTTACTTGTCAAGCTCTGTTTGCTCCGAATTGCCACTTGGAGCGTAAGTATGAGCGGGTAGCCTCTTCGTCCATAGGCGTCCCAGAGTTACGTAAGGGGCCGGTGCCGCCAGACGGGTATGACGGACGGACCTGTGTTTGCCATGAGACCGAAAAGTGCAAATGATAGGTGAAGACACACGATGCACTCATGTCCTTGGAACTTCCGCATTCTGAACCATAGAACATTCTTGATGGCTCAGGAAAATGGTTCAGACAGCGTAACGTAGAGAAAGTTTGCACTGACACCTCATGGATTTCTGGCCTGCCTCGTAGTTTCCTGATACCGAAGTAAATCTTAGTGAAGATCACTGATCTATGTCTATCATACGTAACCAATTGTAGAATAATTAAACTTCCGTTTCAAAGCCTTGTTAATTGTGGTCTAGATGCCTTAAAAAAACTCCATTTATATTTTAACAACATAGATGGATTAGGAGAACAATTAACAGCAAGGTTCCTTCACTCAAGGTTTCTAACCCTTTAGAACAAAACTTATCATTAATAAAACTTTGATTCTCATATGAATCTGTGCTAATCACAGCCTAAATAATTAAATAAGAGTACTGATCAAATTTTGCAACATTTAGTCTAGGGTAGTATGTCTTTTCATTTCCTCAAAATCCGCTGGTTTCTTGCATTTACACCGTAGTTCCCAGTTGAATACTTATTAGTGGGAATATTTGGTTCTCAGTTTGATTCAGAATTGAGTAATTGAATATAATAGTTTATAGGAACTCATATTAAAAGAACTTCATCGGTAGGAAGTTACAAGCCAACCTACAACGAACACGGTTCCAACACTCGACTGAAAAACTCTCATGCACATCTCCTTTTCTTCCTAATTTCCGTTATTGTGATCGAATATTGTCCATTCTATCTGTTGATCAACGGAGTGATAAGGTATTTTCGAATGTCAATTACAAAAATGGTAATTGGTTCATTTATCGCACTACACTACTGATTTTTATGAACAAAAGGGGCGGAACAGAAAACAGTGATTTAAAAAAAGATGAGAATAGTTAAAATATAATTATATAATTTACTACTATTGACCCCTCCATTTACCCCCTCCTTCCATTCTCAAACTTCTTCAATGCTCTGATATATTTTGCAAAACTATATAATATCCTTTATCTTACAAAAAATTGCCAAGGAAACAACAGTTGATTGGATGTATTACCCACTTGCGGCAGGAAATTCAATATTTCTGAAGGCAATTGTTCATCTAGACTAAAACCGGGGTCGAGCAAAAAGAAATTAGAAAAAAAAAACAATAAAATCAGATGAAAATAGTGAAGATGTCACGGTTTATCAGTACTACCTACCCTTCATTCACCGAGATTCTTTATGAAAATTGAAAGTTCTAAAATATTTTTAAATACTAGACCAATATCCTAATTGAACAAAGAAATAATGACATGGATCATTCGAAAATTTCCGCTTGAGCAGAGACTAAAAAAATTGGTTCCTTCAGCAAAATAGTGTCCCTAGAACTTGTAATTTATCCCTGGTTGTCTCAATGGAATTCCATTTATATCTCAGAACTGTAGATCGATTAGAAAAGAAATTCGCCATAAGGTCCCTCAGCTGATCAGTGTACCTCCATACTTAGAAATCTACGACACACCATATTTTTAATAAACTTGAATTCTTGAAAAGATAATGACATCGCAATCATGTCGGTTGATTCGATTTCGAAGTTTACCCTTATGAGTTACCTAATTATTGACGGCCATACTCTGTTCATTTTGGATTTTTTATGCAAGTTCCATCAACTTTGAACTGCAGAAACTTTCCGAACATACTCCATTTTAGTGGAAAGTAATGTTTAGATTTCCTTGTCGGTATCAGCCTCGGCGGATAGACAATAACTGCTTCGCCCTTCGATTCACCTTCTATTTCCTAGAGGATCTAAACGGCGTTTCAAGTGAGATATCAGGCAAAATAGCGGGTATTTACAATGTCATTGATACGCCGGTAATGGCCTACAAATCATCGCGGTACAAATTTCAATGACCACTCAATAAAAATAAGAAACATCTAATGGCATGAATAGCATTTCAAATCCGCCGACTCGTCGTGTTTAGCTACTGTTCGTTAATTTCGATTACGTTTCAGAGAGGAGTTCAAGGTCCAAAGTCTCGGATAAAATTAGCTTTGCTCATTATGCGTTTCTACATTATGCAATATTAACACTTCATTAGAACAATATTCTGGGTTATCGTTTTCAATAATGAACTTTTGCAATCAACCGAGTCTAAGTTCCAGAGAAAGTATTACAGAATGTTTGTTAATTCTCCGTATTTAAGTTAAATTGATTCAAGATTTCAGCACTTTATGTGCAAACACATTCTTAACATTAACGGCAAACAATTTTCTTCTAGATAATGTTCAGCTTTATTAATTAAATGTTTGGATTTTCATTATTTTCAACAGTTTTTTATTTTCTAGTTTGATCGTTGATGAATTTAAGTTTTTTTGGTCAATAACTGTTAATAATAACCCTTTGTAATCGTATAGAGGAACGGTATTTTGTAACCCCCCTCAAACTTTGTCATTCTACGTTTCAAGGTGATAAAATTGCAAATCTGCAGCAAAAGCATTCGTCAAAGGCCTTCGAATTGCCAATGACCAATCACTCTGACATTACTCATCAGAGATGGAGTAGGCTCCATGTCGCTTATACAAAATCTGATCATCAATGCGCCTAGGCAACATCTCAATTTAGCTATTACCAATAGCCCTCTTTCAACATCATCACAGACTCATTGCCACGGATACCCGAATGGCTTGGCATACACATCAACGTTATGGCAGTACTTAAAGTTGTGGTTGGTGCAGGGACAGGTCTATAATAATTATGGTTTAATAATTATTATTAAACTTAGTTTAGGCTACCTATATTATTAAGTGGGCTATTACCAACTGAAATCAGTGAGTTGAATACTCGTAAAACTGCCAATATCACAAAATGAAAATTAAAGTTAAGTTAAAGTTAGGTAGTTGAAAGTTAGTCGATCGGGTTTTCACAAAGTTAAAACTTCCTAAATTCTGCCATGGGTTTATTGTGCAAAATTTGTAAAATATTTTGCAGCGTTTTTTTTTTTTAACTTAGTAAGCCATTGCAACAGTGTTATAGTTCAAGAAAATTTGCAAAAAACATGAAGTGTGATACTGTAATGATATTGATCGCATTAGAACCAGAAACGGAAAGAAGCAAAAAAAAATTGAGATTAACCTCCTTTTGAAATTTGGAAATTGTTGTTTTTGAAGCCTCTGCTCAAGAAAAGGTACACCTGATTTGAATCCATTCTTGAATTGGAATTGAATTACATCCTTTTATTGCTTCCAAGTCTGCGAAGCAGCTTAAGCCTTGTGATCACTTTCGGGAGCCAAAAAATTTTTGTTGTCCGAATTCAAAATTTCCACTCGCATTTTGCGTTTCATAGTGTCCTGAACAAATTTGGCTCCGTGTCTGCCTGTCCGCCGCACTTCCTTGTTTCAGCCATAACTCACACAATTTTGAATGAATTTAGCTCATATTTTGAGGGACTATGCGTATAAGGTTTCTTGGGATCCCACACGCATTTCATCTCAATATAATTAGCGGTACTCTCTGCGCATCCGCTCACTTGGAATGAATTAATTTTCGTATTCACTGCCGGCGGGAGTCTGACGAGTAAAAAGCAACTTGTATTTTAAACGCAATGTACTGAAGATTTCTTTATTTTATATTTTAAAATGGTGCCACTTTGACTGTAACGAGGAAGCTGCTGTTCCATCTCCTTGGCAGTGTATTTTGTTTGGTTTGCTATTCAAACTGAGCTGCAAATTAGCTGCTTGAATAAAACAGAATTCTCAGAGGGTCTCATGAAAAGTTAAATATGTTGGGCTCTGGAATCAAGATTTGAGGCTTACATTCTGGGAAAGATATTCTTTTGTAATGTCGTTTCGTAGAGTTTCGTTAGGCCTTTGACCTCGAGTCCTTGCCTCTCAACTTCAGCCTTCATTTCGAGTAAAACAATGAACCTGTGAATCAGCAATTTGAATCATTTGAAGGTTTTAGTTTTCTAAGAATGACCATTACTTGGTAAAATGCATATATTAACGAGTATATTGATGATTGGCTATTGGCATCTACCAAGTCAGATGTGCCACACAGTTTCCTCGTTTAGATAACATAAATGTATAGATCATTTAAATGATTTAAACAATCTTGAAAGATATAGAATGTAAACTTGTTACAATGATTCACGTGACCGATATGCTGCGGGGCATTCTATTAAGAGGGATGTTTATCTGTATTGCGGGTCTGTCGCGTTGTATTCTACATCGGATAGAAAAGTGGTAGACCGTGCATTCCCAAATACTTCATACACTTCCATTAAGTCCTGAGGAAATGATTCATTATGGATTTGACGTTTGCGTATGCTTAGAGTTATTTATTAATTTTTGAGCGTTGGAACTCGTAGGAGGCCATTTACAGTCTCGCCCGCACTTTCCTCTTGAATTTCATCAAAATCCAATAAAAACTGTACTAATCAGTTGTTGAAATCGATATGAGGTTAACAGACCGTTTTTCTCCGACGACCCTGAATATTTGAGCGCTATTGAACAGCTAGAACTCGAGAAAATTAAAATTAGTGGATTTTGCGTTTGCGCAAGCGCAGAGTGAAGTATTGATGTACTCTGAAACTCCTAGAAGACCATCTAAAGACTAATCCGCTCATTAAATGAACATTTCATCAAGACAGGATGAAAAACGTAGCAATTAAGCTTGTCACAGGGATCTGGAGAAACATAGATACACAAACGCAGACGGACAGACAGGCTCGCATCGAAAGATTTTCAGAATGATCTAAAATGAAAAATGAAAATGCAATGCAATTTCCCGAAAATTAAAACAAAGCTTCCGCTACCAAAAGGTAGACTTTGAAGCAATTCTACTTGAAAAAAAAAAAATAAATAAATACCCTTGTATTTTACCAACATAATATGGTTTAGCATATTATGCTAAAAAAAATCTATAAAAACTATACGAAAACGTAAATTTTTTTTAAAAGTTTCTTTGACATAAAAGTTACCGTTACTATTTCTATGCACTCATGGTGCTCGTAGTTTCTTTTATTCAACATAAAAATATTTCGAAAAGTTACGAAAGTTGGCTCATGCGGAAAGTTGCTGCATGACTAGAAATCTTTTTTGAAATGATGAAGTTTCTGAAGCAACCAAGGTTGTGGAAGTAGAAGTCAAAAATAAAACGCAGTACCTACTTTAATTTTCCATTTTAATTTCCAGAGCTGTATGTATGAATAACGTTTCGCCCAACGTTTACGTTGGGGAAATAAATCCTTCGACAATGCCCTGGAACTTTTGAATATTGAACTCCACACCACTAATCCAAAATGTTTTTCATTCCAGAATGTCAAACTGCACTACGTTGAATCAGGCGATAAGACGAAACCTCTGATGATCCTTCTTCATGGATTTCCCGAGTTCTGGTATAGTTGGAGACATCAGATTAAGGAGTTCTCCAAGGACTACTGGTATGTACACGTACCTACTTGATCGGGCAGCGGCGAGGGAGTTTTTTTGTCTAAGATCTGGTTGAGATTTATTTATTAATTTATAATAACTCGGGCTAGCCCAATTGCATGCTTTTGTATAGGTAGGTATAAACTTAAATTTACAACAAGTTTCAAAAAGTAACAACACGAGACAATGTACAAATGTGATAACAAAAACCAGAAAGACTAGAAGAATAAATTCGGAATACCTAAATAACAATTGAAATGAATGAGATTAATAAATTGAGACGTAATAAAAAAATATAACTAATTAACCATAATTGCAACGTTATTCAACACTAATACCATCAATAATCCTAGAGTTAAATTTCTCTCTCCCATCGTTAAAAATGTTTATATGAACTCCACTGGCAACACGGTCATACTCCATCTGAATGCCGGTCATTGGGTTGTTCCTTAAATCGTTTTTTTTTTTTTGTATTTATTTATTGACAAAAACACCAAAGATTGCATGAGGCCGTTAATAAGAAATTGAATTAAATGAAGCTTATACTATTATTCGCTTTTCTTCTAAATAATATTAATACATTTTTTGCACAACGAGGTCTAACTTCAGATGAACTTGTGTTCTCCGGTGGAGTCCTGTCCTTGCTTAGATCTTAATAATACACAATGTAGCACCTCACATCAACCCTTACGGCCCTCGACAAATCAACACGAGAGATCAACCTCTTGTTATATCGTTTGACAATAGATGAAGCAAATGTTTTTGCGCCTAAGCAGGGTTAAAATTACTGACATTAATTTGATTATCGAACAGAAATTTAAGCGCTGCAATGGAAGCATTTCGCCGATAGAGTTGCGTACGACAACGGTACAAGGCAATAGTAGAAGTAGCTGAAGTTCTAGTGCCCGACAATATAGAAACGTGTTCAGCCGTGATACCATGCAAAAAGACCTGTAAGCATGATTCTACTAAAAAAAAAAAATGCTCCTCACTTTACGCACCCTGAATTCGGAATATAGCTTCGTAGTGGGGACTACGAATAAACCGTTCCCGATGTATGGCCCGATTTATGGTGCCAACATTTGCATCCACATTCACTACATCACTTTTTTTCTTTTGTTTTTAACGCAGTAACCTAATGATGTAGTGAATGTGGATACTGGAGTGAACTCCTAAAAGGGTTTACAGTCGAGCCGATACACGGGTTGAAGCATTCTGATATGCTTGCTCTGTCTTACGAAATTTAAAAATTTCAAATATAATAGTTTTCCATTGTATGGTGATAGAGCGATTATTGAATTTCAGGAGATAAGCATAGATCGGTTCTCAATCGGTTCTCAACCAAAATACCTATTTGGATTGATCAGTTGATCATATTAGTGTGCCACCTGAAATTCAATAATCGCTCTATCACCTGTGAAACACGCACACTCCAAAGCTTAGTAGAAATTAAATTCATGAATCATTGAATAATAAACTCCAGTGAAAGAATTTGCAGCGTTTTCGGTTTGATATTAAAACGGGAGATGGATATCGGTGGAGGATTTTGCCACCTGTCGAAAGTGATTACAATCTTCTGCTACACGGGAGCAAAAGCTAATATCTGTCTTACCAACATTGGGTTCAAGTAACTCGATTAGCAGCAGGTGTGAAACATAGAAAATATGATCAGGCAGCAGAAGACCGTCGAGTTTCCGAGTTCCTAGTTTGTTCTGTGGATGTAGCGCTACGCAGAAGATTTATTCTCTACCTGAGGAATGGAAACTACCATATCCTCAATGTCGGACTGGACTAAGGCAAAAACACAAATGGCCATTTAGAAATTGGATTCCCTACGAAGAGATTGAGGTTTTCTGGAACGAAGCGGTTGGATGTTAGGTACCTAATGATCTTGTTTTGTTTGGCGTTTCAATTGTTTTGCATAATTTATCTTTGATCCTTGACTATCCCATTACTAAACTGATACAATATCTAACTTCGGTATCCAACTATTGAGAACCTGTTACTTTGTGATGTTTCGAACCGGACCATCGGGACTGCAATATGAAGCCTCGCATTAACCGTACTCATTTGAACTTGATGCTTACCGCTCAAGGGAACCTTCTAGCTATAAAGCGTTGGTGATCGAGTGCGTATGTGATTACTCCGAGATACCCCAGCACGTCGCGACTTACTGTTATTAGGACATTCAGATCGTCTTAACTGCGACGTAGCTGGCGTACCTCCTCGTGCGGATTCCGCGGTCTACCGCAAACTCATCCGAGTAGTTTCATCGTCATTTTCGAGCTCGTTATGTGCACAAAAGAGTTCACCAGATGCCCCAGCGATGCCCATCGCATAGTCTGCAACAACAATAATTATGGATTACTATTTCAAATGATAAGCCCCCTGTAATCATATGGGGAATTAGTATAACCTATCAAATTTTTCCATTTTACATGCCAAGGTGTGTGGAGTTCAAATCTGCAATGTCAGAACGAGAATTCAATTGCCTACAAAACCTTTGACTTGATGTAAAAACGCTGCAACTTCTTTCACTGGGGTTTATTATTCAATTGGCTTGCGTTGCTTCAATGGTTTGACCTACGGACCTGGGGAGGTGCTCATTCGATTCCTCGCGGAAAGTTCTTTTAAAAGAGTCCACATTTAGGCCGCTTTGACATTTTTTGAGGTTTTTAAGGATTTTACAAAACTTTGACAACCCTTAAAGGTCACTTTAAATTAAGTGAGAGAACTGGCTCAAGAATTGGGGCGTCGTCGGACCAACATGGATTTGTCCTGAAAATTTCAGCTTTTTTGATCCAGCCGTTTGGGAGAAATCGTGCGTACGGCGTAAATAAATTTGTATTGCAGATTCGGATTCTACACCCTTTGAAAGGTAAACCATAAAATTTCCAGGGGGGTTAGATTTTTTTTTACAGAGCGATTAGAATGGTTTATTATTGAATAATAAACCAAAATAGTCTTTTATGAAGTTGATAAAAATGAACTTATATCGTTATTCCCCTGTAGTCTTTCGAGGTATACATTTAGTTGTTGAGGTATAATTATGGGTTTTTCGCCCTTTGCATTGATCAGACAGCATGAATATGTAACAATGGCTAGTTTATATTTTACCAAAATTGAACCTAAAATGGTCGTTTTCAGGGTCGTGGCCGTTGACTTGAGGGGTTACGGCGACTCTGAGAAACCTCCAAGCATCAAATACTACTCAATGAAATACCTGACTGAAGATGTCAAGAATTTGATCGAAGGTCTCGGTGAGTAATAACCAGAGAAAATTTCATATTCATACGTAATATGCAGGGCTAGCAATTCCTTCTTTAACTTTAATATTTGTTGGAAACGTGCTCAAAAATGACCAAATCGCGCAGCATACAACTATGCCCTCCCAACCTCAACTTAATTCTTCCAATATGGGAACCCACTTTTTTTATCCCCTGATTTCATCAAATAAATTGACAAACCAACACAGTCTATCGTACGTATCGAATTATCAGGCCTTAGGAGTAACTTCCGAAACGCCGAAGATTTGTTAGCATAGTATTGTATTGTGTTATGTCATGTTGAGAACAAGCATATGTAAAAGCGTGTAAACGTGCACTAATGACGAGAAAACCTTTCAACACTAATTTAAAGATCTGAACGCACATTTGTTAGCACTAGTATCTGTTTATATTTTGGAATGTCTATGCTCTACGACGAATTGCTTCAATGAAAGTAGCCCTTATAAAGGGCCTTCATTACCACCACACATAGAGGATCTTCTTTTCTGGCGTTTATGAAAAGAATAAAACTGCCAATATTCGAGGTAAGAATTATTGGAAAGTCAAATCTGTGATGGAACGGTTAGACAACTGGACAGAGTACAGTAGTTGTTGTCGGTTGACTTCCGCATATTACAGTACACACCTCTAAAAAGTGTCGATTTAGAGTTGAATTTGAATTTCAGTTCCAGAACTAATCTAAGGTTTTAAAAAGAAGAAGTTCTTCACGAGACTATGAAATTATGAACCAAACATAGTGTTCTGAACTAGGCTTTTAAAAATATGTGAAAGCGGGACTTTGGCCACGCTCTGCAACCACTTAAAATACCACTGCAAAGTGGACGCATTGTCACGGCAGGATCAGTTCATGTTAAACCATCAATGGAAGAATATAGGACACTATTCAAAAACGGTGGGCACTACAAGGAACCGCATTGCTTAATGCAATGTTTGAAATCACCTTCAGGGGTTTGCTGAACATGGTTTCATTTCTATGATCGTATCCCATTGTGTTTTTATTTGTTTCAGGAAAAGAGAAAGCAATCTTGGTAGCTCATGACTGGGGTGGTATTGTAGCCTGGAACGCCATCTTGAAATACCCAGAGATGATAGAAAAGTTTGTTGTCCTCAATGCTCCCCACCCTGCGGCATTTGGAAAGCACCTATTGAGCAATTTCGGACAATTTCTGAAATCTTGGTAAGTGAATCTATCATTAAATTACTGCATTGTCTGTAACGTGATATCTTCATAATTGATGAAATGGCCTTACCATTAAGAACATAGGGTACCACTGTCCACAACATAAGATACCAATCCTTCATTACATACAACTGTTTGCCTTACTTCATTACTTCCTTGACCGTAGGTACCTGTTTCACTGTTTCTGTGCATGGTTGGAAGAAATCGAGAAATTCACCATAAAAATTGAGTTTTACAGAAGCTCTAATGAAACCATAATTGATTTCACGATTTACCATAACGCCAAGTAGATTGCTCCAAATCATGACGAATTTACAAATCTGTATTGATCGAATACCACCCGTATGGTGCGATCGACCAATTACTGCACCTGTGTTGTTTTTGTATCTCTGACGTGTATTTTCTTCAGGTACATGTTCTTCTTCCAACTTCCTTTCCTGCCTGAAATTTTCATGAGAGCGGATGATCTTGCACTATTCGAGCAGTTTTTTAGAAGCAAGAAAAATAAGTCGGTGCTCAAGGATGAAGATCCCGAAGCTTACAAGTACACTTATGGAAAGCCTGGTAAGCACATCATTTTAACTAGATCTAACAAAACAAAATCAACTTTATTATTGGAATGTAGGCGGTAGTTCCGGATAAGTTCAATGAGCCTTCGGGTGTTTCATAACGCAAATTGATTCAATCTGCAGATCACATTCTGAAATGTTGGGATGGCAGCTCCATCATCCCTCGTTCGCATGCCCTCAGCCCCTATATACGTCCTTCTTGCTCCTCGATCGCCCATTCCTGCGGCCCGAATGCCAAAGCTATTCAGACACGTTTCCAACGTATTAGACCTTGTGGTCGGCTCCAGCGATTACGGAGGCGATCCACCATTACCTTCATAAATGCTTCCATTTTGGCTATTTGTTGCTTACAGTCTACCGTAGGTCTTGGAAGCTTTGTTTTCTTTCTCGGAAGGTGAACATTTTTTTACTCCAAAATCAACATTTCCGCTTATATTTTGGATTTTAGGCCATTCCCAACAACTTTAGTTTCGTGTCGATCTTCCTTGTAGCAATCTTAATTCCTAAAGTTTTCACCCGATATTAATGGAATTTTCAGAGAACGTGCGAAATAGGCTGTCGATGGCCTCCTATGAGCTTCATTGCTCACAAATCAGCACTTTACTCTGTCCATGGGCAACTGTAAAATCCACCAAACATCATTTCTCAGGTCCTATCGGTCTGACCACGCTCCAAAATTCAGGGTAGATGTTGATGTAGATGATAACTAAAACTCTCAGGGTGGGGGTTAAGGAGCCCCCAGCCGGAAGCCTGTTGGCTTATCGATCGATATTCAGGGTAGTCGTTGCATATCAATTTCAATAAACTGGCTGTTTATGGTCTCATATGAGTCTCATTGGTCACAAATCAGTACTTCACTCTGCGCATGTGCGGCGTAAAAGCCAACAGGAATCATTTCCTCAGGTTCTAGTGGGCCGATCGCGCTCGAATTCTCAGGGTAGTCGAGGAAGTACTATTGATAATGTCATATTAATTTCAACTGGATTGTATCATTCCTAGGTAGTGCGCATGCGCGAACGTGAGCTCTCTGTAACAAGCTTAATTCCTACTGTTTTCACAAGATTCTGATAATTTCCGGGAAATGTGTGGTTTACGCTTTTGTTGGCTGGACTTTTATTGCGCAGAAATCAATTCAACAGTCTGTGAAAGCACAAACTCAAAATCCACCAAGTATCAATTTATCAGGTTCGAATGGTCCAATCGCGCTATACAACAAGCGTGATAGAGCCGAAATTTAATTTTTAAAGGTTAATTAAAACATTTTAGTGATCTGTAATATAGATCACCGCCTAGGTAACACGTATTTATTACATACATGTTCCCTAGACCGGGAGCTTCGTACCACACTCGACTCGTTAAACTTTTTTTAAAGCTAAATCATGTATGGTAGAATTGTGGGAACCCTCCAAAACATGAAACAGACATGAAACGAAAAAAAAGAAAACAAATATTCGCCTAATTCTGATGGGCTTATCAAAGATATTTCACCGTTTGTCCACGGTTTATGCCCCCTAATGATTTCAATTCGGTTGCATGCAACTATGTATTACATGATGTAAATCCCCGGAACACACCATGCCTCCTTAAATCTCAATCTATTTAGATGACATTTTCAAGAATTGTTCTAATAGGAACCAACCAATCTGGTCCTTCATGTATTTCATTACATTAGCATCGACGGGATCAACGGCGAACTTGAAATCTTTGAAATTCATAGTTTTAGCAGTATCTACCATTTAAAAAATTTGACGTTTGAGGACTGACTATTATGTGGTCCTCTGTGAGTTTTCAAATCAATTATACACACTGCACATGAACATGAGTGGAAAAGTGCACCCCCATGATGCATAAGTGCACAATCTCACGATTTATCACTTCTTTCGCAAATCCACCAATCTAAGAATAGTTAGTTAGCTTTCTTCCTTTATTCAACATAAGTAATTTCAATCCTAAATGGATTGATTGTTCTTTCCGCAGGAGCTTTCTACGGACCCTTGGCTTACTACCGCGCTAACGTCTTGAAGCGCTTTAGGTCATCAAAGAAGAGCGAAAAACCTGTCTCATCAGCGGATTTGCCCAAAGGTTTCTTGCTCTTTGGCGACGATGATGTGGCCATCGATACAAAACTAGTGGAAATATCGAAAACTTTCTACCCTAACTTAACAACAGAAACAGTCCCAGGAGCCTGTCACTTCGTACAGGAAGATGAACCTGCGATTGTAAACGCCAAGATACGGGAGTTCCTCTCCGCATCCTCTCCTTCATCATAAAGTGAACACTGCGATAACTGAGATAACATTTACAATTGTGTAATATTTCTCCTAGCTCCATTTCCTATTGGTTTATTTATTGTTAGTTGTTTTAAAGTTTTAATTTCAGTATTATCAGGCAATTTGATTGCACAGCATCTAGCACACGTAAATGAATATGGGATTGGTTTCTGGTGGCAAAATCCTTGTTGTTTTTTTTTTTTCAGTTAATATTACATTGGCCTACCATGTTTTTAGGTGAACTAGAGAATAGCTTAAAGCAGTACTATCACTAAGTGATGCAAGCATTTCGGAATTTTCTACATTGGCAATGACGAGATGCTTGCATCACTTAGTGACTGTACTGTTTTCAGCTATTCTCTGTTTCACCACAAATACTTAAGCTCAATATATATACGTTGAGATGGTGATACAGGTCTCAAGCGTTCCACGTAACTCCCATTCGGGACATTTTCATTGCAGAAATCTTCAATTATTTTCTCATAATTTTCGCATTACTTAATCAGCAGGGGCAAGGCCAATTAGTTCACTGAGAAAAAGCTCACGAGTTTTCGCTCCCAACCATTCTTATCTACCTGTATGTGATAGATGGTTGTATCAACCAAACATATATTGATATTTTTTAATTTTAAGGTTTGTTATTTCGTCAGTAATTTGATAATTTATTTTAAGTTAGTAGGCTCACAGGTACCCCCTTTCACTACAGCTATTTCCAAATCTTATACTTCCAAATGTACTTGTATGACATACGACTACATCTATGTTCCTCGAGGTATCTCTCATGATGCACAGCCTGCACCAGAAAACCCAGAATAATTTTCAATGACTACAATCGAGCAGTTTATTACAATTAGATATCATACGAGTATTCGTTTAACCTGAGGTTTAGAGAGCATCGGTCACACTGCCAAACTACATACTCTAACTTTTTTAAATAGTTCGCAGAGGGGTCCATGAATCCAAATAACTCTATATGTCATAGTAAAGTGAAGTATTTTTAAGATCAATACATGTTAATTTTGTTAATTATTTTCATATTTTTTAAAACTGAATAAATATCTTTATTTGAATATTACTTAGGCAATGTGTTTAATTTACACACCTCTACATCGTACAAACCGTAAACGTATCCACAACGTAGTAGGATCGATTTACTGTTATAGTTTGGAATCATACACTGTACATTTTACAACCTAATAAACGAGCTCAGAAAACCAAGCGTAGACGACGCCTAAACGACCGTTGTGGTCAGGAATCATATGTTTATGTTTCTAAATGTCTACACGTCTCTCTTCAACCCTACAAACTCTCCCAACAACTCTCTCACTGTCCTTACCCAAAATATTCAAAAGTCACATAATCTTTTTTGCAAAAGTTTCCGGACCAAGAACACTATGATCACGGTTGTTTCATTACTTACCGAATACACCTCACCAATTAGGAACTCACGGTTGTTTAACATTCTCCAAATATTAACTCACGGTTGTTTCATTATTTAACAGGTTAATATTATTCCTGCTACCGTTGCTACGGGTTTCTTTGTATAAAGTTTTTCAGCTCCAGTAGTACAACCTTCTCCTTCACTTTCATCTCACGCCAACCTTTCTATATCTAAATTCAAAATTCTTATTGTTTATGAACTCAGTTCATAACACATATGTTTATGTTTCTAAATGTGCCGGACATAATCTTTTTGAGCTATGATTTTGAGAATTGAAATGAACATTGTACCATTAAATATTCAAAGACTGGAGCGGCAAAAAGTATCATTCGATCGTATAAGAACTGAAAGTGTTCTAATGGGAAACCCTACATAGAACTGTGATACCTATGTGTACGCGGTCAAACGCGGTGGTATTATCAGATGATTGGGAGCAAGAAATTATGGACATTATTACATAAAGGTTTATAACTGTTCCGTATTGATAATCTTCAGCGCAGATCATCGTATGACCTTGATCAATAAAGAACAAGGTGATGTCATCCGCGTGATAAATGCAAACAATAAAACAGCGACAATAAAATACCTATAGCCTCCGTATAAAGTGTCAATATCTTTTTCTGAACAGGAAAGAAATTAGCCCATATAGCCCACAATCGTTATCCAAACGTCTTGCACATTAGCAAACCCATATCTTTTATACGAATCATACACTCAGTAAAGAATGTCTCCGTACACCCCAGAAATGTGTAATTTTTTTATTACCCATGCAGGCTAATTCGGACATCTAGGTTCCAGCTGATATATAGCATTATTTTTCTGATTGGGAATCTGGAACACCAGAGCCAGAGTTCATGTTCATGAATTAGTACAGGATTAATCAAGACTCTAACCCCCCCCCCCCCCCCATAGCAAGTACCAGAGGTCTAGGATCATAAAAATTACAGGATCAGCGTTTTTCTAGGGAAGTCTAGTAGCATTGATCCACGTTAGTGAGGGTCAATACAAACATGAGAAAAAACAACCGAATACAAATCCGTTCCAAATCATTATATGACCGAAGATAGAAAAAACTATTAGAGTTCTTAAAAAACTTTCAAAAACAGAATTCTTGAACAATTCTCATCGTTATTGTTCGTGTATTGTATTGGTATGGTATTGTATCTACTCCAGAAACCTGCGTGGCACGAGTGCTCCCCGATACCACCCTTTAGGTGAAGTCCTGTAACAAGCAGGAGGGTAACAAGCAAAAAGGAGGGCCCATTAGGTATTTATCCATTTTTTGAGCTTGGTTTTCCAGTGTCTTTGGACTGTATGAACACTTTTTGGCCTTAATAAAAATGAATTTGTGTACGTTTGATGACAATTTGGCCTGGTTTGCTTAGATGGAAAATTGTTTGACTTGAAATACATAACGTAACTTAAGACCTCTGTGAACACTTTCTTAAAATTAGTATCCGATTATTCTAGGGTCGTGAGGTGCAGCTACAATATTCGTGAAAAGCCAAGTGGGTGTACGAATACATTTTTCACTGAATGTAACGCCTACCTACTGTTTTATTTAATTTTGGTTTATTATTCAATAATAAACCATTGTAATCGCCCTTGAAAAAAAAATTTTAACCCCCTGAAAATTTCATGGTTTACGTTTCAAAGGGTGTAGAATCCAAATCTGCAATAAAAATACGTCCGTACGCACGATTTCTCCCAAACGGCTGGAGCAAAAAATCTGAAATTTTCAGGAAAAATCAATATTAGTCCGTCAACGCCCCAATTCTTTATCCAGCACTCTCACTTAATTTAAAGTGTCCTTTAAGGGTTGACAAAGTTTTGTAACATCCCTAAAAAGCCTCAAAAAAGGTCAAGGCAGCCTAAATTTGGACTTTTTTGAAGAACTTTCCATGAGGAATCGAATGAGCCCCTCCCCAGGTCCGTAGCTCAAACCATTCCCGATGTATGGCCCGATTTATGGTGCCAACATTTGCATCCACATTCACTACAGTTACTGCAAACAAAACAAACACAAGATTTTTTTTTTTTTTTTTTTTTTTTTTTTTTTCGCAGTAACCTATTGATGTAGTGAATGTGGATATTGGAGTGAACTCCTAAAAGGGTTTATAGCCGATACACGGGTTGAAGCATTCTGATATGCATGCTCTTACGAAATTTAAAATTTTCAAATAGAATATTTTTCCATTGTAATCGTTCTTGAAAAAACGGTACAAATTCTTTCACTGGTGTTTATTATTCAATGATTCATGATTTCAATTTCTACTAAGCTTTGGAGTGCGTTTGTTTCACAGGTGATAGAGCGCTTATTGAATTTCAGGAGATATGCATAGAGCACTTAAATCGGTTCTCAACCAAAATACCTATTTCGATTGATCAGTTGATCATATTTGTGTGCCACCTGAAATTCAATAATCGCTCTATCACCTGTGAAACACACACACTCCGAAGCTGAGTAGAAATTCAAATCATGAATCATTGAATAATAAACCCCAGTGAAAGAATTTGCTGCGTTTTTGGCTAGATTTCCAGCGAGTGAAAAGTTCAAGCTGTTTATGGTTGGTAGCTTTTGCGCATGCACGAACTGTATTGCTGCCGAGTCTATCGTAGGTACTGGAAGCTTTGCTCTTCAGTTTCCAGTGATGATAATTTGGCGCTCTTTTTCTACGTTTTAGATACTTAGAAACTTAGGTTTGTTTCGTTTATGTCGGTGTGTCTTCGTGTTCGCAGATCCTTGTAACAGGCTTAATTTTCAAAGGTTTCATCCAATTTTGATGACAGCTTCAGGGAATGTTCTGGGTCGGCATCTGATGGTCACCAATGAATTTCATTTTAGAAACCAATACTTCCAATTATAAATTTGCCATTTTTCTTCTAAAACTCTCTGTTTTTAAAAAAAATTTTTTTTTTTTTTTTTTTTTATTTTTTATTATTATTATTTTTTCTTCTAAGAGAGAGAAAATTAACTTGTTTGACAAGATCTACGATTCAGCCATCAAAAGACATTCTCATGTAAAACTACTTTGTTATCATTATCCCAAATCCACATGATGGAAACCCGAATTTCCTTCGTCACAATTCTTTAACGATTAAATGATGAAGTGAAAATTGTTGGGGTCATACAGATCCCACAGTGTCAAAACACGTTGTCGAAATAAGGGTGTCTTTGTCCCAAATTTGTCAAGCTTGTTGAATTGTTTCAACATATCTTATATAGCATTTCCAAATCTAATTCAACATTTTCCAAACCAAATTCAACATTTTCCAAACCAAATTCAACATTTTCCAAACCAAATTCAACATTTTCCAAACCAAATTCTACATTTTACAAAACAAATTCAAAATTCATTACATTTTTAACGAAATTTAGTACTAGTGTAAAGGTTGGCAAGCTGCCGCAGTTGGTAGAAGAGCCAAAGCGTTCATAACATAATTCGAGCAGTCGCATGAAGTTATAGCCGCTACTCCCCGTTCAATTGCACGTGGTAAGACATGATCTCGTTCTTCGCTGAGAATATTCCTCACCATGGTCTCAATTTTAGGAAATGCACTCTCAGCTGGATTCCACATGGGGGAATAAGGTGGAAGAAACATTTGACTTATTCCATCGAATGCACTTGAATCAACCAGTTGTCGAATTTCACCGCAAATTCACCGCTCTACCGAAATTCGAGTAGCGGCTATAACTTCATGCGACTGCTCGAATTATGTTATGAACGCTTTGCTTCTTCTACCAACGGCGGCAGCTGGCCAACCTTTACACTAGTACTAAATTTCGTTAAAAATGAAATGAATGTTGAATTTGTTTTGTAAAATGTTGAATTTGGTTTGGAAAATGTTGAATTTGTTTTGTAAAATGTTGAATTTGGTTTGGAAAATGTTGAATTTGGTTTGGAAAATTTTGAATTTGGTTTGGAAAATGTTGAATTAGATTTGGAAATGCTATATAACTTTGCACTTACCCTCATTTTGCTCGTGATTGTTCTCGCCTACATCGGCTATGTAAAATTATCGTTGGGCCCAGTAGAACAAAAAGTCTGCGTACGTCCGTTTTTTATATCCATTTATAAATCGTATCGTCAGGGTGTCCCGCACTTAGTGTAAAAAAAAAAAAAATTGGGTGAAACTACATGGAAAATGGAGTAAATCGCCGCCAACTGCGATTTTTTTTCTCAACCCGTTGCTAAGATATGCTATTTTTAAGAGTTTTTTCAAAAAATCGCGTTTTTCGCCATTAAAACGCTTTTTTCTCGGCAATTTCCCAACATTTTTGCACATTTGACCACATTTTCGGAATCTGCGTTAAATATCCTATAAGATGAAGTTACTTTGATTTCCAAAACGCATCTTCCAAACACCGAAATTTTCAATCAAAGATGAACATTTTTCGCAAAGTGAAATTTTTCAAAAACTTGGAACGCTTGGCGTGACCACAAAAATAATTTTTTTCGTTGTCAAATTTGATAAAAACTTCTCCCACTTCTAAGCTTTCCAACGGCGTCTCAACCATTTAATTCTGATTGGAATTGACGGAGAAATTAAAGTTCGAATGCCAGAAAACGTGTAGTTCGTTTTAACGTAAGTTGGTAGGTGACGTACGATATGGGCCACAGAAACTGATTTTTCTCGATTTCAATTAATGTTTTCCGGCATTCAACCACAGGTTCGAATTGGGCGTTAAATTTCCTGTAAGAAGAGGTTCATCTTGTTTCCAAAATCCGTGATTCATAGAATTCTGCAATCCAATGATTACTATCCCTACCATTTCACACCAGTTCAGGGACTCCTACCGAACGACGCAGTTCCGAGAGTCCAGTTTTGCAGGTGGCTGTTGAACAGGGACATCGAAGAATACAGGTTTCTCCACAAAATAAAAATTGAGAATTGTGATAAATGTGTAAACAAAATTTGCAGTTTATTTACATTAAAAATGAACGATATGTACAAGATGAATAGTAAAAAAATTGACGTTGAATTTGCTCACTGGACTAATAAAGGAACTCACAATACGTTCTCAAAATGTCCTCCATTGTTTCTGATGCCGGATGTTTCGATGTCCGCCCTGTTCACAGCCACCTGCAAAACTGGACTAATTGAAATCGAGAAATAGTAATCATTGGATTGCAGAATTCTATGAATCACGGATTTTGGAATCAAGATGAACCTCTTCTTACAGGAAATTTAACGCCCAATCGTGGTTGAATGCGTGTTAAAACGAACTACACGTTTCCTGGCATTCGAACTTTAATTTCTCCGTCAATTCCAATCAGAATTAAATGGTTGAGACGCCGTTGGAAAGCTTAGAAGTGGGAGAAGTTTTTATCAAATTTGACAACGAAAAAAATTATTTTTGTGGTCACGCCAAGCGTTCCAAGTTTTTGAAAAATTTCACTTTGCGAAAAATGTTCATCTTTGATTGAAAATTTCGGTGTTTGGAAGATGCGTTTTGGAAATCAAAGTAACTTCATCTTATAGGAAATTTAACGCAGATTCCGAAAATGTGGTCAAATGTGCAAAAATGTTGGGGAATTGCCGAGAAAAAAGCGTTTTAATGGCGAAAACGCGATTTTTTGAAAAAACTCTTAAAAATAGCATATCTCAGCAACGGGTTGAGAAAAAAAATCGCGGTTGGCGGCGATTTACTCCATTTTCCATGTAGTTTCACCCAATTTTTTTTTTACACTAAGTGCGGGACACCCTGTATAATTCTTTTATAAAAATAATAAAAAACACGAAATTACACCCTATATTCACCTCACCCTTTTCCCTAATAATATTTGAAAGTTCTGAAATATGGTTCAAAACTGAACCGAAATTCTTAATCGAACAAAAAAGAGACAGGGAATCGGCAGTATAAACTGTATAAGCAGCGTTCGCATCGATCGTTAGTTACCCCCTCCTGAAAGAAAAATCAAAATTTTCGATGCTTAGAGAAAATTTCACACTCACACACTCTGACAAACACCTTTCGTTTTTTCACGGATTCAGTCTTGAACTGATCTTAAACGGATTTGTATTCAGTCATTTCCGTCTCTCTCTTTTTTTGATCAATCCTAATAGGCGTCTCTCTGATCTGATCGAGAACCGTGTTAAAAGTGACGTGCTGCGAATGGTAAACGATAATGGAGCAAGAACTGGGGTTTACATCAAATGGTAAGCGTTTGTTTCTACGCTCAGTTCGCTTAATTTTAAGTGATGACTCACGTTGTTAGAGCTTCAAGGTGGGTTATTATCGCTAGCCTCGCTCGCCGTAACAGATAAGCGTTGGAGACGTGTGCGAGGAACGATAACCCCATGTTACGGCAGTCTATAGCGACCCATCGGCAAGCGGATGAACAAATCGACAATCAAGCAATATTTTTTCGCCGTAAAAGTAGTGTATCAACTCCGACACTTCAAAAAAAAAAAAAATAAAATAAATAAAAGTACTGTAAGTCGTGAGAGAGGTAGGTAATTTGCGATATTACAGCTTCTGAAGCTGATTGAACCACCTATGAAAACGGCGGAGTTACGGCCGTTTGAGTGACGTAAGGTCGAAAACACCTCAACCTCGATTTTAACGAAAACGCACGTTTTTCTGCAGTTAAACACCATTTTCTCAACGAAAAATATTTTTATAAACCAAAAGGACTACACCGTTAGAAAGATGACATTTTGGCGCACGTTTTACCAGGTCTGCACAGTTGTGCGTCAAGTATTATTTGGTTTGCTGGGCGAGATGAAAAATAGGCGATTTCAAGATTCAGACAAAACTACCATTTCGCGAGGCAATCGCAAATCTTCGATGAAATAAAAAAATGTTATGTGACGTCAAATAGATACAGAATTTAACGCTCTTTCCAGCGGTGTCTTCAAATTTGATTTATCTCTAAAATTGAAGGAGTTATAACAGTTTTAGTGACATAATATCGAAAACACGAAAAAAATTTTAAATCGCGAATTACTCGAAAACGAGGCTTCTAAAAAAAATTGCTAAGAGACACTTTTGGTCGGAAATGAGTTGTAGAACACGTGGGAGTCGGATTGTGCATAACTCCTGGGACACCCTGTATAAGATGAAATATTGAAGGCACCAAATATAATAATCATAGGAGGTTGGATGTGTACCAAATCTATGGATTTCAAGTTGTAGATATCAGTTATCAGGATTTTGGTACGGTAAATAGGAATGCTACACCAAAGTGACAAAGGCGAGGGAATAGGTACTTAAACGACCCATACAGTTCACGCAAGAGTTCAGTAACAGTTCACTGCTGGCGTGAGGGTTCCATTCTTGTATATTAACAAAACACTTTTACTTTAGAAAATTATCCAAATGTGTGATGGATATGGTTAGTTGGCCCTTCCCGATGCTTGAATCCATCGCCTTAGGAGATGAATCAGATGCCTTCAAGCATCTGGGCCTTCCTCTGAGCGTGGTGGGCATTGCTGTACTCAGCTCAATGGAAGGGGCAACTTAACCATTCCATCACTTCACAAATGTGAACAACATTTTTCAAATTTGCTGGACCAAAATTTGCCAGTTTCAGTTGAATCCCCCCCCTCCCTCCTCACATTCGAGGAAGCTGTGGGCCTCACCCAACTTGGCAGACATCATGATGCAATCACTAAGTAGAGAGCAAGTGCTTTGTCGTACAGCAACTAAGATGTGCAAAGGAAGATACTTCTCATGTAGAGAGAGGCTCAGGTAAAAAACGGATATCGCTGCCATTGAGATTGCAGATATTGAGAAGGGCTAAGATAAATCAGTTTGATACAAATTACCTGAGGTGCCTATGGGAGTTGAAAAGAGTCGCAGCCAATAACATCAAAGTCATGGCAGCAACTTCCTTTCATGCACTTCCACCACTATCCCTGGTTGACTACAGTTTTCTAATGTTCACTGCCAAATCAAGAGCCCTCCACTGTGCAAGACAGATAGATTGAATGGTGGAAGAAATCCAACAAAATTTGAAGGATTTATATTTTTATTTTACTCGTTGATTAATTACAAAAGTTTATTAGATAGTAATCAACCAACGAATTGAAAACTAGAGCAGGAGTGGCTGCTGACAGGAGCACAGGCGCATCTACACCTCCTGGTCAATATGAAGAAGATGCCTGATGATAATAACATTAAAAGTATAATTTTATCATACTGTTTTCCAAATTTTTCCCATGAATCCTCATTGAAGAGCAGAAGAGTTTCAAATTCACGTGCCAAACTGAGCCTCAGGATGGTGGGAAGTTGTGAGTTTGGTGAGAAGGTTAGTCGTTCACTGTCCAGGAGCTAAACTCAGAATGGAAAGGAAACACAGCGTTGATTGGATCCGGGTCCAATGTCAGAGAGCTTACACAGGAGCACAAATAGCTGTTTGCTCACCCGCTGCAGTGCACTAGAATCACCTAAACACACTCCTATCCTATTATCAGTTAATTGTCCCCAACTTGTGACTGAACTGTGTTAGCTGTAGATATGCAATGAATGGAGTATGTGCTATAAAACGTGAGTAGGCTAAATAAATTGTTGATGGAGCAGAGAGTGATTATTTGCATGGCTGGGCGTCCAATGCCAGTATTGAGATGACTGCAACAAATCTCAAAGGGAAGCAGAAATTGTTCTACAATTCACGAGTTCAACCGTCATTACTACGGAAAGATAGATTGCCCTTGCCAATTTGAGGTAAGTAATAAACTTTTCTGCTTCCCTTGCCTTCTTTGCTGCAATAATAGGAGAGAAGCTTGGGTTTAAGATGGAATTGGGCTTTCACCTCCTTGATGGTTCTTGCTGGGCAGGTATGCATTTCAACTGTTGGAAAGCACTGTTTTCTGAAGTTTGGCAATCATTTCAAAAACAAATTTTTTAAGGTATTTACATACCTACTAGTGAACTTCTTTTAAAGGTAGGATTGAGTCGTTTGTTTCACGATTTGAAGCCAAGAAAGCGAACAAGATTGATCGCCTTTGCATATTGATAGTTGGCCTTTTTTATTTGGGCGAGAATAGCACATTTTCGTCTGACGTTCCCTTTGAGGTTGTCCGTTGTGGTCTTGGTGCACCCCCTGGGTTTCAGGGTAGGAGCCGCCACTGAACCAGAGTGAATGGCAGTCAATCTAAAATTATCAACTCTGTGATAGTGATGGACCTTCATAGTAATGATAGCTTCTTTTAAGCTACCTGCGATCCTAAACTAAGCCTCCAACGACCCTTTTGGGTAATGTGAGGGTCTGTCTTTTCAAAAAATGGCGCAACATCTGTGCATTGGTTTCATATTTTATGGAATTGAATAGGGCTCCGAGCTTCATGCTTGTCTGGGGTAACAAACATTTAGCTAAATAGGAAGATGATAGTGTTATCGGATTTCGGTGTTATCACAAGACGCTATCGTGTTTGAAGATGGTCTGTACGTGAGTACATCAGTAACTTGGGCCGTGAGGCGCTGATTCATTACTTAGCCACTGTGTTTGCCCTCTAGTCTTGTCTCCGGCGTGGTACGTAGTATTTATTTTTATTATAATCCATTGAGAACTTGCACACATTGAATCGATTTCTTGTTTATTCGTAATAATTGCCGTCATTGATTACGAAAACTTGTCCGTTTAGGTTTTGGCATACTTGTCAAAATGAGTAAATATGGTATTTTTAGTGTTGGTTGAAATACCGCTTTGGTGTCTTAGGTCTAATGTTTATTTTTCTTCAAGGACTCCTGTCGGAATGGGATTGACTATATCGAGTGTGCTTACTCGCCTCTTCGGCAAGAAGCAGATGCGAATTCTTATGGGTAAGTATCTACATATTTGGATACACAATTTTGCTAAAATAAGAACCATCTCAGTTCAAGTGCATGATTTTTTTTTTAAACTCTACGGGAGCTCGTAACGCTCTACAACTGTCCAGCTGTGATGAAAATACCGTGGATAGGGTTGATAAAGGTGGCTGGTTGCCCATTATCGATGAAAGTAGTTACGGTAGATAACAGATAGATTCACTGAATAGATCTCCGCAAGTTGTGGCAAGATGTTGAGGAAGGCAAGGTCGATGTGGCAAGGTCGAGTTGCTTCGTTGTTGGGCAGGACAGCTTAAACGTTGGAAACCTTTGAAAATGGGTACTAAAAACTCTAGATGGTTACCCGAGAACTGTATAGCTACTTGGGAAGGTCATAGAATGATGAAGAACTCGAACTAATTCAGAACGGGAATTCAATTAGTGAAGATAAGTTCTTTAATTGTTGAGTTCACGAACTAGAGTTGACAGTTTGAATTCATCTGGCTAACCTTTTTCCCATCCTGGTTCTCACAACTGCATGTAAATCTGTCTTAACTGAACGAAAACGAAATATCACTCCCAGACCAAACTACTTCATCTGTTCTTTGCTTTACTCGCTGCCATATGGATGTAAACAGGGATTCCGCTTGGAAACAGAAGAATTCCTGCGACAAATGGTATTTTTCCGTTATACAGTTAAATCCGTCTAAACGATACCAACAAATAAGAGTCCGGCATGGAGCGGTGTCGCCCTTAAGAGGGTTGCCATGAGAAATTTAAAATTGTTCATTTCATTGGACTAAAAATAAAAAGTAAGTGCATATTGTGTAATATGTCATCATCCATATCATTCATAATTTAAAATTTCATAAATAATCTGATAAGTTTTTGGTTCATTATTCCCAATATTAGCCTTTGTAATTGTAAAGCCAAACAATTTTATTACGCCCTGGCCTTTTTGGATTTGTTAAACATTTGAAAAATATGAATAGGGACGTCAGGTCTGAACCTCCCTCAACCATTCTTAACCGTCCCTGTATATCCTTAATTATATTTTCCCAATTTCTAAAGAAATCAAAAATTACTTTTCTAATTATGAAATGAAAATCGCGTTCGGACTCGGCTTGATTTGTTATACAAGTTTAGCTTTTAAAGGTTTGTTCATCATTATTAATAGACCAATGGCAAGTTATTACTACGTTTGCTCTACAAACTTGGTGTTTTTCTTATGAAGGAACCTTGTATGGCATGAACTGTATTGGGTTTTACGTCAGATAGGATCATGGCATCGAGGCCAATGCTTTAGTCGATAAGAGTTGGACACAGTGAGTTGTTGGAAAACTCCTAAAGTGCTCTGGAACCCTTATTTCTTAGTATTGGATAGAAGGGGCTTCAGAATCCTAGGCCGAGGCCTTCATGTACCGAAACTTATTGCTATCTAAGAAGCCTAGTTAGCTACCAATGTTAGGAATTCCAGAGATAGTTTGGGGACAGTTGATATTGTTTGCGTGCTTGAATAGAAATGAGAACTTGTATGACGTAGTTAGCAATGTCTATACACTATGTCATCATGTGATTGCCAAGGAGACAGACGGTGCTATGTTAGCCACCACCTGGGACAGACAATGTGCTGATGACCAGGGAAAGAAACCAGATGTTTGCCGCCATGCCCAATGGGTACCTGCTCATGGATACCTAGGTCGTCACTGATAGCATAGATATTTAATGATTTGTTGAACTTGGACAAGTATGTACGTCTGAAATCACCTGCAGCAATCAATATCTGAGCCTGAAGTTGCCATACCAAATATCATCAGGGTCTTGGCCTTGCAGTAACTAAAATTGGGCATCTCAGCAGGAATGACTCGTGTTACCACCCACCATTGTTTTTCAAAGCTCTTTCCTTAACTACTGACCACTTCTTCCATACCCCTTCCATCTTCCTCAACCTCCTTAATCATTAGGCCTGGGGTAGAGAATACCATGGAATACGAAGTCAAGTACTCGCTACAGGCTCAGTCATGGTTGCACAAGAAAGGTTCCAAGAAAGGAATGAGGATTAGTTCCTCATATTGTTAGCTTTGTTTAAGGTGAGAGAGTATTCAAAATTCAATCTCGATTTGGATTTTCCAAAGTAATAAAATCTCTCATTGTCTTAATATTGGTACAATAGGTACAACAAAACTGGTTTCACATTTTGACATATATTAATTATTTTCAGTTGGTTTGGATGCGGCTGGTAAAACTACAATCCTGTATAAACTGAAGCTTGGAGAAATAGTTACAACAATTCCAACAATTGGTAAGATTCGCACATTTACATAGAAATTTAAGCATTTTCACTGTGTATTTATTTCAATACGTTTGAAAAGTTGTGGTTTTTGTTGATTCAATGACCACCTATCGTGCTGTTCAAACCAGACTGGTTTATAGTCCCACATCCTCTTGATTGCTCGAGAGCCAGGTACTCCAAACGGGATATCCTCCCCCAGCTTTTAAATATAAATTAACAATCTTAGCAGAGGCGTGGAACATGCGGTTGTGCTTCTTTGAGCACCCACCCAGCTTGTTGCATGCCATATAAAAAGTTGATTGAGGGGTCAAATTTTCATTAAACCTATCATAGAATTTGAAAAAACAAAGTTGGGGTGCTCACTTTAGTCTTATTTGAGATCCTTGAAAAAAAATGTATATTGCAATTTTTTTATTTAATTTTTCATTTTTTCAATAAATATTAATTTTAGTTAGGGTGCTCAATCTTGCAGATGTGATCTTTGAGAGCTCACTGAGTGGGTTGCGTACATAAAACAATAAATCGGCTGGGCAGTCAGCTTTCCTTGGAATTTAGTGTTGAATTCGATCCACAATAAAAAAAAAAGAGGGCTCTCTTGTTAGATAACGAGCTAAATGGGCGTTTCACGTTTCTCTCTCTGCAGCTCATGTGAGGTGTGCAAAAATGTTGTATTTGTTATCTCTAAAAAAAAATTAAGGTGGTTACGATTTGAAGTTTTTTCTATGTTCTTAACTGGTTAAAAATGAGGTTGCCTTCAGTATGTTATACCATGTTGCTCACAAAAGTGTACAACTTAGATGGCGACTTTGTGTGCCAAGGAAGAGAGGAAGAAATAGGAAAAGATGGTTCCCAGTTCTACCCACCATAACCAACCAAGGAACATATAATGTTCAACCTTAAACCGACCATATTTGAATGTACCTTCGTTTTTTCAATAATTCGAGTTAGGTACTAGGATCTCTCAACTCTGATGAACCAAACTTTTCTTTGAACAGAGATAATTTCAATGTTCCAGTTGAACTTGGTTCTCTTCAAACTGGTTCAAGGTGTCACACTCGAGTTTTGACCCAGTCCATTGCTTTTTTTTCTCAGGTTTCAATGTGGAGACAGTTGAGTATAGAAATATCTGCTTCACCGTGTGGGATGTAGGTGGTCAAACCAAGATTAGACCACTTTGGAGGCATTACTTTCAAAATACACAAGGCCTTATATTCGTCATAGATTCAAATGATCGTGATAGGATTGAGGAAGCAGAAAAGGAACTACAGAATATGGTAAGCATAGGTTATATTGTTGTTTGTAATACAATAATATTGTATACATTTTATACATACACATATTATGTGTATGTGATGCAATACAATGAAAAGAGATCCTACATCCTTGTATTTTCCCCCTAACATCTTGTTTGTAGTAAATAAATTCTCCTGCTATGCCTAAACGCAATTATGTTATTTTTTAATAAATATTTATATTTACAATAAATACTGAAATACTGTATGGCATAACGAAAAGTGTGGAATTCAAAAATATTTCATGATTGACTCTTCATTTTGACTTTCCTAAAGCAGTGAAGCTCTTAATGGTGGACTCATTCAGGTGAAAAAATGTGTTTCTAATGTCAAATGTTCCAATCGATTTCAGTTGCAAGAAGATGAGCTCAGAGATGCTGTGTTACTTGTGTTTGCTAATAAACAAGATCTTCCTAATGCGTTGGACCCGTCTCAGCTAACTGAAAAACTTGGTCTTGCACATCTGCGGAATCGTCAGGTAAAAAAATAAACAATGAAAACAAACTATTTTCATATTTGTTAATTTATTGTTAAGGGATGTTCCACTTTGTCCCAGGGTTGGGGTGATAAGTTCCAATTTTTTTGGTAGCAGCCCTCGATTTACCTGAGTAAATCAAATCTGATTTCTGTATGTCTGCTAAATACACTGTACTTCTTATCAGTCAGTGGCAAATAACTAACTGTCACAGTAAAATTAGTTCAATGAATTGAACTAATGAGATTATGAAAGTTCTCCGAGTATGTTCATTTTCTCCAATTTTATAATAATAATTATTATTTATTTTATTCATTTTTTTATTTATTCTTTTTTTTTGTAGGTCAATTACAAAGATTTATTATTGAAAATAAAGATTAGATTAGATTCCGAAAATTAAGTTCCAGACTTACTTCCTTTTTTCACTTCAAAACCATGCAATCTTCCTCTCTTTTGGTTGATTTCTCATTCCCCACACCCTACGACAAATTTCTTTCTCTTGTGAAGCGGTCTGTCAACCCTTCTTACTACTTACCTGCTCTTCTTT
This sequence comes from Creontiades dilutus, assembly GCA_031894815.1. Taxonomy (NCBI): domain Eukaryota; kingdom Metazoa; phylum Arthropoda; class Insecta; order Hemiptera; family Miridae; genus Creontiades; species Creontiades dilutus. The sequence continues at coordinate 1,679,290 of JAVIWC010001049.1, read as the reverse complement.
GTTTCACTAATTCTATCACAACTTGGAAATGCTGTTTAATTTGGTTCACATTATGGTTATTTCTACATATACAGAAAAAATACATCATGCCTCCCAATATTAATGCATAATTCATAAATATGGATATATTCTGTTGGTAGTGGTCACACAATTAAATTAGCAGTACCCCAGTACTTACTAGTTCCTAACTTCCAACTCATCAAGGCTGCTGTGGTAGAAAACAGCTAGGTGTTTACTCTTGAAAATCCTATGTACACGAGGTTAATACAACAAAATATAGTTAAATACCACATGCTCCTAATGAAGAAGTAGACGAAAATGATGACAGAAAAATATATTTATCAGGTTAGAAAACGAACCAGTTTTGGCTGCTTTGGTTTGGATTTTTCTGTTGCTTTTAATTCATATTGTCCTGAAACAAGTCAAGAGCTCTGTGGAGTGAGTGTAGCAAGAGAGCAGCTATCAATAATCGGCCATTCTAATGAAATTATCATTGATTTATTCGAATAAATCTCTCTAGTTCTGGGTTTTTCGGGAATACAATACATTTTTATGTTGGTGATCGCCAAAATAATGCAAGTGTAGTCTAAAAACTAGTTCATTTATTGCAGTCTACTATTTTTCTTAATGTCACTCATAGTTTCGTATTTAAATAGGCTAATTACCATCTTATCATTGATTAGTTACTGACGTGACAATCTATAAGTTCAAACCTAGTTCATACTGGGACTCCGAATCTACTCTTTGCACCTGTGATGAATCTCGTCTGTGTCCAGACTCGCCTGAGTCACTGTGCAATATTGGCTAGTTTGAGCGTGTAACATACAAACACATTCTGGTATTTGTCCTTAAATTGTATGCTCAAGTGCATGGCGCTTGTATATGAGTCTCCCCCAGCTAGGAACCAGAGAGCGACAGCAATTTTGTTGGCTGGAGAAAGAAAATTCCTTAAGCTAATATAAACTTACCTATGAATTTTCCTCTCATCATCCATCGAAGTTGATTTGGAATCAGTTGGTAACATCCTCAACATTGTCTAAACTCTGCCCCATTATTCATTATTGACATATCCAAAAGATTATTTGCATGCTGATAACTGCTTTGAAATATTTTGCGAACCTACCTTTTGTTTAGTTGTTCCTTATTTGCACCATTGGTAAGTACCGCAAATATAGGAAACAGCTGCACTAGTTCCTCAGAAAGCAGCTTTGTCCACAAAATGTGATTTTTCTCAACGTTCTTGCAAAATGATCGTCATTGTTAGTATGTAGTTAGTAGATGTTGAAGTTTGTGAAATTCAGTGAAGTCCAGGAAAGTATGACCAAGGAAGAACTAAATACTTAAGGATTGAACCTCATCCTCTAACTCAAATAAAGTTCTAAAAACTTAGCTCTACAACCTCGGAAACTAGTCATCAATCAATAATGGCATTTGATTTGATAAATGAAAATTGAAATCTAATGCCACTACATTAGGTATGAAGAACATTTTTAAAAGTAATTCCATAGCTACCCGTTTCGAATTTCTACAAGCTCTTTAATTTTTGCTTTTGAATGTTATGAGAATAATTACCATCGTTGTAGCTAACTGATGAATAAATCTTGAATTTTTATGAATCTTTTTTGTCTCAGAGTTCGTCATGTCTTATTATAATTTCTGATTTTGGTTCTGATACTAAGGTGTCTCATAATTGACATTATGTTTGTTAACAGTGGTACATCCAATCGACTTGTGCTACACAAGGACATGGGCTGTATGAAGGACTCGATTGGCTGAGCAATGAGTTAGCAAAGAAATAAATTAAATCAATTTGCGACTGAAATTATTTCTATACATGGTATTTTTGAAATCAAATATGTAAAAATTACATTCCTAAGTGTAACTAATAGAATATATGCTATTGTTTTTCACATAATTTATATAATAAACATGTGTGAGTTATTAATTTGTTTGTTTGATGTCTCAAGGTTGTGGCAAAGATAACTTCCATGTCAGTGGTTGTGTAAAAACTTCACATAACCCAAGATGGTTATAAATTGAAAACACTCTAGAATAAATCCTAGGAGAATTCAAGGGGAGATGGTTTTAAATTGCTCTAAATGGAATTTCTGAATGAAAAAGCTCCCAGTCATGTAGCATAACTTGAATTATCGATGGGGATCATGAATCAGAAAAGTTCCAGACAACCTGATTTGATTTTTTTGGTTTAATCTCATCATCTGTTGATTGTTAGCTGCTAAAATGCCGTAATTATGTAATTAGAGCACAATAAGTTATCATCCCAGATCTAAGACCAGGGCATAGCTGGAGATTTCAGGTGTGGTTTTACTGGTTTGCATATGTACTTGTTCTTCTGGGTGCTACGTTATTCATACGTTCGCAAAGTGGATAATTTACGCCAAAAAACTGAAAACAGCGTGTAAAAATGTTTTGTTTGATGAAAAAAGTGGTTACATACAGGAAGTGCAAGTGAAAATGGGGCTAACATACAGCAAAATACACATTTTCGTAACTTTCATTTATGGTTTATGATGTGAGTGATGAACCTCATTATACTGAGGTTATATTTATGCTTTAGTGACCCTCCAGCCACTCTCCACTTGGAAACAGAGTCGATAGGAATTGTGCACAGTTTTGAACCAGTCGTTATTGTTTCCTCTATATGTTTTTTGGGGATCTGAATAAGAGGTTTGCTCATAGAAATTTTGCCCGGAACATTTCTTTTTTTTTGGCCATATTAGTAGAAATTTCAATAATTTAATTTTGTTTCACTCTTTGTCTGTATTTAAAAAAAGATCAGTTTTTTACTATGTAGGAAGTGAATAAAATGGGCTAGAGTTATCACTTGAAGCGTTTTTTGGTACGATTAACATTTTTGCTGCTGTAGCACCCCAAAATCTGGTCTAAATTGTGGGATGGTGTAAAAACCAAGCATTCGGCGGAAACGCTTGGTTTCGATAGTATAATCAATTTTCGTGAATGATTATAATAAGTAATAAATGAAAAAATAGTTGTTCAAGTTCCTATAGTAGTAAAAAAGTGGTTACATATAGGAAGTTCGAGTGAAAATGGGGCAAACAGACAGCAAATTACTTGCTTGTTGCCTTTTAAATTCTTCATTTACTTGAGTGGTATGTCTTTTATTATACCTACTTCTCATACTTGTCTTCCCTAACAGGAGAAGCCAATAAGTGTTATATTAAATATTATACTGATATATTGAATTTGGAACTATCCACGTGTACTGATCAGTGCACTAGGCTGGGAAATGGTGCAAAACGGGTCTAAAGTAGCTTCAAAAACTAATAGGATTAGAAACCGTTTGAAAATTGGGTAGTTTTCAAATGTTGACAAAATTAACTTTTTGTACCCTTTTTTAGTCCCTTAATTCTGCTTTTGAAAAAATGTTTAGGTATTAAAAGACCTAGAAATTAAGGCTTCTTCCAGCGGTATCCTCAAATTTGAATTTTTCGAACAAATTATAGAAGTTATGGCAATTTTGATGAAGTAAGGGCCAAAACACGAAAAGTGAAATAACTCGGAAGCGAAGCTTCTAGAGAAAAAACTCTAGGAGGCACTTTTGGTCGGAAATAGATTGTAGAATTTGTAGAAGACTGGTTGGACATGACTCGAGTTACACCCTGTATATCATTTTTTCAAATACTATTCAGGAGGGGAGTTTCTAAAACACTACATAGCATACCTGCATATCTAACTTATGCATTACTTACTCCAAGTCTTGATAAATGACATTTCATCCCTTGGTTAATCATTTGATAGATGAATTAAAGTTGTAAGTTTACTAAAAATGAGCCCTGTGGAAAATTGAAGAAAGAAACACTTTTTTCGTTCAATTTTATTTACACATATACAAGATCACACTGTGTACAAGGTAATTTGTATTTACACAATCCAGGTATTTACAATGTCTCCAAGCTGTAATTAATACAGGTATTGAATCCAGAGTTTGTTGAAAATATTTTAAAATTGGAATTTTATGGGAAGACAGCAATTTAAACAACAATCTTATCTATACCTAGAACACATAAGAACAATAATATTAACTGTTTACTAGGTACCCACTGATAGAAGAAGCTCCTAGAAATGTTCATGAAACTTATAACTTAAAGGCAAAAGAAACATTAATGTTGGAGCACCATGCATGCTAATAATTGACCGCATTTTATTGTTGATGATTCATTTATGATGTTACATCCCTCAAAAAGGAGTGATACAAAATTAGGAAACTTGATTTTCGGAATTTCAAAAATTAATAAGTAATACTTGGTAATAGTATTGTAACTTATACAACTAATTGCTTTCAACGACCTTATACTAAAAAATAATAACTTGAAACCTTACGATGCGATGATAGAGTTATTGTTGAACAAGTTCTAGGAAGTAATAGATTTAAATGTTGCTACTACTGGAGCTCATAAAAAAATGCTCGAAAAAACGAAAAGTGTTCCATCGCCTTTCCTACCTAAAAATGCAATGGTGAATGCAATCTACCCAACGGAAATGGTGAATTGATTTTACGATTGATATTGATAAAATGCAAAGATTGAAGACATTACCACAGTATGTAAATTGTGAGATAGTTTCACAAAATGAATCCATATTTTTTTCGTCTTATTGAATGTTTGGTTGACACTTTTCAATGTTTAATACATACACACCTCCCTCCTGACATATATACTAAAAAACCTTTTTTGACCAGTCCAGTGAGCCTTCAGTGCCCAATTTAAACCAAAAACCACCACCATACCATTTTTGCTCCCTGCAAAAATTTAGAGAAGTGAGTATACGCTGACATTTGTGCACACTTTGCATGTTGCATGGTCAATAGCGATTTTTCGAAAAGGAATGTAGTCTCTTTTTTCAAATTGAAAATTGATTTGATTCAGTTATCGAATATTATTATCTATTTGTATTTATTTGCTCCTGAACCAAACTAGTAATCTAATTATCCAATAAAATACGAACTTTCCAGGAACCAAATCCTAGATGCACCCAGCCTGCAAAAATTACAAAAAGTAGACATAGAGGCTCTCTGTTAGATTTTAGTGCAAGAAACTTGGGCGGGTACCGGAAAATTTATATCATTACCTATTTGTCACTAAACTATGAAATTTATTTTGAAAAAAATTGGAATGAGAATGAGGCAATAACAGCAACAGAGGTAACCAAGGTGAAATTTCTCGGTAATTATTTAAGTTTAGCACCGTCTATCCCTTCAGGTAAAAAATATCCTTATAAAAACTTACTTTCTCAAAACTAGTTTGGAGAGCAACTGTAATTAGGAATCAAAATCGAAGACAGGTGAATCTGAAATATTGTGTATGATGATCTCTATATGTATAGGTACACTGGGACACATTTTTTCATCCAACAAATAAATTTGCTTAATTACAATGTCCCCAGTTGGTGGTTTGGAAATAGTAGTTATGAATTCAATTCTACTGGTCTTTTTTATGGAATGGTTGGACACACTCTCAGACTCAATTCTTGGAAAGCCTAATCCCAATCTTTTCATTTGAAACGTAATTTAATTCACATAGGTTTGCTCACATTCAAGGAGAGAGGTGTGAGCAGTAGGGCCATCCTTAATCAACCCACTCCCAGTTTTTACGCATCATCACCACCATTATAGGTCATTTAGAAGGATAAAAGGAAGAACAATACCTTGCAGGTTTGAAAAAGGGATTCATCGTCTCATCATTTGCATGTGAAAAGTGCATCAACATTGAATATCAATGATTAATGATGAGAACGGAATCAAAGCATTCATGCTTCACTAGGTACTAGTTTGTAGGTTACTGGTATTCTAACTACATGAGAAAGTACAGAAAAGAAAAAAAAAGTGGGACGACAGTGTGACCATGTATTTAGGTATTGGAGTCGAAGTGAGATAAAGCTCACAAAATAGAACTGTGGTCACAAGAAAATTAGAAAAAGATTCTCAAGTATCCTGTTTGCTGTATCACAAATTAGGTGGAAATGCTCGTCAGAATTTAGGAACACACAACGTATCCACCTCAAAACTGATTCGCTTCTGTAACATTGAGTAGATACTTCACATATATTGCTAAAACATGAGATAGATTATCCAATGTACAACAATGATACTTAACGACAGAATGAAAATATTGCTTTGAAAATAGTAACTCACCCATCCCAGTGATAATTTGAATGCGAATTGGATTTTTTTTTTTTTGCATCTTTACATAATGATTTGCACCAATTCTTCGCTTTTTTAATATTTAATAATCACAGACAACAGTCTTGAAGTGAATAATTTCCAAAAAGCAAGTAAGTATAGCGTTTGTAAATCAAGGCAATAAAATACTAAGTTTGACATGCAGTAGCCTGTATTTTATTATGTACCTCTTGTTGCATATTTCACAAATTTACCGTCATAATGCTCCTTTTCATCTCAGCTCATTCCTATTGAGGGTCATAGGAAGTACTTCACTATAAAATTGCTTTGTCAGAAAATTGATAACAAGATGTGATGCAATATCAGAAGGTCTCCTATTACCAAACTCCTGTTCAAAGTAACTTTTATAGAAAAGTACAGGCTTTAGTAAATCAACAACTAGAATTAATACATAGATGAAGGAAAAGTGAGGGGAGTAAATTCAAATGAAAAGTTATTTTGCAGAAATTTGAAGGTTCGGCAATAATGGAATGAGCTAACTTGATGTTCTCTTCTTCTATGTGTTTACCAATGGGTACGAGGATTATTATTTAAGGAATTTGGATTCCAATTTTCCACCCAAACTCATCTCAAGCCAGCTGATTTAATCGTGGGCTAAAAGAAACTTCTGTGATAATATATCTTTGAGAGATTCAGGTGATATTACTATGTGCACAAGTATCTCCGCAATTCTTATATTAAGTAGAATTGATGGTGGATTGATAAGTTGTCATGTCAGACCATTTTACTACTGACTGTGTGAGAGTACTAGAAAAGCTTCTTCCAGCTTGTAGGACATGGTAAAGAAATTATGGTATTTCATGCTGACTATTAAACATTTCATTGGGTATATATTTGACTGTATAAATAAAACAAAATTGTGTGGGATTGATGAGAAAATAGTCAGTGCTAATGATGCACAATCCTAAAAAAAAATGTGTGCGGATCGTAAAATTCAATTTCTGATTGTTTTAATTATTTGTTGTACGTACCTCTGTACACTCCCACTTACTTCATAAGGAAGGCTGGAGATTATTTTTGCTAGGTTGAACCTAACCATTGAAGTAAAGGACCATTTAATCACTGGTGTCATAGTTCTCATCACAAAACTAATGGCATTTCAGGTTTTATTGTATTCTCATTGTTCTCGTATTTGCTGGTTTTTCTTTCAGTAGCTATTGCATTCAAGATCATAAATGAACAAGGTTTGAATAAATTAAATCACTTCGCAACAAGACGTTTCTAGTGTCTTCCCTATCTAATCACCTGTGCTGACCAAAAATTGATGATATATCTGCATAATTCAAACTCATACCATTTCCCAGGAATAGTCTTCAGCTAGACCACTCAGGTAGCGAGGCTAATTGGTCAAACCTCTTTGATTGTGGAAGTTTAATTGCATATAGTACTGGCTTATGAGTAACTACTATGTTGAAAAGTGTTGCACTATAATGTGTTCTTCTTTTTCTAATTCATATTTCCAGTTTATATTGTGATGATCCCTTGTGGGGTGGGACAGGCATCTTAAGAGAGAGCAAAGAAGGACTGTTGGTAGAGACAGAATCAACTTCTCAATCCGCCCAGGGCAAGAGCACCCTGTTTTTCATCCTTATCTTCCAAAAGAACAAGTTGCACATTTGTTACAGTAACGTTATGAGTGATCACCAACATCATCGACCTGTCTGCTTCACAGCCCTCGGAGCTGCCCTCCCCTTTGAATGATCTACCAATCTTGACAAACTCTTCCCCTATAAATTTCGTACTTACCTCTCGAAGTAAATGTCTTGTTAGCATAAAAGTTAACCTCAACGACTTTTTAATTGAATACAAAGAAGATTAATTCGAAGGTGGCTTGTTTTAACCAAATCTTTCTTTATTAACTGCCATTCGAATTGAATCTTGTATTTCAACTCATTTTTTCCTTTTGGCTCCTGGTAAGCAAGTGCGCCCCATGCTCTGGATTTCTTTATTTATATTGAAAAAGATTTTATTCATTCATTTTATTTTTACAAAATTCTTATCAGCAGAAAAATTGTAAATTTCTCGTAATAGCAAAATATAAACTATGTTGATTAATTGAAGTTGGGTTTAGTTGAAGAAGAGATCATCATATTAGCAATCTGATTTTTAGAGTATTTGTTATTATCAATTCACCAACAAGCTATATAGGTAATATATACAATTAGAAATTATGCTCCTCATTTTCCTGCTCTCTTTACCCGAAAATAACATCAGTCTTCCAACGTGAAGCATACAAAGTCATACTTATACAGTATAGTAGGTACCTACCATTCAAAAACCAAAACTAGCCGATATGTGACATTACATTCTATACATTATTCATCTTCAAACCAGTCCCATCCAGCGTATTCACCTCAATCTACTTCTGCTTTTGTGCTAATTAATACCACTTTCAACATCTCCTATGTCACATAAAGTATATCATACTTTGTGCTTTCATCTATTGGAACGATCGTCATGTTGTAATGTAATTCAGTACCACGCTCATTTCTGACAATGGAGATTATTCTAGTAAAGGTCCAACTTGAAAAGATAAAAGACAAGAATACACGAATCAAGAAGAGTAAAGATGACACAAACCACGTACAGGCGAAAAGGCAGAATAGAACGATTTCTTGCCTTCCTTTGCCAACACAACATATACTGGCACTGTGAAATCCGAGGAGGGGAGATGGTGATGGTATGAAGCTGAGATAGGCCTCTCAGCGACAACTGTCGTTACTCAATAACAAGACAACGAGGCAGATGCTCTCTCAAGTAGTCAAACAGCTCTTTTGTAGCTCCAGGGCAATTCGTCAGTTCCAGTTCCCTGAGATGTCGCAGCTGAATGAGTGACGATAATCCACTAGAGCTCAGCAAAGGACAACCTGAAAGTAATCATTGTCACTTTATCAATCCATCAAGAAAAAATATTCTAATGGGAAATGTAATATTAACTTTAGAGTTTATGGTTTGATTGGTGGTTGCAGCCTTAGGAGGACGTAACCATATTTTTAGGCAACTACCAAGGCAGCTGAGTGGGATGAAATGAATGGACTTCTTATTTATCAGTCTACTATTTGGATGGTTTTGCTCTTTGCCCTCCTCAAGAACTTTTGCAATGGATGATCAGGTGAAATCATTGAAATTAATTCTCCGTGAGCATACCCACTTGTATGTCCTGATGACAAATACACTCGTTACTGCTTTCAACAAACGTTGACTACTACTAATCAAAGAAAATTAAGTTTAACACTCCTGCACATAAAAAAGAAAGTCTATTGAAATATACCAGCTTTAATAATACATTGAATCTAACCAATTTGCTGATGAAACAAGAGTCAGTCATTCTTCCCCATCAAATCCTCTAGCCTTGATAGAATAATAAACTAAATGAGAAAATATGAATAAACTACACAGGTAGTATAGTTACCTATTAAATTGTTAAACTTCTAAAATAGTCATTTCTCTACACCTCTTAGCTATAGCTCTTAACAGACTCAAAATGTCATTGTTTCGTATTGTAGTTTACATCTTCTTTTTTTCCCAACTACTTTTCTTTCATACTGTTCCTTGCGATTAGTTGATTCTCAAATGATCCACATATTATTCTGTTCCTTATTTTCTATAGAAGTGTCGAAAATTTGTATACCAATTTAATTTATAGCCAAACATTAAAAAACAACATCCATGTTGATCAAATCTTATAAATGAATCAATCTTTTTTGTGATTATTTACATATTCGGTGTTAATCACAATAATACATTTATCCTCATGTATACACACTTCCTCTAGCAGGATTTACATTTCGCATGATTCTTATGAAACGTTATAATTTGTTTTAATGATGTTTCTTCAAACAAAATAAATTGAGTCGAAGTGGAAATTGAATTGAAAATCGAAATGATGTAAAAACAACCAAGGCTGAAGGTAGCTAGTTATGTAACCTTTGACGAGCCTTTCTTGGGACCCACAAAAGACAGACTGTATGAGCAGGTTAACAGTATGTGAGGTTTGACAACATTTATGAATAACTCCTACTCTGATCATGATCAATATGAATGATTTGATTCAGTGGAAACAATAGTAAACGTTTTTGACAAATTTTGTGCTAACTAATCAAACAAACTTACCAGCCAATGAAAGAACCTGCAGGTTTTGCATTCCACAAAGATGATGAACTCCGAAGTCCCTTACTTGTGAGCACCATCTCAGAAACAAAGCAGTCAATGACAACATAGTTGATACATAACCGATCCCAATATCCGTTATATGGACGCATCTGAAAGAAAATATAAAATATGTTACTTAAACTCAACAACTAGATAATTCCAACTCCTGCTGTATGATGTTAAAAGACATTAGATGAGTATAACGAGTTGATGTGGTCCAAGATTCAAGGACAGTATTATTTTATACCACATTTGACAAAACATGGATTTAACTCAAATCGTATCATTGAATGGCTAGCCCAAAAGTGTGAACCTTCAAACTATAATTAATTATGTTCTTTGGGATAAATAAGAATGTGGCATGATTGAAACCCTGGATTGGGAAATCTGTTATTCCGTCAAGGCATAAGAAGTTGAGAGTAATCTCATTTCACTCCCTAAATATTGCCTTATTAAGTTGCTTTCTTGGTTTGAATAGGAAAGTGTCGAATTTTCATTGTAAGTATTTTTTTCTAAAGTAGCTGTTCTTTCATCACCAGCAGGCACTTCAACAACATTGTGACAATCTGATCTCTGGTTATCAGACGTAGGGTTAGCGCATCGGTAGTATTTGGTGCACAATATGTAAAGCCTTTGTCACCGAGGTTTCGAAAATTTAGGAAACCCAAAAAAGTGTGGGCCACGAGGATGGTATTGAATAGAGGCCAAGCACATTCTGCTTGAAAGCAAGCAGTTATTTTTAGTTCTTTGAGGAGAATTAGGCATGATGAATTATCATTCCTTCCCAAATGTATCATTACTCTCGCATTGATTGGTATGTTCACAAGCTAGAAAGTGATCTGCAGCCCTGACTAGAGAAATAGAATTAAGAGACTGATTCGGGAATTCATTATGGCATAACTGCAGCTCAAAAAGAGTGGTTACATGACATGATTGAGGCAAATGATTGACTAGCACTGCTCAGCTTATTTTGTTATTTGACAGAAAAAGTTTTTACATCACCCACACACGGTGGAAGAGAACTGAAATTCCAAATAAAAAACAAACAAACATCAATGCCCTTAACATACACTTGAGAATTTTTGAAAAAACATTCCAAATCTTCAAAAGTGGCCACCATCAGTGCATTGGTGCTGAGGACCATAACCTCACTCTGACAAGGTATTCAGAAAATGACGATCAAAACTAGCATGTATGGATTCGAATTTTAAAAAAATTATAAAATGATTCTATCTTCAATTACTTTTCCTTTTTGAACATTTGTAAGTATATGTAAAACCGTATTGTCTAGCTACATCAAGTATTACAGTTACCAAAAGATGCTAATGCATCTAAGGATGTTAACACTTTCATGAAGATGAATGAGTTTCTAGTTGTATCTATTAACAGATATGCATACCTATCCAGCGTCAACTCTTCCAGAGTGTTAAGATCACAGGCTATATACTCGAGAGCAGCATCAGTGATTCTTGAGCACCATGACAAATCCAAGCATCTCAATTTCTGAAGATTTTCAGCGATTAATTCCACTCCCTCGTCAGTCACTTTGGAACATCCTGATAAGCTCAAAACAGTGAGGTTGGGTAGCGAGTGCACTGAATGAACAAAAATAAAATTTAGGTTAGGTTAGGTTAGTGGTGGGGTTAGGTTGGTGGTTTACCAAGGTTTAACGTTGCTCCAACACCAACAGAGACCATATTTTAAATTTTATTTATTACAGCTGTCCCTCGATAATCCAACAGTTAAGGGACCGAGAGAGTGTCGGATTGTCGAAAAAGTCGGATTACCAAAAACGTCATATTATCAAAGATGTTTTATTCTTAATGCGTTTGAACTCAATAAAGCTAAAAAAAAAAGAAGAAACATTAAAGGTACATGTAATTTATTAATACCAGGACACAAGATGACACAAATGTAGGGTTTTTGAAAGAAATAGGTACGGAAAGAAAGGGGAGATGCATATTGCTGCCAGCAGCCCGTCAGACTACTGAGTACGTCGGATTAAAAAGTGTCGGATTATCGAGGGACAGCTGCACTTTAATTTAACATACAAATAAATTCATTTGAAGGAATATGTCACTTTATGAAAACAACAATGACAGAAGTTTCAAGTTACTGAAAAAAAGGGGAAGAAGCAGATGAATTTTGTAAGTCGAAGAGACGAATTGTTCTTATTGTAAGTGAATAACATGGAAGATGATTTCAAGTTCACGAATGGAGGAGAGGGGTAAACAACCCCAAAAATTGGCAACATGTCAGAAAAATTAAACTGTTCGGAAATATTCAATATTGTAATTTTTTTATGAAAATTGTATTGGCAGAAGTTTTTAAGTCATCTAAACGGGGAAGGGGCGTTTCAGCTGCCTCACCCCCATTCATCAAAATGAAAACGTTTGCTATTGCAATTTTTATGATTCAGATCGTTTCGAAGCAATACATATTCTACCATCTCGTGAAGCTTCTGGGAGCCCTTTCTCCTCCACCAACCTTTAAACTTGAAAACCACTACGATTGAAATTCCCTCATACCTATATCTAAAAAAAAAAAAAAAAACAGTAATTTCCAAACCGATTAATTTTTAGACCTTGTTGCTAATCTTTGGAGTCATCTGAACCCTCTTCTTTTCACAAGTTGAGACCGTCTGTCGTTGTTATTTTCGTAAATGAGAACAATTCCACTCACACACACAATAAATTCATCCGTGAATACAGCAAGTATTTGGGATGAAATTTTCAAAAATCAGTTTCTTGGTCTTCTACTGTATCTATAAGTTAATCTTACCAATATTGACAATTCCATGATTTGTTATTTCCCAACAAGAATGGAGCCGTAAGACATTGAGGCTGGAACTTTGCTTTGGCGAAAAGAAACCTAGAGCTGCATCAGTAACATGGTAAGCCTGAAGAGAAAACTCATAAAGCGAAGGCAACAGCTGGGCTACAGCACCTGTACAGATGGAAGTTATGAAGTTGATTAGTGAGTAGTAGTACAGTTATGAATTCCAAGCATGAATTGATCGATCTCTTCAAAGATTAAATAAACCTGGCAAAATCATTCAGATCTAAAGGTGTGGAAACATGTTCGCTGTGTAAAACTAACAAAATTATTGCTTCTCATATTTATCAACAACTAACGAAATCAATTTAAATCAGTGCTGTTGTTTTTATTTTGAACTCCTGACAATACATGATACATCAGCCTCCAATACCTTGAGTTTAGGGACCGACTTATCAATCTGAAATGTATCCAACAACTCTGCTCTCACTTTCTTCATGAAATCTTCAGTGATATGTTCAACCCAAGATAGATGATACAATGGTGTCAGCAAACCTTGAAACCCACACATCATACCTACACTTCCCTAGTTTCTGCATAACTTGGTGAGCTCAAACAGGGCTGCAAAAAATATTTTTAACTCGGGATCTTGGAACACATGAACAATGGTAGGGACGACTCCTTTTTGAACCTCCCAGTTCTTGGTAAATTACTATCTAGGTAGCGTGGGACACCAATTGGTTTCATAATATTTTAAAGGACGGTGCTTTCCCTTCATTCATTATCATTATTATAATATTTTGAATGAACGATAATTTCCAATAGTTAGATTACGTTTTTAACATACATTTTTAACCCTAATTTAATAGCACTTTTGTAATCTCCTTGGCTCATTCCAAAGGAAATTTAGTTGAGGGATTGGATTGCACTAATCCACATTGATTTGAGAAAGTGTCCGTAACTGTAATGGAATATTTTTCTGATAAGTTGCCCAGAAAGTGTGAAAGATCACCTACTTACTACAGTAACACCCCCAAATCCAATAGTGAGGTTACACTTGCACTCACAATCGGCGCTGAAAGCAGAACAATTCCATATTTTTGAATTGAAACTCTGATTTTGTACACTTGCCTATAGCTTCGTCAGCAACGTTGATGCAGTCCGACAAGGTAAGAGAAACAATCCTTGGCGTCAAGCACGACCACAGTCCCGCTTCTGTTATTTCGTTACACCCTGCCAGCTCCAGTTCATAAAGCGCCTAGAGAACACATTGAAATACTGGTATAAATCGTTATTATACTTATTGTTTCATTTAAACTAATGATAAAGCCCTTTAAATTTATGAATCTGCATGAAATGAAGAGGCAGAGATAATGAGAATATGTAATACATGAAGCTAGAAAAAAATTTCCGTTTCCTTCACCTTCTAAAGAGTTGAAAACAACTGTGTTTTTCAAAGAGTAGGTATTCATTACTAATTTCCATATGATCTTACTTTATGACCTTACTGATGACGGTATGCAAGTTTTAGTACAAAGCATAAATAGAATCGAAAAAAGCCCTTGGCTCCTATTCACTAATCAGGCCTACCTGAAGTAGTTAGCTTACCATGGTTACAATTAAGTTCTACTAATGCTGGCAACTTTCTTGAATATCTTAAAAATAATCTTGAAGAGGAAATGCAACCAATTAAAATTCAAATGGATCATTGTTGTTTGAACTTTGGTATTGTTCCAAATTCATTCCAACAATTCTATGTGGTAAGAAATGAGGATCCGTTCACTTTTTTCCAACAGACTTTACTGTTGGTATTCAAACCATCTCTGTTAAATTTATAGCTTAGTCCCAGCTGAAAGAGATATCAGCAAGGTCAGTAGTAAGACAGAAATAGTTCGATTCGGGTCTGGGGAAATCTTGGAATTCAACAGTTCCACAAAGGGGAGTATCATAATAAGAACCATGAAATACACCTTTGTCAGACCAAGTGTATAGGTATGTAGTACAATAAATTTTATTCTGACTTCTACCAGTAGACACTGTGCAAAACACTACTATTCAAATATTTGACACACAACACAAATGAAGGGCCTCTTATGCCTGAGCGACCAGTTCAAAAGTAGTTGGTAAGGACAGATTGAATTTTTCTTGAATTAAAGACCGAAGCAAGATACGAATCTTGAACCTAAAATTAGAATGACATGACCCTCCTTCTCGTGCCATTTACACTACTTAATCATATCCAAGAAATTAACATTGAAACTATAACGACTGAATAAAAAAACCTATTGCAAGGTTCCGTGAATTTTAATATCGATGCATCTCAATGAGCAACTGATAGGCGAACCTGGAGATGATCTATTAGAGTCTCCAGTCCTCGGTCAGTAACAGAACTGCACCGCAGAGAAAGGCTGTTGAGCTGCTTTGCTGATAAAGGATAGCTGTCCACAAGGTCTACCACATCCTCATCTGTAGCGCTGAGTAATGCGAGACTGTGGAACCCTAGAAATAAAATTTAACTAGGTCGGTAAATGAAATAGTTACAGAGGGCACCAAGGACGTAGTTGATTAACTAAAATAAGGTAGGCATACAATTTAAAAAAACATATTATAGAATGTCTATGTAGTAAAAAAGTATCTTTTGATTCAAAAGTTCATCAGAGGAGTTTTTGAGTGGCAAAATCTTTCAGTAGGTAAATAAACAAACCCAACGACGAAGGTGGGTGACATTTGATGAGTTCACTCTTATATATTTATGAGCTAAAGGCATACTGTATCACCATTGTATTCCTCCAATTTGGATTGGAAAACCATATGTTTAGGTACCTACTAAATTAGCAGCTTCAAGTGAAAATATTTGGAAGGGGTGCTAATCATTCTATACAAATATATCCTACATAAGGTTGGGAGGTAATACTAGTAATAATTTTCCCAAACGCAACGTCCCCTAAACCATACTAACCCTATTACTAATTTTATTATCAACAATGATCAAGTGAATGCACGTAGATCAAATAAACAAAAATATTCTGTAAACTGAAAGATATTCCTACCTCTCCTCACAAAGGAAGAATACAACTTCACTCGCTCCTGCTGAGACTTCAGCTCCCTGCAGTGGACGATTGGAAGAATGCCAGACCAATAGCGAGGGCCTCTGTACAGTATATCTCGCCATTTAGTGCACACTTGGGCCAACACACGGCGCTCGCCAGGCGTGAAGTATCTGAAACAAAAATGTCCATTTGTATCAAGAATAGCCAGCGGTTTTCTTGAGGATTCCTCGATCAACTACAAACTTTGTTTCAACTCAGTACAACCGTCTTCTTCTAACCTAGTTAGCATCAATTGTATGAGATGAGCCTCTTTTCCCGTCTTGTAGGGTGTACAAAGGCAAGACACACTGAGAAAATTTTGAAACAAAACATTGGTAAAAGAATAGAAGGAGAATCAGTTGGTCTCGGAAAACACTTGACTTTTCCAGTTTTGTCTGACTACGTTGCTATTTCCATGGCAGAAATACTACATCCCAATCATAATACAGTTCTGCAAAGCAATTGCCACTTTGAACAAAATTAGTTTCACTTTCTTGTTCCATAGAACAGTGAAGTGTAACTCTACGTGTTCATTAAAGCTTGGATTTTCAAGCAGCACATCATTCAAATAGGCCTTGACTCTTTATAGAATAGGGTGGCCAAATCATTTGCAGAGCAAACCGTGACAACTCCCCTCTCTCCAAGCCGGATACCAACCAACTGGCAAATTGTTGTCTGGAAGAGAATTAGGCTTGATAAGAACGTATTTATATATAGAAATAAACGTATTGTTTTTTAAATTACAACTAGTTAATCTTAATTGCACAAAATTTCATGAATTTTCTAAATCATTATGGGTACATAATGCAAGTTATCTTTTTGTATGGTAAAAATTACTAAATAATAGAGTTCAAACTTATCAAATATTTCATGATATATTCGTCAGCACTGCTTGTTGATGGGATTGATCGTCCTTGCAGAAAAGGATATTTCCACAACTTTCTGCTTTCTTGATCATGTATTTGTTATTTAAAACGAAGTTATAAAACTCTTCACAGTCCATGTTGTAGTTGTAAAGGATCTGGAGGATCGCTTCAAGATAGTCCACTTCCAATCTGTTTCTTTCATAACTCTATTGGATATTCATGGAAGAAAATATTCTCTCTGTATTGGCATTTTGAGCTGGTATTGCAAACAAATAATGTGCTATTTTTATTTTTAATCCCTCTAAAAGTAGAATTCGAGGACTTTTCGGTGTCCTGATGGAATTTTTTGGGACATCACATGACTTGATCAAAAACTGGGACAATCCCGGTTTTCCAGGACGTTATTCCCGTAGAATAGGCAAATCATGGCTCAAATGTCGCAGAATTATTGCAAAGCCCAAATGGTATCACCTTGAATTGCTAAAGGTCTCTCTGTCACCTCCAGCCAAAGGTTCTTGACATCATTTCAAGGGCCAAAAACCTCCTCCCAATGTACCAGCTAGTTTCTCAATTTTTGGAAGGGGGTGAAAATAGCAATTTCAAAAACTTGAGTGGTAAAGATACGGGCTCCTGTAATTTAAAAACCGAAAAAAATTTAGTTGTCTAAGAATCTTTGATTTGAAAGGGAATAAGTTTCGAACTCTGAGTAACTTTGATGGCAAAATAACACTAGACACTAAATCCAAATTGCTGAGGAAATACTTTCCAACATGGGAGGTTGAACGTCCTTGGTTTTATGTGAAGTTCAATTTGTAATTTCTTCTCAGCCGTTAATTTTTAAAACTATGCCAATAGCTATCTCATTACTTTCAATCCCTGACAGAACTTAAGCGATGTTGGATAAACTTTAAACATGATTCACACACTCTATCTAGCTTCAAAAAGCGCCTAGTGGGGCAGCTACTTTACGCTGTTACTGCTTAGAGAAAGCAACATAATTCTTCAACAGTTTTTGTTTTTCGGGAATCGACAAATCACGGCATTTTCAATCACCCATGCTGTACTAGTAGTCCAACAGTGATCGCAGGAATACTGAGCTTGGCTTGAATTGTCCGAGTCGAGCTCCGGTAAGAAAGTCTCATCGCTAAATTAGTGTGTCCACCAAAGCAACATCAATAACATAACCCCGAACTCCGATAACAATATGCGGTGTACTCGTAATTCCTTTGTATCCAGATACGTCCGTTCCGTTCTGGCAATTTCGATAACAATAAGCGGGTGATGATATTAACCTTAATCACATTAAGAGGTGTCTACTTTATTAGGGCCCAATCATTGTTCGATGTGCATTCTACTGACCAGGTGCCTTAAACCTGGTGCCTTAAAAGCATTTAAGCATGTCCAGATCGCAAAGGAAAGATTGATCTACCCATTTTGTCTCTCCTCCACCCTTTTCTTTTACTAAAATTAAATTTTTTCTCAAGAAAATCCGGGCTCCCTTAGGAAGGTCGGGCCCGAGGGCACCGGGTCCAGTGCTCCTCCCTGCCTACAGGGCTGGGGCCGAGGATACTTAAAAAGATGACATCTTGTCATAGTCGATAAAGTTATGAATAATGAGCAGGAGGGGTCGTCTTTTAGTACGTAGTGGGGCATTCAGGTTCTTGTACTAGTTTACTATGCTAATCATACTAGTGTACAGGTGCGCCTAAACGCTACGACTGACTCGTTGTTATGGGCTCTCTGTAAAGTAGTGTAGTAGTAGATGAGACAACTGAAATTGAAACTTGACATAAAATACAACTATACTGCGTGTCCCACGAGTTGTCCCCCCCCCCCCCCCCTCCTAAAATCGTCCATATGGGAGGGAGTAAACAAAACCTTTTTTGTTGAATCTTCAGATTTTCTTGCAAGGATCTCAAATATCATATTTGCGCACCCCACGCAACTGCGCTACAATGCTCAAGCGACACTAACTTTTATATTTTAAATGGGAACCCCATTTTTATTGCAGATTCGGATTCTACCGTAAATTTCATGAAAATTTGATCCCTCATCCAATTTGTTTGATTGCGCGCAACCGGTTTAGGCATCACACAAATTTGCGCAACTCCAAAATTGTCAAATAGTGGATGACGGTAGACTCTTTAGTGTGGCACATGAATTTGCATTGTTATTTAACGCTGATTCACGTGATGCTATCCGTTTCTTGATTCGACTCAATTTTTGCGGAATAATGACCGAAAATAGTCAATTTTGCGTGAAAAACCATAATTTATGCCGATTTGATCTCTGAAGAAGTTTCAATCTTCCATTTTTACATTTTTCAACCAGATCTCGATCTAATCCTTGTAAACATTTGGAAACATTCGAACAAAAAGTTCGGTCATTATTACTCAATTTTAGGCATCTGTTTTCAAATTTTTACAGGGATTCATTTTCGAGATTTGGTTGAAAAATGTAAAAATGGGAGATCGAAACCTTCTTCAGAGATCAAGTGAAAAATCATCTTAATCTGAGAGGGGAAAGTCGGCATGAATGATGATTTTTCACGCAAAATAAACAAGTTTCGGTCAATATTCCGCAAAACTTGAGTCGAATCAGGAAACGTATAGCAGCAAGTGAATCAGCGTTAGAAAACAATGAAAATCCATGTGTCACACTTTAGAGACCACCATCGTCTACTATTTGACAATTTTGGAGTTGCGCAAATTTGCGTGCTCGCTGAACCGGTTGCGCGCAATCAGAAAAATTGGTTGAGGGATCACCACCCTTGGTCATTTGTGTAACCAAAGTATCTAGTTAGTAATTAAATGATATAACGCCTCATAAATACCAAATAAAACGCGGACAGAAAACTTAAATCAGCCCCTCTCCTTGCACTTGAAGGTTTTCGAAACCCCTGAAAATTTCGAATTCGGTTTCAGAGGGGATCACTAATTACACCCATGTAAATTTAATGCATTTAAATTTGAAATTTCACACTAGTTTTTGTTTATAATTTTCAATAATGAAACTTTGTAATCGATTTTAAAAATTTAATTAAAAAAAATTAAAATCTGCCGGTTGGCTGTCCGAAGCTTTTTTTCTTAACTGCTGGATCAAAGTAGATGAAATTTGCTTCAAAATCGTTCATTAATTGGGATGTGCCAGTAATGTTGGAGTCATGCTCAATCAACCCTAAGTGATTGAGAGGTTGAAATATAATGATTGAAACATTAATATACTGAAATCTCAAAAACTTTCAAAGTAAGGACGGGCTGCTTAGGTGCCTAGTTTTTTGTGAGATTCGGATATAAATTAGTTCCCTGAATCGAATGAAAGAGAACAATCGGGTTGCTTTAGGATCATCCATTGGTACCCTAGTTGAAAAAAAGGAATGTTTTGCCGGTAGAGCAGATTTTTATAATAGACCAAGAACTCAGGCCAAAATAGTCCACTCCTCTGACCGCACTAGCTTCTGAAGATGTCGGTCTACGCTAATCCTTAGTTGGGTGTAAAACCAAGTTGTGGGAGCGTACCAGCGTTGTAGTTGTAAATGGCCTAGGGCAAACTAATGGCAAGAGTTAGTGAACCAACAGAAAGGAGAATGAGGCCCTCATTATGAGGGTACCATCTCTTCCCGGGGGAAACATATTCCTGAGATTATTAGCTGTACATGAAACCTTCCTACCTCCTTCAGCTTCAAAACGCTAAATCAATACTCTTTGGTAAACGAACCCCCGATGATGTACAAAACTAGAATAACTCTGTTAGTGATTATGAAGGTTTATAATTTAACTTTTATGCGTGATTCCCAGAGAAAAGGCAATTTTCAACCCCCTGTAGTTCAGAAAAATGCAAGTGTTCAGATTTCAATTATTTCTTTAGATGAAACCAGACAGAATACAGTAGTTCTTAAAGGTCAAACTCACCGTAAATTTGAAATGATCAAATAGGTACTGTGGCCGCCAAAGTTTTAAGATTTTGTACATCATAATTGACATCTGGAGCTTTGTTCTCTCTGTAATTTCAATATCGCACGAATGATGATGTTTTGATTTTTGGTATGGGTTTTATCAACGCTCGTTTGCAACCATTGGGATAAATTCCGGTTCTAAGAGAACAATTACAAATATAAGTGAGTACAGGGACTGCAATCTTGGCAAGCATGTTAAGTAATGTTGGCGAGATACCATCAGCCTCCACAGACTTCGATTTTACCGCACGCAGGGCCTTCTCAACTAGCTCCTCCGACAGAATTTGCATTGCAAATGGGTCCTCGGGTAGGAGAAATCTGAGCATAGTTCTTGATTACAGCTGGGCTAGTTTGTTGTTCGTCCCTTTTACAAAAGTGCATATTGAGATCATCCAGGGAAACAGCAAATGGGGCCTGAAAAACTCCACCATGAAGAGGTGTCCGTTTTGGAGCGTGTAACATAAGAGCAGAATGAAACAATGAACTCTCAAGTTTGCTTCTATTTAAAGCGCATAAATCATTGAAAACATCGAAAATGAACAGATTATGAGCGTTTTAACAGATTATTTAACAGATTATGAGCTGTTTTAAAGAAGGACGAAATTTGAGTTTGTTTTTTATTTCATTTTAGAGAGACTCAACTCATGTTAGTGGTGGGTAATGGTCCGCTGATCAATTTAAATACCTTTTCGCCCATCTTAATTAAGTAAAATCAGTTCAACAAGCGTTTCGGAATAGTTCATGATGGGGGGAGAATCTCCACCAAGAATAATTTCACTTGGGTCGTAATCTTCTTGTTCATCTGTTTATTTCGAGGATTAAAAGCCACATAAAGCGTGGGACCAAAGTGTAAGTATGATCGATTTTGTAAATTTAAAGTTGTGGTAAAAATTGATTCTCCGAATATTATTAAAAGACCGTTACCAAAGGGGATCAGAGACAGATGTTTTACTAGAATCTAACTTGATTTGAAAAATATTAATTGAAATTTGTCTGTACTCTATTGATCTAATACATTCTGTTGTGATTGTAGTTTGCGTTCGTGTGTAGCTTGTGTCGTGTCTGTTTACATAATTTTGACAACGCTCACAAAAGTAGTAGAATAATCATAATTTTGAATCATCGGGCATACGTATACTATAGAAAGTTTGATGCTGAAGTGGAAATCTTAACGAAAATTATTCTTGTTGAACAGTGAAACAAGAAGAGAGCAGGTGCGAAGCATGGCAGGATTATCAGTGTTGACGAAGTTATAGTTATAGTTGGAAACCAGTGTTTGCCGAATATCTCATTATGAACAGTTTCTAGGTTGCAGAAGTCGTCCTCCCTGGTGAACAATGAAGGCCAAATGTCTTGATGTGAGGTTTTGCTTTGTCAACGATGCATTAATGCAATCCTTCTCAATTTTTCTCAAAGAGTATGATGATATAGACTCACCATGTGAGTAGGTGAACGCTTAAAACAACTTTCAATCATTGCACCATGCATGTCAAAACTCATCGATGCTCCAACCAGCCTCACAAGGTCAAGGGCACTTTTGTTGTCAGTCTGGAGAATCCCGCTCATCAACGGGGTTGTTAAGGGACGAGTGTTATCTGAGAGCAGAGTCTCAAGTTCGTGAAAGCAAGCTTCTGGCGACATCTCCCGTTCAATCCTCCGTATTTTTCTGTATAGCGTCGGAGTACTGTTAAGGTGGTCTTTTACAGCTTCCTAATCAGATTTGTGAATTAAATATCGTTTATCAAATGTGATGTTTGTGGATTTTACGCTATGAACGCTAATCCTTGTTAGCTTGGTGCAATACGGCGGTACTAATCTTGACCATTGTTGTTTTCTTGACAAGTGAAGGTAAACTCTTATCGTCCGATGTGTACCCTCCTCGACTTTTTAACTTCGTCAGGTACATTCAAAATTAGTATCCACTTGCAGGCTTTTCAGCACGTTTAGAAAAACGGCGGAGATGACGATGTCCTTCCGCCTTATGCCCTAGTCAGTCGGCAGAAGTGACTCGTCCGATCAAGACCACCCCTTGAAGGAGCAAGGGCTACCCCACCTTCAAGACCGGAAGGTCGTGCGGGTACTGTATAACCCGGCGCCGTCCTTAGAGTATAGGGAGGGAAGTGAACCGCTGCGAGACTAAAATTATTCGAGCAAGAGAATTTTCTTTTCTGTTCACAAAAATACAGAATATTTTCGGTTTTTCGAATTCTGACAAATTATATGGAAAACCTTTTCACAGGCTACGCAGGTAACTCTATAAGTGTTGTTGACAAAACCCTTGGAACAACCATCCACATTCAGTCAAAAGCGAGTTGTGGAAAGCACGAGTGGAACATTTGATGAGCGAAGAAAAACAAATTTTTCAAATCGACTTGGTAACAAAGTACGAAAGCTTACGAATTTTGTTCATGAAGTGTTCAAATGATTTTACAAAGATTTTTTCGGGAAAGGTACTCGTACACGATACCAATGGGCATATATACATTAATTTAGTTGAAATGATTAGTTTTGTTATTTCGGTCAGAAATGAAATTGTTAGTTGTTTGGTAATTGAATCGTGTACATTGTAATTTAATGGATTCGAGAAGCGATGCAGAGTAGCCCGAGGAATTGGGTTAAGCTGACATAAGCAGCTCCATCTAAATTCGTTCGTAACAATCTCCTTTCTTCCATTTTCCTGATCCCCTCAAATTCTTTTTCCAAATTAATATTACTGAGAAGAAAATCCTGTCTGGGAAGAACATCGTCAAAACAGGATTACTCATTTTATACTCTTCGAGCGGTATTTTAAAATCCAATCCATTCGATCGCCCACTCTTTGCCTACGTTGGCAGTCTATCTGAGATAAACACGATTTCAGCAGACATGGCCCGGTTTTTGTTATTGTATCTTAAAGCTGCTGGGTTTAACTACGAAAGGCGATTGCAACTAGTATGTGATACATTCATGAACCACAAGTCATACCTTGTAGTAGAGTGGTATCTAATTATTTTTTATTATTAGTTAACTGTATATTATATATTGCATTGATAATATATTGCGTAAACAAGTATTCCAGGCTGGAGCTTTTCTTCCGACTGCCTCGGTGTCGCGGACCTCATCAGCTATCCTCCTTAAGGAGGATCAGAATTCGCTCTGACCATTTCGCTTAGAGCTATTCATTGTACATTGTCATTGTGTACAGTGGTTGTGCAGAGTTGAAACTACTTGCTTAGTTCGAAGGGGGCCCTTTACGTGGTCGTCACCCAACCAAGAACTCCCCATCCTAGAAAATGGCATGTTCGCTCAAGACATACGAAACTGCCAACTCCTAACGCGTACTAAACGTAGTGATATGAAGTCATGTTAACGCACCATTTAGTTTCAGTTGTAATTTTTGTTTTGGGTTCATTTTTATCCGCGGTAGGGATTACGGAGTAACCATCGCTGTAACCCATAATATAATAACCCATAACCCATATTATGGCAGAGTGTGGTGATGCGTTGCTCTGCAGGATATCATTATTATTTCTCCCTCTCCGATCTACCTGTGAAGTACCTATATGGTGGCAATCCGTTTAGTGACTGAGGGTCAACACGGCTTTCCTCGGAATCGTGCCCCTGGCCATATTTCCTTTGACATATTGTCCATAGCCGTCAATGGCAGTACTGGCTGACACACGGCTTGAATTCATACATAAAAACGAAAAGAAAAATTGAATAACAATTTTAAAATACTAAAAACATGTGTAAGTAAAAGCCATCATGATAAATTAGTACAACTAAAATTTCCCAAGTCATTCACTTAAGTTTACGTTCATTATTGTTCAACATTATTCGACTTCTGCGGCACAACAGGTCAATAATTATAATAATGAACTTCTTATAGAAAAGGCTACACGAAGAAGTAGCGAATTTAGTGTCTTCGGATTTCGACGGTATGGAGTTCTGATCCACGTTTTGTAGCAATCGGCCCGCACTTTCCTATTGTGCAGGCTGGACAGTTCAGCAGGGGTAGAACAGTTAAAACCTGCATTAGTAATTGATTCTTGGAGATTTGCTAGACCAATCCTTATACTCGGGTTTTCTATTGAGAGTTCCTGAGAGCTTTTGGAAGTCGGCCGCCTGATCGTTTACTAGGTACTCGTCCATTTTCCCGGATCTCAATAGGCAGATTCAAATTTTACATTATGATTTTGGAATAGAAGAGAATTGATATGCGATTTTCAATTTTTTGGGATCCCATTTTATGTTGTCCGAAAGTTATGCTGAGTGTCTGGAAAAACATGAAGACTATTCAACATTGGTGTACTACGAAAAGCTTCGGCCATCCTCGGTAGGCCTAGGACTGATTAGGCAATCATTCAAGGACATTCCCTATAGTTTGGTTTCCAGCCTTAACCGTCTGCGATTAAAGCACAAAATCTACGAAAACGTTGAGGAAGGTTAGCGAAGAGCAAAGCCACCTGCCTCTCAAAAAAGGGTTTGACGTAACGCAGTAAACAACTACCCGTTTCCTTTATTTATTCTTCTCCTTTTCCCACTCCACTTAGATCAAGAAACTTGAAAAGAATGATACATGTAGCCGGTGCGTATGATCTCACATAAGAGTGAATCTACGTCAATAAGAACGCTGAAAGGTTTTATCATAACAGTATGTTTTTTAAATTTAGTTCTTTTGTTCTCTCCCAATGGCCATGATTATCTATTAAAAAATGGATCCCGTGAACTCGGCGTTTCATAAAACATTTCAGCAACTCTATGTTACACCCAGTATTGGATGTTCGTTCATCATAGGATACTTATGTGGATTCTACATGTCGTGATACAAAGAAAAGGAGAGGAGTTGAAGCTACGTAAGGAGGGCCCTTCTACGTAAATCACTAACCTATGTTTATTAGGCTCATTCTGTAAACTAAGGATGAATAGAAAGTGTTCCGAATGGTATCTTTCAATTAATTGAGAGTATATCTATCAATAACGCACACAAAACATTAGTGTTTTTTCGAAAGTTTTCGATGATCTGATTTTTCGATATATTTTCCCTTTGATTCCACCCTTCATTAATGAGAGAAAATGACGCCAAGAATTCAATCTGAACCAGACCCTACATGTGATTTTTGGCACAAGTTTCATCAAGTTTAGTACAATAGATTCCGATAAAAGTACCGGACGTCGCCCAGTGCTGCCAAGGTGTAAAACTTTGCTCTTCTCAACTGTGTTTCTGTCAGTCATTTCAATTCTGGTATAGATTTGGGAAAAAATATATTCCTTAAATTTGTTGTTAGTTGTTGATAATTGACAAACTTCACTCTAAAAATAATCAAGTTTTAGAAAATTCGTCCACGCTAAAATAGAATTGTATCTGCAATATGAGAGAAATTAGGAGATGGAAGGGAAAACGCAATTTTAAGCGTGATTTTTTGGGCCGCTAGATATTAAATTTAACAACTCCAGATTCTCGGATTGTGCTCGCTAACGAAGTTAATCTGACGGGTGCAGATTCCAAGTTTTCGGTGTTGGCAGGAAACTCCGCGATAAAAGTTGATGCTAGTTGTGGAAGTGTGTGAGAATGGTTTCCTTTTGAAATCAGCGTGATATTTTCTTATAGAAATATACGCTTCCTCAATGAGTTGTTCATATTGAATAAAAGACAGATGAAAAAGGTGTGATTTTACATGTTAAAGTGTTCAATAACAGTTTTTACACAATTGGATTGCAATAAGGCAATAACCGAATTCAGATTGTTGATCATTGAACATTGAAATGTTCCGGTGAAAAGGGGGTTTTGGGTTTTGCCGCATCAGCGTGCGGCTGACGGAGGATTTTTTTTTTTTTTTTTTTTTTTTTTTTTTAATTTGATTTTTTGTTCTACGAATCATAGGGGCTAACAATTCTGTTTCCTGCTTACAAAGTACCTCTTTTGAAAATGATGTTATAAAAACATCGAATTTTAAGGGGGTGTTATAACATTTTATGCTGAATTAGCACGACACGGCTTACTGTTGGAAATTGTAAGCCGAAAACAGTTCTCGAGGATGAAAATGTCTCTTATCTCACTGCGCAGTACGGACTGGGGGACGGGGAAGCTGTGGGGTTGTGGCTGGGCGCCAGAGGGACTGCATTGAAACTGTTGGACTTTTCCAGGTCACGTGGGCTTCCTACATCAGCCTCGTCGCGTTGTGTTGTAGAGCGTGAGGAACGCAATCAAAATCATTCAGCGCTTCCTGCATGGATGAAAATGATTTAATACCCGAATGTCGAGCTTTCCTCTCCTCTCAGTACCTTCATCAGCAGCAAAATGGAATATGGACACACAACGTGTTCAATAGTAACCTGTTCTGTAAAATTACCATGGTTAATCATTCTTGCAACATTAAGAAATGCCATGTCTCGCCCCTGTTAAGGTGTTCTTGAAACATCTGGCATGTTAAATTTACCGAGGAGGTAGTAATAAAATAACAAGAAAGGTTAGATTGTAGTTTGTCTGTGAATATGTTGATTCATCACTCTCCATAGCTCTGAAACTAATTGATTTATATTTTTTATTATCAAAGTATCGATTCAGCTATGGGTACTAATAGACTTCCTTGCTGCACACAGGAGGAAGGTACATAAATTATTTTAGTTGCGCAGCTATTGCCTCGGCTCGTTATGCGGTATTGCATTTAACAAATTGTTCGTGGCGATTTCAAATTCCTTATTAGTTTGCCATCTTATTAAATTAGCAATCGTCCATTGGTCTTGAAGGGTAAATTAATTGAAAGTTATCGAAACCTCCAGGTGTGGATTGGAAGGCTGGCTCTGTTGGGGCATTTCAACTAATGGTGCACGTCGCTTCGTTTTTAGGATGTCTCTCTAAAGTCATGTCAAACAATCAAGACTTCGCGTGTAAGAGGATATCTCTATTAGAATTGATCTATGGGTGTCTATCAAAAACACTTTGCAAAAGAGAGAAAATAACTGGACACGAATATTATTTAAAAGGAATCCGTGAAAAATAACCACAGGCATCTATCGTCTGCCCAAGTCACAACAATTCTTATACAATTTTCGTGATTCCTTTTTTCTTTTGTCAATTAAGAATTATGTATAGTATCACAAGTTATTTTAGGTGTTTGAAATTTTCTCATTTTCTTCATTTTATGTGGGGTTGAGGGGAGAAAGATGGTGAGGGGTACTGAAAAATCGTGGTTTTCACCATTTCAATCTAATTTTATTGTTGTTTTATTGTTCGATCCAAACTTCGGTCCAGTTATTCAACCGAAGAGTTTCAAATTTATGACAGGTGTGTACGGTAAATCAAGATGTTGTAACAATCTTTTGATATAAACGTGCGAACAATTGGGGATTATATTTTGACGGCGGATTGATGGTGAGGAGTGATGGAAGGAGAAACGAACTATTAACCAACCATCCCCGGATCTCTGATATTGAAAATTGCTCGACCACGTAGGTATTTAGGATGCACATACAGCCTGTATGTAAGCATGGAATGAACTACATGCATTCCGTATTAATGTGTAAAATGAGATTGTTGTTTCTATTGAAACCAATCGAAGTCGGTGCGAAGTTAGGTACTAAATAATGGTTGGGAAAAAACTATTTTTTTAGGAAGTTGGAAAATATCCTGGTCCTGTGCAGATTGCTATTTACTTTAGACAACCAAAATTTCGAAAAAAAAAAAAAAACGGTTCGCTCAGCACTTAGGGGAACGAGAAACTGCAGAATGCCTGAATACACTCTTCACTTTTGTCCTATGTGGCGGACGGGGGCTTCTTATGCATATTGGGTTGCTTATGATTTGTTGCTGCTAAGATGCTTAAGGTTGCTAGGAGGTGGTTCTGGATTTTATTGATTTGATAGAATTAAACGAAGCTGTCTTCCTAGGACTACCTGGAAACACAGCCCCATCGAGCTGCCACGGTTCACCAGCTTCGCCAAGGCTGCCATGTTTACTTTGTAGCAACCCCTAGCTATTAGCTTACAGTCGCCCTCTTTCAGAGGTTTTCTGTTTCAACCATCAAACCGTAAATATTATAATCTCTTTCAAAGATTATAATCTCTTATAATCTCTTTCAAGGCTCGAAGAGAAATAATTCATCGTTCTCAAAGAAATATAAATGTTAATTCGAAACTCGCCCAAAGCATGTTTTTAATGATCCACAAGGCTGAAGTAAACTTGAGCAATCGGTAAGAAGTTTTGTGAGCTTGAACTCGCACTGATAAAAACTAGCTCTGATTGCAGAAAATGTGATTGTTTGTAATTTCATTTTATGTCTGCCATCAATCGTGGAAGGGGGGTTCCGAAATAACGGAAACTATTTTTACTTTCCCATGAATTCACAAGGCTGATGTTATTCAATCGGACTGAGGCTGAATGATGAAGCTTCATGTATTTGGACTCATACAGATACAAATATCCACAATATGAGAAAATGTGCATCTGTGTTTTGGATGTTATCAATTAGAGAAGTAGGATCCGACATAACGGAAGCTTCTGCAATGCCTTGAGGTCGCCCCACTAGTGAAAGTCAAGAGGCTCAAGTGGAGGTCGGGGCTTCTGCACATAGCCTCGATGTCCAATCCATCTGTCATGATGAAAAACGCTGCAAATTCTTTCACTGGGGTTTATTATTCAATTGGCTTGCGTTCATGATTTGAATTTCTACCAAGCTTTGGAGTGTCCGTATTTCACAGGTGATAGAGCGATTATTAAATTTCAGGAGATCTGCATAGAGCACGTAAATCTGTTCTCAACCAAAATACCTATTTGAATTGATCAGTTGATAATATTTGTGTGCCTCCTGAAATTCAATAATCACTCTATCACCTGTGAAACACGCACACTCCAAAGCTTAGTAGAAATTCAAATCATGAACGCAAGCCAATTGAATAATAAACCCCAGTGAAAGAATTTGCAGCGTTTTCTATGGTTACCAGAATGCTTCAACCCGTGTATCGGCTACAAAGCCTTTTAGGAGTTCACTCCAGTATCCACATTACTACATCACTATATCACTACGTCACTAGGTTACAGATATCAACACAAAAACAATAATAAACCGAAATAACGCGTATGTTTGCACCATAAATAGGGCCATAGATCGGGAATGGTTTGACCTACGGACCTGGGGAGGGGCTCATTCGATTCCTCGTGGAGTGTTCTTCAAAATGAGTACAAATATAGGCCGCCTTGACCTTTTTTTGAGGTTTTTAGGGATTTTACAAAACTTTGACAACCCTTAAAGGGCACTTTAAATTAAGTGAGAGAGCTGGCTCAAGAATTGGGGCGTCGCCGGACCAACATGGATTTTTCCTGGAAATTTCAGCTTTTTTGCTTCAGCCGTTTGGGAGAAATCGTGCAGAAATTTTTATTGCAGATTCGGATTCTACACCCTTTGAAACGTAAACCATGAAATTTTCAGGGGGGTTAGAATTTTTTTTTCAAGAGCGATCACAATGGTTTGTTATTGAATAATAAACCAAAATACCTATACAATTTTAGTTTCATTCAAATTTGCGAGTGAGTACAACCTCAAGGCGGAGGTTTACAGGGTAACGTCGGAAATCCGTAAAGAGCTGCTGGAGAGGGCGTTTTAAACAATATTGGTAAATAATAGCAATCGAGTAATTCTAGCAGTTTGATGTCCCATAGAAAATGTTCCAACTCTCCTAGACAAAACCTCTGACATTCACTAAGAGGTTTCTTTCTCCCCGGTTTCCTTTGTTTTAAACAGTGGAGAGATCAGGGTTGTGTCACCATTCAAAGCCACGTAAAAATTACGCACCAATTGTCTCCTATAGAGAAAACACTCCCCCTCCAACACATTCCCAGAACCCTTAATTTCGCCTAAAAAAACTGTCTTCCGATGGGGAAACGGGATTTTCTTCCATACTGGCCTGACTAAACTCAAATTTGAGGTTGCCATTGGAAAGCTGAGCTTTCTGGCCCACTTTTTAAATAATTGTAGAAAATGTTCATGTAAGAAAATTAGATTTTACTGGTGATTGAAAAAAACCAGTAATTTCTCGGATTTGTCACATTTTTCACTTTAGGCTAATTTTTCAGCCATTAAACCTAAACAATATTGGTTTGGCATCAGGACGATACGTAATTTAATGGTACTTCCAACGGTATCCTCAGATTAGAGATTCTTTGGAAAATCAGCAAGTTATGGCCGTTTTTGTGACGGAAAGTTGAAAACACGAAAACATTTTATTCCGTGAATAACTCGGTAACGAAGCCTCTACAAAAATATTTCTAGGAGGCACTTTTTGTAACAAATCAATTGTAGAATCCATCCTCAGCCGGATGTTCACCTTTAAGAGGGACACGCTCAAGCTCCCAGGGCGGCATCTCACTAACCCCCAAACAAACCGTAGTTCCCAGTTTCTCCTGCT
Organism: Creontiades dilutus; assembly: GCA_031894815.1. Lineage (NCBI taxonomy): Eukaryota > Metazoa > Arthropoda > Insecta > Hemiptera > Miridae > Creontiades > Creontiades dilutus. The sequence goes on along the minus strand of JAVIWC010001049.1, from coordinate 1,647,850 downwards.
GGTTTACAACTTACTCCACTAATAGCGCTATGGTGTATTATGAGAACATACTGCGAAGTCATTCCGGCGCCTCGGTTCAATTCAAAGTATCCCTGTTCAATTGTCAGTTTATCAACGCATATATATTTGAGAATGTGAAGAGTAAGAAGGAGTTGTATTTTATCTCGTTGATTTATCCTGATTAATGTTGATTATGTAGACTACTGTGATGATGCACCTTGAGTACATTGCACCATTGTATGTATTAAAAAGCGTTGGTTACGTACATAGGGACTAGTAGATGTTAAAGTAGGTAGATACACAGGATGTCTCACGAGCGATGTAAATGTTTTTTGGGGTATAACTAAACCGCAAATGGAGCAAAAGTGAAAGTGTGCTTTTCTATCCTTGACCCATTCACGAGTTATGCATTTTTTGAAAGTTTTCCATTTTTGTTTTGTGTCTTTAAACCTTCAAAACTCGTGCCTTAAAACTGCAATTAAATGAGATGTCATTTTTGGTTTATAATTTTCAATAATAAGCCGCTGCAATGCTATAGCAATAGGTTTTTATAGCCCCCCCCCCCCTCGAGGTGAGTCGATTCAATAGCGTATGCCATACATAAAAGGCGTTAGAATTTATGTAAAAAACCAAAATAAATTAAACTGTTCTTTTTCAAAACAAAATTAGTCTGATCAAAAAATATTATAGACTAAAACTGGTCAAAAATGTGTTTTTAAGGGGTTTTTTACAGAAGTAGCAAGTGGGGGAGTGATTTTCAAGTAATTTTGGACGAAAAATCGGATGGGATGGGTTTCAGATCCATTTAAATTCACCCAATGCAAATAGCTGTAATTTCTCAACCTGAAAGTAAAACAAACCTTACAATGACACAAACATTTACACATTATATAAAAAATAATGAACCCACTTGTTATAATTGAAAGCTTTTCATTATGAATGTGCCCTCGACTTTAAGAAATTTAAAACTGAATCCGGAAATGAGGTCAAGTCATTTTGAAAAGGGAAAAATATGGACTTTTAGGGCACTAAACGTGGTTCTCTTGACAAAGAAAACTTCATAAAATGCATAACTTGTGAACGGGTTGACAGAAAAGTGCAATTGGCGATGTTTTTTTCCACTTCCGATCCAGTTTAAAGAAAAAACTGTTAAAATCCAGTACGGGACATCACATATTTATGACGAAGACATCCTATCTAATACAGAAATAATAAACCCTTCTGTTATAAATTGCAGCATTTTTTGTAGAATTGGAAGTTTTTTTGGTACCTACCTAGGTATTTAATAATTTCAGATTTCGATGAGATCATAAAGAGATGCTAATAAGCCCTGAGGCTATAAACATATTTATGAAACTCGAAGTTTGTTTAGTCCACGAATCTGCAGCTACGACTGTTTCCCTAAATATGACGGAGCTGATCGATATCAGGTGTGAACAACAGAACGGAACGGGTAGTGGGAAGGGTTGGAACTAGACTAGTTTCACATATCGCTTCCTGGGCGACCCCTCCATCCAATTTGTTACTGCCACAGTTGACAAATATCAATTAAGTTTTGTACGACGTGGACTTAGGGGAAACACAATCTGCTTTCCCAAGTTGAGTCCAATACAAACACACGATGAACTGCATCCGCCTCAATAACCCAACGCTCGTTCGCTATCCGATATTCTCAATTACAGCAGACACTGGTGATGAAATTTGTTTGGCCGGCCTGATCTTGACGCACTGAGTGCAAAATTCTCAGCGCTGTTCGACGTTGGTTTTCATAATTTGCGTTGATGAAATCGTCACCCGATGACTTCTCTAAATTCAATAATTGCATTTCCTTCTTCAGTACATGTTTCCAAAGGGGAAATTCTCTGTTTAGGTCGTATGTATGAGTTTAGACCACGTAATCTGTTTTTAAAAAGAAACTTTATTTTCACAAGCTTACAAACGACGTGACTGCAAGAGCGCGGAACAGGAAAGAGACCGCTGGCGAGGTTCCCAGAGGTTTTATAACTTCGTATGAATCATGCTGAGTGAATGGGGCCGTTGAGCAAGATGCTGAATCGGTGCTGCTGATAGGAGGTGAGCTAGCGGCGTAGTTGCGGAGATGAAACGTTCCTTTGTTGTGAGGAATGAGTCATCCTTTGAGTCGGAGCGTTCGAGAGAAGGAAGTCCGGAGAAATGCGATCATCATTCCTCCCACCGTAGAGCGAAGTCAGGGGATGAGGTAATTACTGAGTCGTTTCTGCTGAGCTTGGCGACTGAACGATGAACTGCAACGGAGTACTCAAAGATTGTGTTAATGGTTGATTTTGGATTTTGTTTTGTCTCATCTTTTTACGCATATAATTGAGTATGCAAAGGATTATAATTAGGGCAATGAGTCCATAAAGAGGGCTTGTTAATAGGTTTACATATTTGTGGCTAACACCTAAGTTATTTTCCAGGAGAGACGGCCAATGTTCGTTGATGGTTGGGATATAAGCGTAATCCTTTATGTTTAATTTTAAGGGACTGGAATCTAAATTGTTTATTTCATCGGATGATATTAGAGGGATTCTTAGGGTTCCTTGAATTGAACCTTTTGTCATAACTGATTTGTTGTCAATTAAAATTTCATCTGAAGAGGGTTCTATAATCCAGGTGCCTTTAACGCGAGTTAAAGTATTTCCTTCGGGTGTCCTATCTTCTATCACAGTGTCTTTTATTGTGGCTACAATGATATGTCCCGTTTCTGGTACTATGGAGTAAAAGGGCTCTCTAAGCGTGATGGTTGTAAAAAGGCATTCTGTCAGGGAATTATTTTGAATTATGTTTTGTGAACATTTGGACGCGTCCTTACAAAGCTTTTCATTATTGCAATAATACTGGTTATAGTGGTTAGTATAACATTTGTCATTGGTAGTGTACAAAACTCTTTTTTTCTTATCTACTAAGACATACTTATACCTAGGTATTATGGTTACATATTCAGTACCCTTTAAAATTGGTACTGGTTGTAGTAAATATAATTCTAATTTCATGTCTCTATATACAGGGAGACTTACAATATAAGTTATTTGATCTTCGTGGAGTGAACAGGTTAGTTTGGAATTAAGTTCATATTCGATTGTGTTATTAAACAATTTTATTCTTCCTGCTTGGTTTTCTTTTTGGATTTTTTCGAGCTCTGCTTCAAGGTTTTGGAGGGGAATTACGCTCGGGTGAGTTATGCCTAGTTTACAGAACGTAAGGGATGTTTCAATTTCTCTAAGTTGCGAAATTATTATGTTGGCATTTACTATCATTTGTGCTGTGGCTTCACGTAAGAACGCTGATTTCGTATCAAAGGGGACAATGTTGTTTCCTGTTAGTTTATCCTTTATTTCTTGGTTATTTTGATTTAGAATGGCGATGGTGTCATTATACTTTTTAATTAAATCTATTACAAGATGGTGTTCCTTTTCGAGGCGGATCGAGTTTTGGTTATTTTCCGCGGTTAGTTGTTTAATGAGTTTATCGTATTTCTTTCTATCTTGATCATCGAGGTTCCCCGTTATGAATTTCACGACAGAGCCTAAGCCATTTATGAGACCTCTTTTGTTTCGTTTGTTTGATTTTATGTCATTCCTGGGACGCAAGTTTGAAAGTTTTTCGTTCGCAAGATTTAGTGTGGATTCAATAGTTTTTGTGTGTTCATTGAGAGTGGGCGTCAGTTTGTGTCCGTTTACCTTCCTTTTAAATTTTTCAAATGTGTGTGACAGTTCATGTAGTGGGAAATATATGTCATTAAGGTCGTATTGTATTATAAGCAAGTGTTCGTCCGTTTCTACGTAAGCCGGTCCGAGGATGATAGGGAGTAATCCTCCACTACTGTTGATATTTGTAACTTCGGCGGCCAAGGCGCTTGAAAGGAACCTGTAATCAAAATTATAGTTGTTCTCTAGTTATAGCATTGTATATGTAGTCTCTTAATGTAGTTGGGTCTATTGTTAGTGGTTTGTCTTGTGATATTAGGTCCGCGAATTTACAAACGTACGGTCCGCAGTCATAGAAATTTGTCTGTAAAGGAATTGGTTTTATTGTTTTTAATGTCCATTCTGCGCGATCTAGTATTTTGTTGTGTTTGTCCTTCCAGTCGTCAGCAATGTACCGAAATATTGTGTCTAGTATTAGTTCTCCGTCTTTCCCCAGTGAATCGTAATATTCGATAGTTTTTGTTTTAGGTTTTACTGCTACAAGCCTCCAGTGTGCTGCTTCGTGGATAGGGATCAATATAATATCTTTCTCTGTAAGGTCGATCTTTTTCGTGTAGTTTTTAACGCGGTTGTAACTCTTCAAGTACGAGATATAAAGAAATGTGCTGAATGCGTGGGTTTTGGGGAGTGTACTATTGTTTTCACTTCTAATGTTGATTAGTTCCATGAAAGCATTGATAACTTGGTCGTTGAACCAGTTAGTGTCTTTGATAGAATTTAAGTCGTCTTCGTACAGTGTTATCCTTAATTTTCTTGTGGGTTTCTGTTCTAGAATTTCGGGTTGATCTGTTTCGTTCTCTGAATCTTCTATTATCTCTGTGGTTGGTTTTTCTTTCAGGGCTCTCGGTCTTTTTATGTTTTTTGTGTGGATTTTTGTACGAGTGTTGTGGTGTCTTGGCACTATTTCTGCCGTTTTCCGGACATGATCGATACTGTTTATTGTTTCTTTGTTATACTTGTTTTTGGTTTTGTCCTGTATTTGTTTCGTTTCGACATAAACTTCTTGTGGTAAGTCAGGTAGTGTGGTTTCGCGATTTTTGTTGAATTTGTCAATAGTTCTCTCTTTTATGTCTAATTGTTTGTTCCGGAGTATTTCATAAAGTTTTTGTACTTTGGTTTTGTGTTCGGAAACGTACATGTTGGTCAGTTCCTTTTCTATGTCAGGTGGAATCGGGGATTTGGAGTTAAATGTGCCGTTTATTATCTCATAGGGTGTCATACCTGTGCTGGTATGAATACTATTGTTGTATGATATTATGGCATATTTCATTCTTTCTTTTATTGAGGTGTTTCGAAATTCATCGCTATCTGTCATTAGTCTAATCAGCTCTATAAGGGTTGAGTGGAATCTTTCTATCGGGGAATTGGAGTTTGGATTTTGAGTACTGGTGTAATGTACTTTTATATTTTGGACTTTTAAGAATTCTTTAATTAGTGAAGAACTGAATTCATTTCCGTTGTCCATTACTATTTCCGAAGGGTTCCCATGATGGGAGATGAAATTTAAAAGTTTCTTAGTGATTTCTATATTGTTCAATGATTTTAATACATAAGCTTGTGCGTATTTTGAAAATTTATCGATGATAGTGAGGAATTTTTGTCTCTCTATTGTCAGGGTATCTATGTGAATGGTCTCCATTGGTTTTGAGGGGGTGTGAGTGATATTGAATGCGGGTTTCAATGGTTTCCGTTCATATTTATTCTTTAGGCAAATTTCGCATCGATTGATAATGTTTGTTATGTCGTTTTTGAGATTCGGCCAGAAATAGTTTCTTTTAATTTGCTCGTATGTTTCGGTTATCCCACGGTGGAATCTTTCCTCTCTGTGATTGTATAATATAATATTGGTTTGATCTTCTCTGTCAGTTACATCTAACAATTTCTTGGTGTGTCTCGTAAGTTTTTGTTCAGAGTGTTTGAATTTTTCCATAAGTATTGAAGCAAATGTAGTGTAAATATCGGTTTCGAAGTATAATCCGTAAGGTGTTTTGGGTTTCAAGTATTCAACGATAAATTTTGTGATTTCTTCTTTTAAGTTCCTTTGGGGGAATTTTACAGTTATTCTGGTTTTTTCATTCTGAAATAGGTGGTCAATTTTTACTACAGTGTCAAATTGTTCTCCAACATCGATGATAATTTGGTGTTTACAGTGATTTACAGCGCTATCTTTTATGGGTATCAAAGCAATTTCCTTTCCCTCTTTGTCAGAGTGTATGGTTTCGTTGTCTTTTTCATCTAAATTTACAAAGAGAGAGGGAGATGTTTCTTTTACGTTTTGTACGGTTTCTTTGGTGTGTATTTCTATTCGGGAGAGTGCATCAGCATTGGCATTATGTTTACCCTTCTTGTATTTAATTTCGAAATCAAATTCTTCCAAACGAAGTTTCCACCTAAACAATTTAGAATTTGGTTCTTTTAAGGAATGTAACCATGAAAGGGGCTGATGGTCAGTTTCGAGTGTAAATTTTCTTCCGTACAGGTATGGTCTAAAATATTGGCATGCCCAAACGCAAGCTAGCAATTCACGCTCAATCGTGGAACATTTTCGTTCGGTGTCGTTCAAAGTGCGACTAGCGTACGCTTTTGGAAAAATCGGGGTATTTCAAGACCGGATCATTCATAAGGAGAGTTTTACATTTTTCGAAGGCGTCGATATAGTCTGGGTCTTGAATATTAATTTTGTTTCCTTTTTTAAGCCTGGTTGTCAATGGTTTGGTGATAGCGGCAAGATTTTGAATGAATTTTCTGTAATATGAAATAATGTGTTAATTATCTTCGATAACTCCGAATCAACCAAGAAAACACTTCTAAACCCTTCTCAAAAATGTTTGATGTGTTCCGAAAAGGGAAAAATCTACAAATCAAGTTTAACAAAAAATCCGAAATTACTCGATCGAAGTTAATAAAACTTGTATAAAATTAGGGTAAATTTATTGTTATGCAGGAGGCTAAAACTTTATTTTCTCTTTATTACTCACGAGGACCATCTTTACATCAGTCCGAAAAATCCCTGAAAATTTCATCGAAATCAGTCATGAACTCCCGAAGTTATGCGTGTAACAAGGATTTCACGTTTGCGCATGCGCAGAGGCTACTATTGATCCGGGGGTCATGAAACTCATAGGGGACCATCTACCATCTACCATCAAACCGAACAATCCCTGAAAATTCCATCAAAATCGGACTATAACTTCGTGTAGTTTTGCCCGTAACAAGGATTTGCTGACAGACACACAGACAGACAGACACACACGGAACCAAAATTGTTCAGAAAGGTCTAAAAAGCAAAATGCGAGTGGAATTTTTGATTTTGGAGACAAAAAAATTTTCACATTCCGAAAGTGAAAACAATGCTTCCGCCACCTTGGTAGACTCGGAAGCAAAAAATTCAAGGTATTTACCTGCCTACTAGTGAGCTCCTTTAAAAGGTAGGATTGAGTCGTTTGTTTCACGGTCTGAAGCCTACAAATAGGACAAGATTGATCTCCTTAGCATATTGGTAGTTGAAAATTGAATTTGGCGGAGAAAAGCACATTTTTGTCTCACGTTCACTTCGTGGTTGTCCCTTAAGGTCTCGGTGCACCCCCGGCTTTGCTGGGCAGCAGCCGCCACTGATGTACAGAAATTGTAATAAATAACTTCTTTCCCAAAATCTTGAAAGTGATTTAACTCAGAAACAAATCCTATGAAAAGAAAAGTCTACGAGGCCTCTTTTGTTGGAAATTACCTCTGGAATCGATCGTTGGATTTTTGAGCATTAGAATTGAAACATCCTGTAGAAGGGATAACTAATACAATAATTATAAATTTTGTGTAGCGTTTTTGTAATCGTATGAAAAAACAGGAAGGAAATACATGGGAGGGCGGTAACAGAAGTTTGTAGTGAATAAACCCATTCATCAAATCCGATTCGTTGACTGCTCAACTTGCTTTCATTTCGTTTGATTCGAGATCAGTGCAAAGGTTAGTCAAACTGAGAGGGCGAAGGAGGAAAATTCTATCCGAGAACCCGTCAGGGATTAGGGATGAACGGGGAAGGTAGAGGGGGTAAAAAGGGGGGTTGATCTCCTTCATTGATAGGTACGCGAGGGCCCACGCTCGGCTCGAGAGGTTTCACCCATTCATTGCAACGGATCGGCCCGAAGGGGGGGACGCAGGCGCACTGCACAATACGGCCCACGATTAAAGGAATTATTGACTCGTATCGTCATAACAGTTGCTGTGAAGGTCATGTCCCCGGAGCCCGCTTCGTGATCCGTTTTTGCTAGTGGCAAGGGGATGTACATTTGCACAGCGTAGCGTAGGCGCATCTGCAACGTTTGTTCGGTCCGACGCCCTACTTTTTGGTCGGAGCTGGAATAACGAAGGTTCAATCTGCAGATAAAAGAAAACTCCAACAAACGTCATGTTATGCTGGTTTTAAGCTGGCAATATTTTCCCAGAAAACTACGAACCCGCTACGCAATTAGCTCAGCACCACATTTCACATTGATTATCTTCGTACCTCGAAACTCAACTTACGTTTCGGAGACTTTACAAGAGAGCTAAATCAAATTTCTCAAAGAGATGTTTTGAGCTCTAAATCAGATAGCGATCGAAAGTGGTCGACATCTGACTCACTCAGAGACTTAACCTAGAGAAAATGCTCCCAATTCTAACATATGGGTTTATTATTTGTTTGAATTACTCGTGATTGCTCATGTTTTTGGGGAGGTTTTGGGAGGTTTTTGGGGTCAGAAATCGGCATTATTTGCCATGGGTGAATTTTGTGGATTTTAAACCTATCCCAGTCGTCATCATCCAAAATTACTATAAAATAACAACCCACTCGGCTTTGGGAGTAAAAACCCCCCAAAAACACGCTCTTTGTCCTTAGCAACTTGGTGTGTGTCAGTTCTGAGGCCTAAGTTATAACGGAAATGGCCATTGCAGATTTTGAATCCGCAAAGTGACCAAGTTTGAGGGGGGTTAAAAATGTTCGCTATACAATTACAAAGGCTTATTAAACCAACATATCCCGACAAATGTCCGGCGAATGAATTTATTGGACATTCGACAGTTCATCTTTGGGTTAGATATAGGATTCACACTCCACTCTTCACAAAGATAATCTTCCACTGTTTCCGTCCATAAATCATGTTTTTAGGGTTTGTGGCAGTAAATGGCAACAATATAAACTCATTTTGTGCAAATTTGATTAAATGAAAAATCAAAAAGCTACTATATGCAACGATTCATTAAGCTTGCTGCGAACACTAGTCCGTGCCTTACCGAATTCCATAGCAAATATAATCAAACTAATCTCACACCTCAAGAATGGAGTGACGGATTACACCATCCAGAGTTAAGTCTCATGCAGCGTTCAATGAGCGCGTTAGTACCGCAGCTACTAGGACATCTCGAGAAGGTCTCCATCAAATAAGCCTATGCCCAAGGAAGAACTATGTAAACCTGTGAAATTAAATAAACTAAGAACTGGCAATAGCAATGTAGAGTCGGGGAGAACTAGATATATTATTTAAGGACTTAAACCCGAAAATTCCATGGGTCGAAAAAAGTAGATAGACCAAAGCGGTTTGTGGGAATTTTCGGGAGAATGCAAACCGACGCTATATGCCCAGCATACAATCAATTGCAGACAGAACGCTTGTTAATTGTGACTACATTCAGTCAATTGAAATAGTGAAACACTTGTAAATGAAATGTCCAAATATCCCTGGGGAAGCAGATGTTATTGTCGCACTTGCGAGTTTTGCATTTTATTTTATTGAAAATTCAAGTTTCGTTCATCTATTGATTCACAAAAACGTTGCTTTCAACTTCAGTGAATCGATAACAGAATTATTATTGTCCATATTCACAGGCTTCAAGAATGATACAGCTGTCAATTTTATATAAACAAAATAAAATTCAATGTTAATGTGGGAACCGTTCAAGACCTTTATCCGTACGAATACTAAGTAAGAGAAGAAAGGAATCAAATGGCTAAAATCCTGGCATTTATATAGGCAATTTTCGCTTTGGTAGCAGAGTGTGGTTATGAGTGAGGCGGAAATTTCTTGTTTTCCCCGAAAAAATTACAAACATTGCAGGAGTTCGAGAAAGAAGGTAAAATGTAACGTTATGTACTTAAGCGACTGTGAAGTTGATTGACTGATCAATCTAATGGAAACAGTAAATGCCCATCTGTTAGAGTTCACAAGATCATCTCGAAGATGTCAGTTGAGTTAGGAAGATGATCAAGCGATTGGACGAAGCACAGACTGGATCCACAAATATGGATGATCTTCAACGGAAAATTCGAGCAGAGGGAGGAACAGAGATGCACGGAATTCAAGCAACTCAATTCCTAACAGCCAGGAAGCTCCCCAGAAGCACAATCCTTCAATAGAAATAATATAATTTAATTCAGAGAGTTATGGTAAATTTTCATCTTGATGTAGATGACAATCCTGAACTAATTTACGAAGAGAAACTCCTTCCTTTTTCTAGAATTTCGAAGGACCGGCAAAAAAAATGTGTCTCTGGTATTCTCATGAATACTAAAAATGATCATTCAACTGTCCAATTGGTTAGCGATAGATTCTGAGAAAATCAGGTCTTAACTTCGAGACATTACCGTGAGCTAAGGAACATCAAAGAAGCTAGTAACGTATCAACGAGTAAACGAAACGCCTATGATTCACCAGATGTTTGCTTGTTGGGTGTTTGGAAAATTTAGATGGACGATAGTTTAAAACAATCTTTTTGTGTTATTTCGGCTAAGTTTCCTACATAAATTATAACCAAAATAGTCACGAACCGGGTATCTTCTAAAATCTTTGAAATGAGTCATCACAGCACAAGAAATAGTCTATACAATCGCAGGAGTGGTATCGAGCAACTTTGGATCTTCTAAAGTTTTGTATCACCAATCAACTGATTCTTTTCTGGTAGGTACCAGAAGAGAAAGAAATTTAGAACGTAATTTTTGGGAAGCCGGAAGACATTGGGGTGATGAATGTAAGGTTTTACATATATATGTAAAAAACAAACTTCTCCTCGACGGTTCTACTGAACTATCTGTAGATATTTATAAATTTGACAGATAAAGAAGAAAGAATATAGTTAATATTTCGGCGTATTGCCTAAGATTGTTACGATATATACAGGGTGTCCCAGTAACTACGCTCCCCCCCCCCCCCCCCCTTATTTTCTCTAATTGTGGACGAAAAAAAATCGGATCAACGCTATTCTTCATAATCTTTTGCGTAGAGTTCAAAAATGACAAAATTGCGCAGCACGCAACCGCGCAATCATGCGTAACTAAGGTCAACTTTGTTTTTTCAAATGGAAACCCCCATTTTTTATTGCAGATTCAAATTCTATGGAAAATTTCATGAACATTTGAATCCTCAATCGATTTTTTTGACTGCGCGCAACCCGCTCAGCGAGCGCTCAAAGATGCGATGCGCCAAAATTGAGATGAAGGTAGTCCTCAAGTGTGGCACACGAATTTTAATTGTTTTTCAACGCTGATTCACGTGGTGCTACCCATTTTGTGCTATCCATTCTTTTCGAATAGGAAATCATCGATTTTCTTATGAAGGATAATGAATCAATCCCGGTAAAGTGTTAAAAAAACACTAAGGTAACAGGTAACTTTTACACATCACTAAATTTCGCAAAGAATTTTCAGTCTTCTAAAAACATCTTTATAATAATTAATAATAAATTGATAAGTTGTTCCGAACATTGATGATAACTCACAAAATATCAGCTAAAGGAAGCATTATTACCTATGCTTCATCTGTTGTACATCGCAAGGTAAAAAAATGATTGAAACAATTAAGCGATAAATTGTTCGTATTGAGCTCCTCCTGCAGTAACGCACGCCCCTGCTCTGAGTAGAAATTTTGTCATTTTCGTCGCTCTCATCGCAAATCATCGACACATTATGCACCGTTAACTCCAACTGGACACGGTAGTTTCGCATTATGTAAACGGCAATGTCAAGCTACACAAAGGAGAAATAATTCGTGAAGGGAACAGTACTCGGAAAAGATTCTATATATATATATCTTAGAAGTTAGACGAGAAAAATTTAGCGGGTGTTATCGGATTTGCCTATAAAACTATCATATCAAGCCAATCTGTTCGTTAACAAAGGTTAGTTAGCTCTGCCAATTATTTAAAACACCACCGTAGTTTATGTCCATCTTTAATTCAGGAAAACGATCTTGGCATATTCGGAGAAAGTTTACATGCAGACTAAGACATGGGAGTTGACGAATCCGGAAGGCAACCTCAGGGTGCAAATAAGAGGGGTACTTGAATCAGGAAGCCAGTGAACATACATTAGCACAAACTGTGATGACAAGATCGACACTTCTACCCCGAAGTAACTTCTATCTATTTTTACTTTCGGCAGAAATCAAGCTACCAAGGTTCACACATCGGTTGTCGCTTGTGAGGTGATGGAATGGTGTAGTTGCCCCTTCCATTGAGGTGGATGCGGATATTAATGCTCAGCCACGCTCAGAGGATGACCCAGACGCTTGAAAACCGGTTAGATTGGAATATCTGATGGTGAAGATTGAAAAATGCATATTAACGTCGTTCCTATCCTTGGTGGAAAAGTTTGCCGGCAATGAAGAATCAGGAGGAGGCAAGGTGCCCGACGACACTGCAGCTTCGCCTATCGAGATGCTTAACGTAAACGATTTATTTCATGTTATAGTATTACCCGTAAGAAAACCTACACACACTGGATTTTGCGGTATCAAAAACAAATTTAAGCTAGTGAGTCATAACAAAAAAGTTATTTTCAACTTCAGTAAATTGGTAGCAGGAATTTTATTTATCTAATGGTGGTACAGATGATCCGAAAGCACCTGAGTGGTCTCACTCGATTCACAGAACTAATTTCTGTCTAAATCCAACAAAAAACTACCCTCTTAAATCGAAAGTTTTTGAAATGTTGCATACAGGGTGTCTTCTATCCAATGGATCACCCCCCTAAAATCGCCAAAATGAGGGTAAACAAAAATTTGTGTTTTTGAATCTTCATATTTTTTTGCGAGAATTTCAAAAATGAAAATATTTTGCTACCCGCAATAGCGCAACTATGCACAACTGACACCAACTTTCTTATTTCTAATGAGAACCCGCCTTTTTTATTGCAAATTCGGATTCTACGCAAAATATCATGAACTTTTGACCCCTCAATCGATTTTTTTGACCGCGCGCAACCCATTCAACGAGCATGCAAATTTGTTGAAATACCAAATTGCGCAATATATGGTATCATGTAAACCCCAAATGTGGTGCATGCATTTTCCATTGTTTTTCAAAGCTGATTCACGTGGTGCTGTCAGTTTTGAGGTTTAACTCTCTTCAACACCCTTTCGAAACACGGGCTTGGAACCGGCTTTGGAGGGTTTAAAAATAAATCTACTGCCAAAGTTGGTACTTCGGAAAAACTGTAATATTTCACCGAAAAACATAATGTCGATAAAAAGTGAGTTAAATCTCAAAACTGACAGCACCACATCAGCGTTGAAAAACAATGGAAATCCATGCACCACACTTGGGGTTTACATGATACCATATTTTGCGCAATTTGGTGTTTCAACAAATTTGCATGCTCGTTGAATGGGTTGCGCGCGGTCAAAAAAATCGATTGAGGGGTCAAAAGTTCATAAAATTTTGCGTAGAATCCGAATTTGCAATAAAAAGGGGGGTTCTTATTTGAAATAAGAAAGTTGGTGTCAGTTGCGCATAGTTGCGCAATTGCGCTCAGCAAAATTTTTTCATTTTTGAAATTCTCGCAAAAAAATATGAAGATTCCAAAAAACAAATGTTTTTTTACCCTCATTTTGGCGATTTTAGGGGGGTGATCCATTGGACAGAAGACACCTAGTTTAAATACATTCATGTAGATATATACATACGAGTGTCTTTTCCCAAACTAATCTTAATAGTAGAAAATCAGCTATTAGGAAAACTAAGCTGGTGTGCCACAAAAGTGGCAGAATTATCAAGCGCTGATACACCAAAACATAAACGTTGACCTACGCATTTGGAAAGCTCTTAACATCATTGATTTTCGAGACCGCCGTGAATGTTACATTGATTGACGAATTAGCCGATGAACAGCCAACAGACCAGTAAATCATTCTCGTCGTTTCACTCGGATTACACGAATAATTCTGCCCAGCGTTGCTACCGAATAATGTAAAATAAATGGTAAATATATCGACAAACAGTCTAGGAATTCGGAACGTAGATATTCCCGATTTTTTTTCAGAATTGTTGTCGCAGTTTAGCAGCTGCATAGCTGTAGAATAGAATCTAGTAACATTCAAAATATAACAATAAAGCTACGTGTATACAAAATATGACTGTAACTATATGCTGCGGAAAACAACGCTCAATTTCGAGAGATCAAATAAACGAAAATTTTCAACACATCATTGCACACCATTTTTTTTTTTTTTTTGCTCATTTTACGTTTTAGACCGTGATGAACAACCCTGGTTTCGTGTCTTGCTGACTCTCTGTGTGTGAATCTATTGCGTGTCCGCTAATCCCCGTTACAAGCTTAATTGCTACAGCTCCCACCAGATTGTGATTTAATTTTCCCGAGGATTGTGGGTTAAGTTGCAGATGGTCGCATAGCAATGTCCTTTCCCATAAATCAATTCCTCATTGCCGATCTCTCTCAAACTCGGAGGGTGGTCGGGAAAATACGATTTAATCATGCCATATCAATTTCAATAGGATCGTGTCATTAGTAATTGCTGAGGATAGTTTCCTACCTATGTCATCACTCAAAAATTTATAGTTCTCCCAAGCTTCATTTTTTGTCACTATTGGAAAACTATACCATTGCCCATATAGGAGCGACCTCGGACCGCAGGGACGAAAACCCCTTCCCCGCCATCAGGTGGCAACACCGCAGCGAACCCTTTAACTCGGCCGACTATCCCTCATTAGCAGCAGTAAAGCCCCTTTCTATCTCCCCCTCTTAACGCAAGACGTTTTAGTTGTTTTTGTTGAAGAATGTAATTTTTTGTGAAATTCAAAATATTCTCGTCGTTCTGAGGAAAACAAGTCGAAATTTCATATCAATCGGTTCAGGAACACCTTATCAAACAAGTGTGTGGCCGTATTGCAGAAGTGTAATAAATTGCAAAAAAACGCTGCAAATTTGGTTACAAATGGGTTTATTATTCTTGTGTCAAACTTTATTACACTTAAACTCATGTTTCTTTGATCCAACCCTGTCAGATGGGATGGGGCTCGAAAAAGTACGGAAATAATGTCATTTTGCACCATTTTACCCCATGAAAATAGATTTCCTCTCTCTGGGTCAATTGCACAGGTTTGGGACCCACTCCAATCGCTTCAGCGTCCAAAATTACATGGAACACGATACCCCCCCCCCCCCCCCCTACATGGGAAAAACCCATTTTGGTTTGAGTTTGACAAAAACCGCCATTGGGTATTTTTACATAACGTCTAGGTATGTTTTCCCAGTTCAAATTTATACTCGTTGAGTGCCTTTTTTCATGTACATAACGATTCTGGTGATGGAATGATCTAATTAACTATTAGATCACATTTGGATTTCATAAGACGCGTAAGTACCGCTCTGCAATTAGGGTCCGATGCGAGCCGTCAGGCCACTACCTACCACTACCTACCAATAGCGAGACGAAACGTTTCCAAAAAGTAAACATATTGTACGCTCCAATTTGATGGCTCAACTCCTTGAAATGTGACATCTCTGTGAGGCCGCCAGTTTGTACAGATGTCAGACGAAGATTTTCTTACTCAGAATGAAGTAAAGCTTCAAAGTCTAATTCCAAACCATCTCCAGAGATAATTAAAGGATTTTAAAAGAATAATCCTTATTTTTTTAATGCAAACGTCTCTTAATTAGCGTAGTAACTAGAAAATCGATTATTCCGTTTGAAAGCTGAGATTTCGGAGAAGCTTTTCCTGCAACGTCTGGGAATTCAGTGGGACTATGTATGCCATCCTGTATTGTATTGTATTAATAATAAAAAAGATCTGCTTTTGGGCAAAGAGCATGCAATTTTATTGTCCGTGTTATGCAAGATATCATCCATATCGTCAGTATCCGATGTTTTCGGAGAGTCAAATCATTTGTCTAAGCTGGTATACGAATTATTTGTCTAATACCAACAAATTAAAATCCCAATATGGCAGGAGTTTAGATTCTAATCTCACCGCCAGCTCCCCTCCTCCTTATGCGGGTTTCTACCAATTGTCTAGAACTGGGATTTTTAATTTTACGGATTACGATGGTAATGGAGAAACACAAATCATCTGAAGACCTCTGCGAGAGAGAACGAAATAATTACTGTGATTGCGTGTGATAAGCAAGCCTACCAAAACAAGCGAGGAATCTGCGACATTATCGAAAACAGACCATTTCGTAGAATCAAATTTCATAGTAAATAACTGTCTACGTTTTGAGGTATGAATAATGTATATATACAAGAACATTTTCAATCTCATACATGTTTCCATACTAGAAAATAAGTATTTAGACCTCAACGCGATGAGTCCCTTATTAGATCACCCTTATTCTGATCTGATCCAACTTGATAGGGCAGAAACGAAGAAAAAAAAACAAATTTGGAATCCGATTTTGAAAAAAAACCTGACATTTCACAATCCATATTGTGCGAGAATAGCCTGAAACTGTAACCGAAGTTTTTGAAGAGTAAAATTCCTTGATGTTTCAACTTTAATCAAAATTAACTGCCTTTTCAGTAACAGTTGAAAGCTCAAAATGGGGGTATTTCGTTTTTAGCCTGACTGTCCCCCTGTGAGCATCCATTTTTGTAAGCTTCAACTAATTGCTCAGAACTTGGATTTATATGCGTTTAGATTTTGACGAGAACGGAGAAAAAACAAATCGTTTCCGCGAGCCTCAGCGGGAGCGAAGAAAATCATTATTGTGATTGCGTGTGATAACCAAACCTACCCCAACAAGGGAAACTGCGACATTTTCGGTGGGAGGCGAGAGGTCGCGTTATCAGCAAATGTCCTATGGGACGTCGAGGTGAACTCGACGACACTGACGAGAGATTCGTGACGTTTAGCTCGAATTGTCACGTGGGAAGAATTGAGAGGGACGGGGGATATCCTGTTTTTTTTGGGGGGTATGAATCGAGTAGAAAAAGTGGTGGGGTTGAGGGGAAGGTTTACTGAACGGAGGCATGGCACTTGAATGGAAAGGCTATTTTAGAGAAATCCTGAACACAATGGAGAGCAGCGTGAAACTGGTGTACATGATATACATACCGTATACCCGCATTTAAATATAGTTCTATATACCTAGTAATTGTATTCTAAATGTCTCAAAAGAGCTCCATTTCAAGTATCCGCACCGTAGTTTTGACATGAAAGATTTCACGTAGTGGGAACAAATAGTAGGCACCCAATAAGCGAAAAGCAAAAAAAACCAACCTACCAAGCATTGACTAGTCCGCGGATATAATAAACTCGATTTCAAGAAAGGGGAATTCTATTGGCATCATATCAGCTGATTCGATCGTCGGAGTATGTTTAGCTATTTAAGAGAAAACGCGAGCAGAATGGAGGGGGAGCGTGAAATGTTCCTATATACATATTTTTTCTGTTCGGCTACTTGTTATGGTTATGGCTTACTTGAAGAGGAAGGCGAGGAAGTACTCGTCGAGGAGAAGCTCGTCGACTTTGGAGGGTCGGTGACTTAGAACTGCAGTTCGTCTCGGAGGTGGAACTGGAGGCTTGGGACGGAACCTCGCTGGTTTCTCCGGCGGCAGGACAGAACCGCAGAGGGCCGTCGTCACCCTCTCGACGACGCCGCCGCTCTTGCCCCGTCGAAGCCCGTTGATTCGCTTGGAGAGCTGGGCCGAGGCCCTTTCCACGACTCCCTGAGCCCCGCTCATTGCCACGGCGTGAGGGAGCGAATGTCCCTTGGGCGAGTGGTCCACTGAGGCGCCGCCGTCTCGCGTTTTCCGAATATTCATGCACCGTTTTCCCCTTCGGTCGCGACCACTTCGCTGACAGCAGCCACAACGCGGGTTCCAACTGGCGTCCGAGCGAACCGCGACGAATCCCAAAGTCTGAGCCCTCGATCGGGGTGAGGGTGAGCACTGAGCCGCCCTCCTCCGCCGCCCCCGCGGGCGCAAGCGCAACCTTCCACCCCTTAGCATTTTCCACCCCTTTATTCCTCGAAGCCTTAACAACTAAGTTCGATATCTTTGAGTTTCTAAAAACAGAATAAGTACTGACGCTTTGCTCAAAGTCGTAAGGCTCTCCACTCTTCCCACTTACTAATTATACATCAAATTTACAAAAAAAGAACCCCGCACATTTCTTTTTCCGCTAACATGGGTTTCATTGAAAAAAATGTTTAAAAAAAAACACTATTCGGAAACAATAGCAAATCTCCATATGCCCAAAAAATTGTCATTTTTTGTAAAGTCGATTTAATTCCTGAAAATGGCAAATACCCTCATACCATTATCTGGGACCATATTGCCTAGATGCTCTATATGTGGAGGTATTAACCCAGCAGATGTGCGTATATATGTTTACAGAATGGGACTTTTTTTAACGAATCTTCTTTTAAAGGCGGAAGGGGCACACCGTTGAAAAAACGAAAAAAAAAAAAAAACTAAACAAAACAAAAGTGGGGAGGACGCCCAGGTTTCGTCGGGTAACTCGGCCTTCGGGATCAGGGAAATAGAGGGTGATGGAGGAGGAAAGGAGGGATGAAGGGAAGTGCCCCTATAAAATGACCACCAGTTTAAGTAAGAGCCTCGGGTGACGCGGGTGGTAACACCACGAAGAACTCCTGATGAGATGCCCAGCTCAAGTAACTCCGTGGCACTTTTCTCGCAACACACTCCGCGCCATGACACGGTCGCAGCCATAACCTTGACGTTACTAGGCCCCACTCCTTTTAGACCAGATAGATAGGTCCGCTCCATGTCCACGCTTACTGACATCCAGGATTATGGCAGACCCATCGGGCTCAACGGCAACGTTATCTGGCTTCTTGCCACCCGGACGGCATGAGAATTGCAGTAGTCGCTATGCTCTGTAAAGCCCACTCCACCCATTGGGAGGACATGGGGTATTCAGAACACTGTTGGGATTCCTTACCATCCACTTACATTACATGGTTGTCCACTTCTGAGTACACTGATGAAACCCATCTCTCAATATGCTGCTTGATTAGCGGCATTGAAACACAGAAAATAAATACCACACCCAACCACAACACAGAATCAATTTAATTAGTCTTTTCTTTGTCTGAGATCAATATTCATTCGGAATATGGGAAAACAGTTCTTTTTTTCTCTATATACCTGTCAAATTTCTTTCCTACATACAACATGTGGGTATGATGGTGCCAGATGACGGTATGAGGGAATATACCATTTCCAGAGCCTAAATTAGCTGTACCGAATAATCCTGTCATTATTGTTTTGGGCCCATAGATACTTTTTACCGGCCCACAAGAAGCTATTGTTTTCATGCAGTCACATACGAATTTTATGAACCCAAATCCCATAAGAGAAGCGCGGGATCCTTTGCGGTAGTGCACATAGCATTTATAGATTGAATTCAATCATTTCCACGTTACGAATTTTTTTACTTTGCTCTGGCGCTCTGTTATATCTTACAGCATCCTTCTGTGGTGAAGCGCCTATGCACAATCCGACTCCTACGTGTTTTACAAGTTATTTCCGAACAAAAATGCCTCCTAGTAATTTGTTGCCGGAGGCCTCGTTTCCGAGTTTTTCGCCATTTAAGATTTTTTTCGTGTTTTCAATCTTATGTCATTAAAACTATCATAACTCCCTCAATTTTGGAGATAGCTCAAATTTTATGACACCGTTGGAAAGAGAGTTAAATTTTCTGTCTATTTGATGTTAGAAAACATTTTTTTAATTGCATTGAAGATGTGCGATTGCTCCGCGAAATGGCAGTTTTGTCAAAATCTTGAAATCGCCTGTTTTTCATCTCGCCTATAAACCCCATTAATGCTTGACGCAGAACTGTGAAGGCCTGGTAAAACGTGCACCAAAATGTCAGCTTTCCAACGGTGTATAACGTTTTGGTTTTTAAAAATCTTTTTAGTTAAGGAAATGGTGTTTAACTGCAGAAAAACGTGTGTTTTCTGTTAAAATTGAGGTTTTTCCAAAAGTCTTGATGAAAATAGGTTGGAGGCGGGATATACGTAACTTTTCTCGCTGAATCGAATGGTGACAACGCCACACCTCTCAAGTGACGATTTACGTAAGTTAGTTTTGTCGGATGCATAAACCCGTTCGTTTTTTAACAGCGTCTACGGCATTTCTAAGCTGTCCGGCCAAAGTCAAGATGATCGAAGAGCCGAGAGAAGGCTATTGTTTGTGTTCATTTACGATTGATTGCGATGAGTTGCATTCATCTTTTTGCTGACACTATGGACCCTAATCAAACCAGGCTTCCGTATCATTACCAACTCTTCCCTTTCGTCTCTTTCCCCGCTGTATTTCCTTCAGCGAGGTTTTCCCTATTGCATATTCCCATTCATCATGGTGCGCTATAGCTATTGAACATAGCTGGTAGTAATAACCAAAACCTTAGTGACCAAAAACTATTGGTAGATGAAAAAAAAAAAACAGATAGTTTATCAGATCAAAAAAGGATCAGTGACAAAAAATATTACCTACCAATATGTTTTCCTCATACTATCCGACGTGTTTGCAAGGGTGTGAGTTGTACACAGAAGGAGAGTGACTCCCTTGCTGCCTCAGAAGCATTACCATTGGCAAAACCGTACACAAAAATCATGTCAACATACACTTGTGATTAGATGTTTTTATTTTTTATCTTTTTGGTATAACTACTCAACTGTCAACTCATCGCAATCAATCGTAAATGAACACAAACAATAGCCGTCTCTCGGCTCTTCGATTACCCTGACTTTGGCTGGACAGCTTAATACTGCCGTAGACGCTGTTCACAAACAAACGTTTTCATTCATTAAATTCATTTTCACTTTTCATTTTTAAATATATTTTTTGGTTTATATCTTAACAATCTTGTTTAAACTCTAACTCTTTATATGAACTCGATTTAAACCACAATATCTTACCATTGTCCTGCAACTGAATTTCATTTCACGCAGCAATCGCACATTTTCAATGCAATGAAAAAAAAAATGTTTTCTGACGTCAAATAGATAGAAAATTTAACTATCTCTATCTCCAAAATTGAGGAGTTATGACAGTTTTATAATGACATAAGATCGAAAACACTTGGGAAAGCTACGGAGGAGGCATTGACTTGGCCAGGAGCAGGATATGCAATGACCCGCATGACCCCCAGGTCTTGAAGGAGGGGTTGCTTTGTGCGCCATGCATCATCAACCCCAATCTGATTTGGCCGTCGCATTCGGTGCTGCAACGTTATTAATTTGTTGTTTCTGACCCAATTCAGTTTTAGTAAAATGTCTGTTGACTCAAACATGTTATCCAGTTGTAGGACAATGGTAAGATATGGGGGGTTAAATCGAGTTCATATAGAGAGTTTTAGAGTTAGAGTTAGAGTTTAAACAAGAATGTTAAGATATAAACCATAAAATAATTATTTAAAAATGACAGATGAAAATGAATTTAATGAATGAAAACGTTCGTTTGTGAACAGCGTCTACGGCATTCCTAAGCTGTCCAGCCAAAGTCAGGATAATCGAAGAGCTGAGAGACGGCTATTGTTGGTGTTCATTTACGATTGATGGGACCTCCTGGGACACCCTGTATATTATCAAAAGACGGATCATCAAGTTTCGAGATTCATCAAGATTCAAGTTTCGGATGTTCCCAAAACGTGTTGGAAAACTGTATTTATATTTACAAAAACCCAACGAAGTATGAAAGAACTGCTGGCCACAATCGATCATCTAACACGCTTAATTTTAAACCTCCTTTTGTTGCCAAAACTTATTTTCCCATAAAGTTATCGTTTCCAATGGCATTCAATTAGAGATTAACTCTACAAATTTCAAAAGGTTTGTCAGAAAATTTATTTTTGGTGAATTTATTTCTAAATTGATAGGTGATCAGTAGGTGGAGAACAATGTTTTATTTTTCTCTCTTTTTTATCGTTCATTCTCTTTTCTAAAAGACCTCGTTTTATATTTAAAATTAAATAATTATAGAGTTAGTGCAGCTACTTAACTTTTACTGCTAGATAACTTAACAGCTAACTTTACTGGTATTTAATTTAGTTTAAGGCGACTCCACCCCTTATCACAAGTTATCTAACTTAGAGAGAGGTGGCTACATTTGTACTTTTATCTTCCACTACTTTTTTCAATACTACAATTTTTGTTCTACTTTTATTAATTTAAAAAAAAGTTTAAAAAAAAAATGAATTCACCTTTTACAAATTCAATTCAGTTTCACATCAAATCTGTTTGAATTTTGCACCAATTTTAATCAACTCAACTATATAGGTGGACCGAACAAAAACAATATCATTCGTAAGGACCTCCTCCACCTCAGTATCGCAGGGCAATACTTCATTTGGCACTCAATTGATATTTTATCATTTATTTATTTATATGAACGGGCGAACAAAATTACAAGCAAATAGAAACATGAAATAAGTTTAGGGTCACTGATAATAACGATAACATACATATGTAATGGTGCTGTTAGATTTTACGAATGCGCCTGCGCAGAGTGATGTTTTAAGTTGTCTGTGATGAAAATCGTAGGGGATCATTTATATCGTAGCCTGCAAATTCTCCTAGGATTTCATTTATATCGAAAAAACTGTAGTTCTGTGGAAACACAGACAGATACGAAACGAAAGTTGTTTATGTTGTTATTATTATTGTTAATATTATAGAACGAAAAAGGGGAGAATAGCGGATGTGTCTTCTCAATAATGCTGCACCCTCCATGACGTGGAATGACGTTTCTTCGATGGGAACACTCGAGTTTGTAAAACAAATTTCCTGGACACATTCTAAATCTTCAATGAACGACTCCAATGTTCTCCAATCTCCGAACAAAGACGAAATCAGGAGAAACTCCCCCAAAATACTGGAAAGGGAGACATTTGACCAAACCTCTCACTCAACCTCGTGGCTTATCTAAATCATCTCAAGTGTTTTATGATCCCCCCCCCCCTCCAATTTTGTCATTTTACGTTTCATTATATGTAGATCCCAAATCTGCAATGTCAGTCCGCTGTTTCCCATTCGGTCCATGATGGACGTTGGCTAGTGAGGTGTTTTTTCGAAGTAATTTTGGGCATAAATTGCTTGAGATAGGTTTCAAATTATTTTCTTACATTGCGACTAGTAAAGGTTTGTTTCGTAAGTGTTACACTGGAGACAAAAAGTCACCCATCTGTCTTTGAGACATCTAGAAGTTGCTGAGATTAAATCCGTTAGAATTGTGTTTATCTCATATAGTTTCCCTAAAAATCTGCATGCAATATTTATCTTTAATCCTGTGTGGGTTGGTATTTAGCATGGTAATGTTTTAGATGGTAATTTAGCAAAATTTCTCGTGATCCGTACGTTTGAGGATGTGAATCACCGATTTTATTTCTTTAAATTACAACCATCGACGATATTATTGGTTCTCTTTAAAGTGAATTACAGAGTATTTAAAAATGAGTACCTGCTGCACATGGTAATGGTTTAAATCGTCCTGATCTTTTTTTTAATATTTGTGGTGACAAAACATTTGGGACTAATGGATACTTCCCATACTTTGAAGTGAATTTTGGGATCATAGAACAATTTGGGCATTCCTCAAAGTGTGATGAAGGCCTTCGTAGAATACTGGTAAGAGAAAATCAATGTCTTTTTACGATACCAACCTTACAAATTATTGTTAATTTTACATTACAAAGGTAAGCGGCTTTTCTACAAAGAATAAAAGCTCTATCGTCCATCCAGTTATCAGGCCAATCCTTCTTGGAGATGGAACGTAGTTCTCATTTTTCTATCCTGCAAGACGAGTAATTATCTGAGGAGAGCAGTGATGTGTTTTCTGCCGTCCATGAGGATCCTGGAAATTAACAAACTCACCATAGCTACTTACGTATGGAGAACTCAATGTCTTAGTGAGAGATTGATTATGGATGATAAAACAATCCAAGGGTGATGGAATTCTTTGGGATTGAGTACAAACCACCAGAATAGCCATTGCTCGTAGTCTCATCCAAGAATTCAATTTTTAATGACTAAGAAGGGAATTATAAATAAATAGGATACAGTTGACAACGTTGTTTTATTTTACAGTCATCTCTTTGTTCTGAAAATTATTGGCACCTTGTGATAATGTCTACATTCACAGTCATTTTGAATCAGTGATTTTCGGAAAATCTAGACGTGATGGGGACACCTGTAGAAATATTTGAAATCACAATGAAATATAGTTTTCATTTCTTCTCATTCAACGCAGAAAAAGTAAAGCTGTAATATAAATGGAGTCCCTTTAATGGCAGTAAGAATGCTATTACAAGATCTGAAGGCGCGAGATGCCAAGTCCTACTGAGTACGTCTAATGTTAATACATCAGAGATTTACGAAAAAAGGTTATTTTAATTCAGAAATTATAAACCACTGTGTTAATTTGCAGTTTTTTTTTATTTTTTAAAACTAGTTATTCAATTTCTCTTAACAGTCTTTATTTCAGATTTCATCGTCCCCTTCAAACCTAATTAGGAATCTTTTCTTTTGATCTATTCAACTTCTTTCATTCAGTACAAACATTCTTTTAAGATTCTTTTTTTTTCTAGTTTTGCTGAATATTACGCACTAAGGGTAAGATTAGTGGAATAAGGGTGCATTTACTTTCCTAGTTTACATATTACAAATGTCACGAAAATAATATGATCAGAATAATTCCAATTTTTATTCCACTCCCGTGAAAAGTTAAAAAAAAAAAAAGTGTACCCTTGTACAGCCCGCCTATTCAGCTATCAGCTACAGAAATGGTCTCATGGGAAGAAAAAAACTCTGCAAATTATTTCACAAAGGTGTATTATTCTTGAACACCCTTATCTTAAATCCACCACGTTTCCACGGTACCGTACTCGTAAATTTCAAATTAATTGCAGTAGATCTTTTTCGTACCGTCCGTAAGAATTTGATCTCCAATTTTAGATTTCATTTAGAATAATTCCTCCCCTTAATTGTGTGTTTCATAAAATTAATCTTGTTAAATAATCTTCAAGTACTTATATTTGTTGTTTTGCTCATCAATTATAACCGAATTCAGAAATTGCCCTTAGTTGTCTTTTGTATATTTCACGCCTCATTTGCGACTATTGCTACAACTTAAAATGTTTTCTTTAGTCGTTGAATACACTGTTGATTCATTGAAATGGCTGAGCCAAGTCACTTTTTCGTATCCTCTGCCAGGACCATTGAAATGAATAACATCCTCTTTATTGTTGTAGCTGTTACGAATTTTTGTCGGTCTCCAAATCTTCACTGCTGGACAACATTGAAAAATATTACCCCTCCATTCATCTTGAAAATCCATCTAGCCCTTGCCAGACTTACATTACGCATGCACGTTTGTACCTTGGGCTCAGAACCCACACAACCTCGTAGTACGCGTGATCGCTAGATCGCGCCATTCTAGTCACCCAATCCCGACGATATTCTGCTCAAAAGGCCTCTCCATTTGATTTTCATTGACCTCACACCCTCACCACTAATGTCAAATGACATCCCTTGCCTCCGAGCTATTTCATGCCACTCTTTTGCCGAAGTTAGACCCGTAATTTCTTGAATGAGAAACTTCGTTGGTCATGGCTAGAATCCACGCCACGAAATTTACGTGTAATTCATGAGTTTTACACACAGGTACAGAAGTCCCCTTCTCCAAGTGCAACATATATTTGGAAATAGTTTTTCTCTTGCCATTGTGAGGTTGGAAAGGGAGAGGGGGGGGGGGGGTATTGGTCCGTTTTAGGTTCAGAAATTCCGATTATTTGCTACGGATGAATTCCTAACGATATGATACCTACCCCAGTCGATTTCGCGGCAAAAATTGCTAGTAAACGAAACCTCACTTCAATTCTCAATTTATGTTTAATTTATATCATTCTCATTATATATCTTGACCTCTTTTATGGCCCTTGCAGCGGATGGACATTACAGATTTTGAATCTATCCACCTTGAAAAGTAATGTGATGAAGTTCAACGGGGGATTACAAAATAATGGTTCCTACATGATTTCAATGGCTTGTTATTGAAAATAATCAACCGAAATTCTGCCGATTTGGGTGTGGCACATAGCTTGGTAACATAAATTTTTAGATCATTGAAATTAGTTTGATACAGTCTTAAATACCTAATCTTTAAATATATAGAAATCAGACTTGTTTCAAGAAGTCAAGGGACAACAATGTCACAGGGCATATTCTCGCTGACCTCAAAATATTGGGAGAAAATACAAGTGGAATGAAACATAACACCACTTGCCACACTTTTTCATCTCAACTCGTTCCCGAGATATGATTTTTGAAAGGTTTTTTAAATTTCCTTTCATTTCTAAGAAACCCATGTTCTTTCACTTTAAAACAGCATTTGTCTACTTTTGGCTACATTTTCGGATTCCTCCTTGAATTTTCTTTACTCCCAGTGCACGGTTCTACGGAAATAGCACGGTCGTTCTGATTCACATTTGCAGTTTATAATCATATGTGATATGTGCTATAATCCCCTTCCCCCCTCTCCTTTATTGAATTGAAGCTTGGGAGATAGCATTATTGATAGCATAATCATATAGCATCACCCGTGCTGTTGGAGCTACCGCCAGCCAAGCGGCCCACTGCAAGACCCCAGAGCCCAAAACAGAAACCGCAGGAATAAATTTTAAAAACAGTGAAAATCATTACACAAAGGTCTAAACTAAATAAGCACTAAACTATTTACTAAGGTATCTTTGAACTAAATAGCCCGTCTACGTCTACGTAAGTCATTTTATATCTACATTGGACTTAGTCGGTGGTATATTATGTAAGCTCGAAACCCCGTGCCATCCATACCTTGTAATTAGCTTCAAGATGAAAATACTTGAGCGGCCACCAGCCACGCGGTTTAGCTCAGACCTCCCGTTCAACGGGCTCTGCCGCCAGGGTCTTCATCTCGACCACCTACCTGGCCGATTTTCATCACCATTGAGGTTTTTCAAATCGTGAGCAAACGGATGATTGTACAACAACCCGAGTGCTCAAACTATTTCCTATCTGAATCAAATTTTAAAAAAATACGCTCTTAATTCGAATGTTTTCGATACTTTGTGTTCCTGAAAGTTTAACCCATAATTATAATAAATAATGGTTGATTGATAAAATTGACGAGATTACTGATTCACCGTGGATCAATCAATTCAATGCTGGATTTTTGAGCTAAATTTCTTAAAATTTGGTCCAATAGTTGCGGAGAAAGTCTTTGGCCGGCGGACAAACGGATTTTTTAAATTTGCGTATCTTGAAACGTAAACAAACAACTTTTGAAGGTTAACAGTTAATCCATGGTCGATTAAAAAGGTTCGATATTGAAAAAAACAATACTTGGGCTAAAGCTAGCCGCGCGGTCTTGCTCAGATCTCCCGTTTATGGGGTTCTGCAGGCCGACCGCCTATTCAAAAGATTTTTTAAATTGTTAGCGGACTGATGATTGCGCATCAACCCAAATAGCTTCATTCGACTCAATGAACTAATTAAAATCGGAATCAGACAAATAACTATATCCCTTACATTGAAAGTTTTTAGGTTTCGATTTTTTTGGTATATGTTAATTCTTAAAACAATCTAATCAGCAGATGAATCAAAGTAAACGAAGTTTATTAAGTGATCCAGCCCGGTGTCTTGTTATCAAGTTCCCTAAGCCCACATATTAGCTATTCTCTTGACATTTCCTTTGCTGTATTGACGCTGCTCTCATTGAGGGCATAGGAATCAATACTGCTCTTGCAATGACGGCCAGGTTGCTGCCTGCAACGTAAAAGATCTAGATCACTACAACGTTATAGAGCCATTGTTCTGTTTGGGCTGAATCCCGACCAATACACAAGGTGTCTATTGTTGAGAGGGCCCAAACTTCAACGATTGATCCTACTGCTATTTTGCAACATAAAGTGCGGCACTATTTTCACTCAACTTTTTCACATTTAAGATTTTTATCATGGTTAAGACCTTATGCCACTAAAATGGTCATAACTAGCTTTATTCGCTAAATAAACCCAAATCTGAGGATACCGTTGAAAATAGCGTTAAATTTCCTATCCATTTGGTGGGAAATAATATTACGTAAACCCATTTTCACGGGTAAAAGAATAGGACCAGCTTTAAATTTTGTTAAAAACTCGACGGTTTTCAGGCTAATTTTTTTCATTATTTTCAATAATGAATCTTTGTTATCGACAAGGAAACAAAGTTAACCCCCCAAAATTTGTTGGCTTATGTTGCAAAATACGTAGATTTCAAAAATCGATATAAAATCTGTCCGCCTGCTGTCCGAAGCTTTTCTCCGAAACTACGGGAACACATTTTTCGAAATTTGGTTCAAAAGTCCAACATTGATCCGAGATCTGCCAGTAATCTCGGCAACTTGGTCAATCAACTGTAATGGTCAATAAGGAACTGTAATAAAGGATTAAACTTTTTAAAAATCGAAATCTCAAAAATTTTCGATGCAACAGTTTTTTAAAATTAATATTATTATTATTATTATTAATACTTTTTTTTACTCAGATAGAAATAAGTTTTGTGAATCGAATGAGACAAATGCTGTAAAATCATCCAGTTGAGCTTGTCACAGCTCGTTCAACAGGTGGTCTGGGCTAGAATACGTGGGTGGTAGCCCTTAAAATATTTTCATCCTGAATTCAATCAGGGGCGGCTGCCGATAGGGGCACAGGCGAACTGTATTAGCTGTAAATAGGCGATGAATACAGTAAGCGCTATAAAACGTGAGTTCACGGAATTGTAGGTGGAGCGAAGAGTGATTATTCTCGATGCTGGGCGCCCAATCCCACTATTGACAGGACAGCAAGAAACCGCAAAGACAAGCATAAATTGATCTACTATTCGCAAATTCAATCCTCATTACTACAAAAAGGTAGAATCTCTCTGCAGATGTGAGGTAAGTAATAAACTTTTCTGTTTCCATTGTCCTCCTTGCTGTAATAATAGGAATGAAGATTGAGTTGGAATTGAGCTTTAACCTCCACGATGATTCTTGCTGGGCAGATATGAATTTCAGCTGTCGGAAAACACGGTTTTCTGAAGTTTTCCGACAATCATGTCACAATTTTTTTTTTTTTTTTTTCTAATAGATATTTAAGTACGTATCTTTTAGTGAATTTCTTTAGAAGGTAAGATTGAGTCATTTGTTTCGCGATTTGAAGCCGAGGAAGTGTACATACTGTTCTCCCTTGTATATTGGAAGTTGAAAATCGAATTTGGTTGGGAAAAGCACATTTTGTCTCACGTTCCCTTCGTGGTTGTCCCTTGTGCGGTCTCGATGCATCCCCGAGGTTTCAGGGCAGGAGCCGCCACTGAATGCAATGACAAGATTTGGAGGCACGGGAGTCGTTTTTGGGTCATTTAATTCTCAATAAAGCAATTGCTGGGGATGGGAATATATACCTACAATAATCAGAGAAATGTATTTATAAATGTTGAAAGGATCGGTGGATGTACAGCTGAACTGCAACTGGTGCCCTCAGCAATCAATTGCTGCTCAAATTGTAGCTTCTGGCCAGGTCTCCCGGTGGAATTGGACTCCAGTGGATACTCCCCTCGCATCAGGATTCACCGAGCTCTTCGTGGAAGGTCAGTGTCGCATTTTGAACTGTTCGATAATTTTCTGCTCTTCATTTTCAGCATTTTGGTTTATTATTTTCAACAGTAAACGTTTTTAATCGTATAGCAAAATTTGTTTATAACCTCTGTCCAAACTTGATCATTTTACGTTTCTATGTGCGTAGATTCAAAATCTGAAATGCCCGTCAAACGGGCTCTGCAGCGCGACACTCCTGCTCGACCGTCTACCTGACTGTAGAAGACCAATTTTCAGTACCCGAAGATGAGGTTTTTCAAATGGTTAGCCAACGCATGATCTTACAACACCCCCAGTCGTCTCATTCGTTTCAAGGAACTAATTTCTATCTTAATCCAACAAAAAAACACACTCTTAATTCGAATGTGTTTGATACTTCGTCTTCCTGATAGTTTAACCCGTAATTATAATCCATGAGGGTTGATTGACCACGTTACCGAGATTACTGGTTCGTTTCGGATCAATGTTGGATTTTTCTGATGAATTTCGTAAAATTTCATCCAGCAGTTTCGGAAAAAAGCTTCGGGCAGCGGAGAGGAGGATTTTATTTTTAATTCAATTTTTTAAAACTTAGTGTCTTAAAACGTAAACCAACAGCTTTTAAGGGAGTAGGGGGGTTAAATTGTTGTTCATGGTCCAAAGTAAACCGAAAAGCTTGTTACCACTAATCATGATCCCCTAGACATCAACCCCTTTCATTTTTATTGCGTTTCCGTCGCGCAAATCCTGTGGTGAACACAATAAATAATACAATTGAGTTTAAATTGGTACGAGATGAATAATCGGCCTCCTCATCTAAATTTTAGTAACATCGCCCAACTAAAACCTGAAAAAATTAGGCTCGACGAATTTCACCATTTTGAGCATGCGCATTTTTGGGTGATACATAACTAACAAACAAGTTAACCCGCAAATTCAATGACAAATTCATCAAAACCTCATGAAAACTGTAGAAATTATGATTGTTAGGAAGATCTGAGGGCACACAACAGACACTGAACAAAAGTTGTTTGTAATGATCCAAAGCGCAAGTCTAAATTTTGAAGAAGAAAACATTTTCAAATCTACCGCTACGTTTAGGTAAACTTGGAAGTAACGGATGAAGAACGAGGCGGTCGAACATTCCTAAACAAAGTAACTAAACAATACTTTTTCATTAAAAAAAAAAAAAAAAAAAAATTAAAACCCTCATTTTAAAAAAATCTGTTGTGGAGTGAACCGTTGACCAAAACTAAAAAAAGTATAGGTCATTCGTCTTTTTAAATATGCCACAAAAAAAATTAAATAAAAAACGTAACGATAAACTTGGTTTAAAAATACCATAAGGCGGATCAAAATTAAAGGATCATTGAAGAAAAGTCTGCCAAGTCGGGCGTGTCACAAAGCTTCGTCGTTCAGGTAACGTAAACGTTTTAAAAAGTTCAAAATAATCTTGTAAGAAGTAGAATATGAGCTTGTTACAAACTTCTAGGGAGAGAAAGGACACGAGACAGTCCAAGACAGTCCAGTATAAACCAACATTTCAAAAATGTTAGTCTACTGTCTATTCTAAAGCAAATAGATTGATGACATTAATGCTTTGAAATTGATATGAGATTATCAGATTGGTTTTCCCTGACTACAATGAAATTTTGGATAATTTAACAAAATAGCTTTGGACTGTTTATGGGAGATGAACAAATTTATCTTATTTTTCACTTTTTTATCATGAAATTTAAACCAACAAATTTTGAGGGGAGATTAAAAATTCTTCTTCTTGGTTGATTGGAAAGGTTCATTATTGGAAATAATAATATTAATGCCTGTGCCTGCTATACCTGAATTGATGTATCCTCTCGCAGTCAAACCCTTTCACTAAGTATTCAAATCGATAAACTGGATTATTACTGGCAGAAATAATGCGTCTGCTAGTATCCCTTCTCATTTGACTCAACTGAAGTGAAGGTTAGGAGACAGCGTTTTGGATAATATATTCGTCTAGTATCCACATTGCTCCAAGTTCTGTCTCCAGCCATTCGTCCTGTTCAATTCTAGGATTAAAGTCAACCCTACCAATTTTTCGAAAAGGGAGCAAAAGGATGATCGCTCAGCTAACTGAGGTCTCATTTGATTCACAGAACTAATATTTACTATCTATCGAGTTAAAATCGACCCTCTTACATCGAAAGTTTTTGAGATTTCGATTTTTTGATATCTCAAACCTTAAACGTTATCCTTTAGGGTTGATTGATAATTATGTTAAGAGCACTGGCATATCCCGGAACGATGGATAATTTTTATATGGCAAGGTTGCGGTCCCCTGCTAAAATCTTTACTTTTAGGCCGAATACAAATTTTTTTTTAATCTGCATGTTTTTTTTTTCAAGGATATCAAAAATGAGCAAGTTGCACACTATGAAACGTAGACCAACAAAGTTTTTTTCATACGGGAACCCCCATTTTTTATTCAACGTTTAGGCTCAACGTTAGAATACAAGAGCCGCGCACCCTTTTTTTCGTCTGCACGCCACCCATTCAGCGAGCAAGCTCAGCTGCCAAGTCATCAAATTGTGCAAACAAATGTTGACAAACTCAAAGTGTGATAAACCAATTTTTATTGTTTTTCAACGAAGGGTCGACTGCCAAAGGTTCATTTTGTCAAATGAAAAAAAATGAATTCACAGAAAACCTAGAAGCAATGAAAACTGATTTGTCACACCTTGCGGTTGTTTGCACAATTTTATTGACTTGGGAACTGCGAGAACTCGCAGAACGGATTGTGTTACCAAAAATATAATGACGGCAAGAAGTTTTCATGAAATTGAGCGTAGAATAAAATTAAAAAGTTCCTGTCATGCAGCATGATTGCATGAGAGAATTATCATACCATATGTGTTCAATTGAGTGGAAATTTGTCCACTTTTATGAACGAAAACAATGCTGACCATCAATGGAATAGCGACAAAAAAAATTGTTCTAAATAATATTTTTCTATTCAATGATTTGTGATTTTCAGAATTTTAAACCGTTTTTTAGTACAATTGTGAGCATAAATTTGAGCGTCAATATTTAAATGCCCTATTTCATTGCTTTTTGAGTAAGAATCTGCTAAAAAAAAATATATAAATTCAACAATTTTTAGCAGTTTTCTTTCATTTTGATGTGATTTTTTTGTAGAATTTTCTCAACTTCAAAAATTTAGTGTGCACAAAAATTGTTCCCATCTGAAAAAACAAATTTGAAATCCTTGAAAAAAATACAAATTAAAAAAAACAATCATTTATCAACTTGAGCCCTAAATAAATGATGTTACCAGTTGATGTAACCTTGCAGTTGCCCTGAGCGCATGATGAAAATAAGAAAAAACGGTTGAGAGCTCAAATTTTCATAAAATTTAGCTTAAAATGGGGTTTCTCATTTGAAAAAAAATGATGTGCGCGATATCCGCATATGTGAGATCTTTGACAAAAAACATGAAAAATAGAAAAAATATAAAACAATCCCTTCTAGTTCGTAGAAAACTACTTACATTCGGTAGTGTAAATGATTTTACAGTCTAAAACTTCTTCTTAATAAATGTTCATGAGAAACTAAGCACCTAATGTTTGATAAAAAACATGAGCCAAAAACTGTCTATTTTCATAAATTACTTATATGGATATGTTCATCGAATAACTTTTGTATGAAATATAACTCGCTATTTTTTATTCTCCAAAGTGCACCGTTCGCTAGATGTAAACAAACACATCAGAAATGGACCTTTAAAAGCCTCTCTCACTCCCCACACACCCTTACACAGGCTCTTTCCCAAGGAGTAAGAAGGAACTTTCAGTATGTTGACCTCCTAACTACTCCAAACAGAGCCCTGAAGTCAGAAACCCAACATTATTACAGAGAAATGGAAAAGGTAGAATTTAAACAGTGAAAAGACATTACAAAACAATCAATTTATTGAATAGTAAAGGCAATCCATCTCAAGTCAACTAAACTTTCAACTATAATGACAATGAGGTCAGAACAGTTGAAACTAGACCTCCCGTGCTTCATAACTTGAATAGTGAATCAGAGCCTTTTCTATTTGTAGAACATGAATGATTTTCATACAGTTGTACAAAGTACTACTTTATATGCTTGTTTTAGACTGAATATCTATTTATCGTTATTATATTATGTCGAATAACTGACTAACTAATTTTTTGAATGCACTTAACTTTTAATACAAGAGTCGCAAATGAATTTCATTCAAGAGGGCAACACTTTCGAGACCTGACCTGTGGATGAAAACTCGATCATATTTTACCCACTTCATTTTTCCTAGTGTTGGATACTGTGAGAATGTACAACAAGAAGCTCTAATTGCAGTAATTTACGATTATGTATTGCAATGAAAATTCTGCATTCAGTTGACAGCCCTAAAACCTGATTACACATCAAGTTACTAGATTTTTCTAATATATCATAGTAAATAAATGGTGTTGACATACAGGTATATTGTATGGTACAGTTTTCATTCTTTCCTTTTATTCTAGATTCCTACAGATGATTTCCGCTTTAGACCTGAACGTTTTCAAAAGACGAATGCTCATTATTCGAATCCAGGTGCCCATTATTGCATAGCAGAAAGTACCTCATACGGTAAAAATTATGATAATTATTATTCTTGCGTATCATTACTATCACATTCAACTTATAATTAATTCTTCAACTACGTGAATGATAAGGTATAACAGCAAACAAATTTTCAATAGCCCCAATGTTCCCTGAAAAGGGTAGGCCGCGAAATGGGGGGGGTTATAGTGCGTAAATGTAATTTTACAAACACTCAATTTTAACGAGTTAGAGACACATAAAGAAAACTCACAATTCTTTTCTCAAATATAACTGTGTACGGTTACATAAGTGAACGCTTGCTAACCCAATAGGAAACCACTAACTGGAGACCTATTACTTCTAGTGTCTTTAGCACTAATGTTCCTTGCATTGCCACAATTCAGGTAATTTCATGAGCTTCAGTAACATAGCACGTTATTCACTGAATAAAGAAATCATATTGTCAGATTACTCAGTTTTACGTTCAGCTATGACTCACATCTAATACTTCTGGCAATCCATAAAACTAGGTACCTGTTTGAGGGATATAGAGGATGCAGTCTCAAAAGTGTTGGAAAGTATCGTGTTAATTTATTATAGTGGATAACAATAATATTTTATAATGGAAAAATACTATTAAAACTATTTGGATCTAGGAATTAATTTACTCAAAGATGGATACCTAAGAAAGCATTACTTTTGCTCTGGTATATGGTTAATAAGGCAGATGTGCACACATAGAGTCATGATTTCTAAACGAGAAAATCGACAGAATGAGGTTGTCATTAATTCATCTACTTTATTTTTTGTCCCTATCTCATTCCACAGGCTCAACTTTGAACAAGAATTATACTGATGAGTGTGTTGACTAAACGACGAAACCCCAGGGTCTTGAGATAATGAAAATGTGTAGTTACAGAAAAAACGTATTAGCCAAGGATTACCAAGAGAATCACAGTACTAATGTGTTGAAATTCTAATGGCTGATACTGGTTTCATTACTTCTGGTTGAATATGAATGCTTATATAAAATGTTAGAGGTGCTGCAAAAATTGTACCATCCCATAGCCGTATGTGTACTCAGACTATTTGTAGTGTTACTTTTCAGTTCATTTGGAATGAACCAGCATTCTTCAATCCATCATATGCCGAACAAGATTAGGTGAATAATAAGATAAGTATATTACCACTAGGCAGATGTCTAAAGATTTCATACTATTAATGAACTGCCTTTTTACTTTTCTGAAACCTTGAAAGGCCAAGGCTATATATCAATATGATTCCAAAATGTCTCACTTCTCAATTTTCTTTTAAATTAAAAATAAAGTTAATAAACTGTTATTACATGAGGAATATTTTATGACAAGATGTAGAAAAATGAACCTTGAAATTCTAAAGCTGAGATAGCAATTTACCCCGGAGGAAGCTCCCACACCTTCAACAACCAGAAGTTGCGTCACCACAAATTAATTTCATCGCCCTATTGAGTGCACGCAGAATACATTTTGAGGTGGATATTGTCACACCAAGTAAATTGAACACGGCAGTAGAGACAAATATCAATATTTGTGATCCACACAACGCCTCATTGTATGACTTATATGAAAACCTCAGTTAGCACATCGATCAGCAACGCCTCAGGTAATGACTAATTGAAAGTGAAATTAAATGAGCTGACTTCAATATTATAAATATCACTTTTCAAAGTCTGTCGCGCAATCCTGGCACGCAGTTTCGCCATTGTTGCAATCTGAAACCCAACATAGTATCAACGTTCCTCCAAATTTATGGAAGGCATACCGTTTCTTAAAATCAAATCATTGGCAGCAGAATATCGGTCTAAGTTAAACTATGGAAAACGTGGATTTCAAGGCATTATATTTTTCCAAACATGAACAGAATCTACGTCATTGATACAATTCTTAAGTTATAGATTTAAAGTAGTTATGCATATATTTTTAATTAACAAATTATTGATGCCATCCACTTACCCGTTTTGTTATGCCAAAGAAATTCTCATTTATAGTTTGGCTCAAGCTCAGTGATATGACTAGTCCACTCACAGGGATTCAGCTTTTTCAAAAAATTCATGAAGCTCCTTACTTACTGATTTCTAGCTTCTTTTATTTCAAATGCTACAATGAAGTATTTGATTCTAAGACTTCAACTAATCAGAAAATACGGAATAAAAGGAGGCACATGATAACATTAATTTGTTTTAGTATTATTTACAAGTTATTAACTATTATTCAACCGATTCACCAAATACTCTAAGTAGAGAATCCATTATTGAGTAACCTTTTACTTACAAAATTATATAGATCTCTAATAGATCATGTAGGCAAATTACTGTATCACTATATCGTAGAATTGGCAATAAGTGAGAATTAGCTAGGCACACAACAACTTATAAAAGCCTGAGAGAAAACGTAATGAAGTTTCAACAGACGTTTCATTCTAGTGCCCAAAAATACTACACACTTATATTTTTGGATATAAGTTAAAAATGATAAGTAAATGCTATGCGAAAGTGCCAAATGATCTGCAACATAACTCGATAGTTGTAGGTACTGATTAACTTGAGATTGGAGTATTAATTAATTACTTCAGTAGATAACAATGTATATATGACAGTAAATATGAATACGTACACAAAAAGTTGCAACAACGTGTACGTTTTTATATCTACATGGTCACATATGATTACAACTAATGTTACTTTAGGCACAATGAAGTTTATTTGTACCCTAAATGTGTAATCAGGCACTGGTTTTACTAAAAAATTATAATTTAACAACAAATATTACTTTATATTGCTACAATATCAACAGTGAGATAAAATACTTCATTGAAGTAATTTTCATGGAAAGATTCTAATGGTATGACTATAAGGCATGCAAAGTTGAAATATATTGCACTCAGAAGCTATAAGATACAATTAGCTATCTGAACCGTTCAAGCTAGGTACATAACAAGACACAATATTGTAAAAACTTACAGTATGATTGACTATCTGTTCAAATTTATAAATATACATATTGTGATTGGGATTTAAGAGGCAATAATTACAGTAGTAACTGTGACGATTTTTGTCAACATATTAACAATTTAGTACTAAATCTTAGGGTAGTTATGATACAGAGAAAATCCATGAGCTTATACTAAAACCAACTACCCGGTAACTTACCAGTTATGCCGCCTATCCCTTTACCAAATACATTTCCTACTTTACCTACAACATTGGCTGTAACATTGCTAAGTTTGGCTACGACGTTCCCGTCTTCTCCAGGAACCCCTTCTCTGACAGTGACTTTCGGTTTGTGGTCATCATCGTCCCCACCATCATCGCCATAACCTCTGTAAAAAGCATCATGATGTCAATAAATAAATAACAAATAATAAGGATAAAATTAGATTCAAACTTAACCAAATTAATTTTACAAAAATCAGCACAATATGTGAGTCAGGTATTTACTATGAATCAGGTATTTTCTTTGTTTCGATTTCAACTACCAAATAATTCGTCAATACCCTTCATATCATGGGTACAGTCATGGAGGGTTGAAATTCTGTGGTAGGAGAGTTTGATTAACTGGTCTCATGGGTTTAGATAGCAACCATTGCCTGTAGATGCTCTCTCAAATGTTCTCTGTTCAAATTCTACCAAGATATTTACAGGTTCCTTTCGTATTCCTCATAATTCTTTCCAAAAAAAAAAAGAAGGATTCTGTGACCAGAAATATGGAAATGTGGAATCTTCTTGTTAGCAATGCTTACAAAAAATCTTGTTTCCCACACTTTTTTATTTTTTCAAATTCAATTCAGTCTGCTACATCAAGTTCAATGAGTGGTTCATACAGAATAATGAAGAAGCAACAAAAACTAGGGTAACATACTCTTCCTGCTGAGAGCTCATTGTTAATGCACACGTGGCTTCTTCTGTCTGCATTCTTTGAGATACAGTTTGGTAGGTTTTAGAGTTGAGCTTATCTTCCATTACACCTTGAAGTTCGAAATCCGAATAGAGTTTCTAAAAAGTGAAATAAAAATTGATAACGACAATGAAGACGATGTGAGTGCTAACTAAATGACAAAGTAGTTAATTAAAGTTACCTTGACAATATGAGCAAGACAGGTACACTGACAGGGATGTAGAGAGTGATCAATCCTCTCTGATAACCAGTTGCAGAGCATTTGAATCTGAGCTGTGTACCATTGCTGAAAATGAAATTAAAACATTCATTATTGTACAATAAACACTAGTGTGGGTAAACTAAACTCTCTGACATTACACACAGTATATTCTGCAAGAGCAGAATTTTCTAACATCTAAAGAATTTCAACAGGAACTGCTTTAAGATGTTTGTATTACTCCAGAACGACCCAAATTGCATTCTTTATGCGGGGAGCAGAGTTGTGCTCGTCGAATTCTATTTGATGAAATAGAAAAGTCAAGGTGGCTCAGGCCACAAATTTACCAGAAGTTGAACCCAGAAAATAAATAAAGGGGGTAGTGAAGGGGGGAGTTGTTTGGTTTTAAAGATATCAAACGTTGGTGGTAAAGTTGGACTCTTGATTCTAAACTGGGCCAGAGTACAGATTAGAAGTTGAAAAATCATTCAGGAAGTCCTTGTATGTTAGGGGTTAACGTAAAGATGCTTCTTACACAATCTGAAAGAACTAGAAGTTCCCATTCATTTGACAGTATGTTGCCAAGCATTGAACAAGTTTCAACAGAGCTAACTAAAAGCGTCAAGTTGTACAGGTAGAAATTGATTCATGTACCGAAAGGAAATGTGTTTGTGTAACGAATAGTGAACTGCATGAGGGAAACAGGGAGTTATAATAATTTTCTAGGTAATGAATTTAATTTTACCTGGGGCGAATAAGTAATGGCAAGCCATGAGCCAATCTTCCTAAATTATCGTATTAAATTGTGTTAAAATTTGAGCTCCTTAGGAATAAAGATTTGCAACTATATATTTTAAGGCAAATTACCTTTTTCTTCGTAATATTCCACATAACAAATGATTTGGGAATTTCTACTATTTTTCTATGACTTCCTATCAATTTTTAACTAATTTGAATGGAATCTAAGTGTATTTTTCAGTACAATTTTGTGAATAAATATTAAATGTCCTAGTTTAGGTACGATCAACGGTTTTTTTTTCTTTTGTGTAGTATTCTGCTGAAAAAAAAAAAATGAATTGGTCTATTTTTAGAGTTTTTTAATTTTATTTTAAACGATTTTATAAGAACATTTTTTGACTTTTGAACAATTTGATGTGCTCAAAAAAGGCTGTCCAACGAACTCATCCTTTCTTTTGGAATGGCCCCATGTGAATCAGCGTTGAAAGATAAGGAAAATTAATGTGTTTGCTAACGTTTACATGAACAAACACAATTTCGGTGACTTGTCAACATTGTGGACAGGTTTCACTTGTCCAAAATTATCGAATTAGAGGTAAAATTTTCTTAAAATTCAGAGTAGAACCAGAACCTGGTATAAAAAGTGGTTTTCTAATTTGAAAAAAATAGCATCAATTGCCCATGGGTTGCTTAATGTAAAAAAGTATTTTCTTTAATTCTACACACACTCACACTTATGAAGAATGGTTAGTACCTGAATTGTACAGAGTCAAAAAAGGAGATGCATTGGGGAGGTCACTTCTCCCTCGACAAAACTATTTTAATGTATACTGGTTTTTCAAATTTTCAATTTAAAAACTCTGAAGTCATTGCGAAAGCTTCATTTTCTAAGAAAGATGGATAAAAAGGAATGGGAGGCTCGTTTGAAAATGCATTAAAGCACAGTTGTGTGAGTTGTATACACTATACTGGCACCTCAGCAGGTATTTTTATATCAGCTTTTGTTACATACAGAGGGACAAAAATAGGTTCTGAAATGGAGTGGTCGATTAGCCAAATTTAGATAGTTCATCATAAAACTCGCCTCGTAGACAGATGTAGAAGAGCTACCTAACACAGAAAGAATAAAGCTTTGTGTTCCTTCTCATGACAGATGTATTCATTACAAAATTGATTGCAAAGTTTTCTTCAACTTGTTTGACTCAAAGCAAAATAAAAATTAGGCGTTTACTTACCTCAAAGAAATTAAGGATCCACAGCTCATCATTCACTTTGCTCCGAATTTGATCCATACAATTCCGAGTGAAGTTAACATAAGCTTGTCCCATATCTTTCCCAGAACCTGACACATTCTACAAAATGAAATAAAAACTGCAAATAAATATCATACCTACTAGAAAAATGAGGAAGTGAACACCTACAACATTAATAATTGATTTAAAACTTGATTTAGAACTCCTACACACTTAAAGTAAGTGGTGTTGCCTTCATATTTTAGCTTGTAGGTATTTGGTGATAATGCAGTTAGCCTAACTAATTTGAATGAGACGACGATTGAAAGTAAGTTGGGGTATCGTGATTTTTCCTTTTTAATAGAAAGCTCGAAGCTTTATCCATGAAATTCATAGGTTAAAAAATTGATAAGGGAATACGTATAAATAAATTTAGCAACCTTGATCAGCAGACATTGTATATAAATGTGAAGGAAATAATAAACATGTACTAGAGCGGTTTATTCAAATTGCTTGGGCAGATAGGGTCACTTTCATTTTCTTTATGTTACGTTTTATGTTTGTTGTTGTTGTTATACAAGCTTGGCTTAGGAATTGCTTTCTCCAGTAAGTGAGACAACTAAACACGACTGGATAAAGATCCAAGTAATTGATGAAAATTTAAGATTCTTTAATGATTATACCCAACTTTAAGGAAAACATGTCTCCAATTTCATCAGAAATATACCCACATTAACAAAGAATGATATTCCATTTAAACGTTTTCCAGAAGCTCTATGATTTGTTAATATCTGCGAGGATTTGAGACAGCTAGGGCCTCATGACCAATGCAATCTAATCTAGGCTGAGTATGATATTCCATTTGAAATAGAACATAATTTTGGATGCAATTTCCAGAGGAACACTAAACGGAATTCACCATTTTCTAAAGTGAAGAAGAGTGACAGGGATTCGTAAAATAGAATATACTTACGGTGAAACTGAGAATTGATCCAATCAAACTTCCTTCATCATACCTAGACATCTTTGATAGAGTTGTCTCCAAGACAGCGATTAGTTTTGAGATCATCCCCTGGCTCATACCAGCAGATGTTTTTTCAATAAGGTCGTCTATTTTTGTGTGGTACTGGTGCTGGAGACATTTTGAAGATCAATGAGCAACATCATAAATTGCAAAACCTTATGGGATCATATTAAATTCAAACAATCGCTTTTTTATTTTCAGGAAAACATTTTTACGTCCGTCAACTATTGATATATACCCCTACCTAACCCTATTGCTTTCCTCAGATACCTACCTCTCAGTGTAGTATCTTTTTAAACCTATTGAAGCATATTGAATAATATTCCCTGACCACAACTTGGTTACATCTCCTACCATAATAATTTTTTAATGGAGCGTTTTTATTTGATTTCCAGATTCTATGCATCTTGAAACGTAAAATAGCAAATTTTGAGGGGATTGAAATTTTTTTTCCTGGTCGATCACAAAGGCGATCACTATTGAAAATAATAAACTAGGTATAAGGTATCAACTATTGAATCGTCACATGATAGCAGAGTTTGGTTTGAATCAATTCTGGATTTTGCTGTTTTTTGTACCAGTTGTTTTATAGGGTTGTTTCAATTGATTCCAGCATTGTTGTTTGTAATTGTGGCTCTGCCTCTAACATGGTTGCTAGGTGCGTTTGTAGTAGTTTATAGAACATTTCTTGTTGCTGCACCTCGATTTTTGGTTGTACAGTTTCTATTATTTGTTTTATGGTTGGTAATGGTTCAGATTTATCCGTAGCCCATGCAAATAAAGCTTTTTGCTCAGCGGTCAATTTATGGCAATCTGTGCAAAAATATCTTGTGCATTCTTCATCCAGATACATTTCTATAGCGGACGCCAAATTGGGTTTGTTATTTGACTGTCTGGGACTTCACACTTGCATCTCTGACACTTAACAGTTTAGTAGGCTGATTCCATGTTTTTGGGTTTAATTAATTAGCAGTTCAGATGGTATACCAGAAGAGTGTCTTTATGTTTGCATACTCAAGACACCTTCAGATTTAAGACTGGATAATGCTTGACGTTCACATCAACGAATTTAGGTCTCACTTGGCCTTGTTGCTATTTTCTGAGTTGTTACTCTTTGTTGTTTGCTTCTGTTTGTTTACTCTTTGTTGTGATGCACCCCAATGAGATGTAGGTATGTGAGGTATCTGTCGTGATCAATTTGCATACTAACTTCACTATATTTTGATATATTTAAATATTATATGGGATAAAAGTTAATACGTGAAGCACAGAAATTAGTTATATTGCACTAGAAATGGAACCCAGCATCTTATTATCAAACAAATTAATTGCTAGTTGTTCCTTAATGCGCTAGATCTGGTAATATGGTAAAGGAAAATAGCTACAAAACCCACTAAACCAATAAATAGTTCTTAAATATTAATATTTACTAGAACCCCAAATATGATGAACTCACCAAATCAACCCCATCGACTGCACATAATTTGAAAGACTGATTCTTGGCATCTAGTATAACATTGACCATTGCACACATTTCGGAGGGAATAATATAGTCAGTAGAGATGAATGTTACTCCCTTTTTCAACCATGACTGGAAGGCACTTTCAGTTCTGAAAATTAAAATAATACGTTGTAATACCTACACAATTTAGAAAATCTTGGTTGAGATTCAGGTTGATTGAGCTGGATTATCAAAGGTAGTGATATAATAACAACTACTGAGATGAATGATAAACCCAATTTGAATGTAGGAGAAGAAATTTTCAGCAAATAAATAAAATCAACTCAAACAACTTCATTATAACTGAACAAACTTCTGTAATAGGTTCACATTTTCACTACCCAATTTTTCTTCAGTTTATATTTTAGGAGAAATGAACGTGATTCATACAGGATGAATATTCTAAAATTGTGAATAACATGCCAAAAACTCCGTAAACTAGTAAAACACTCATAAGAACAAACCCTTCCCCACAAAATTTCACGAAATCTGAAATTTAGTAGATCGTGAGAAAACGTTGTAAAAAAAATCACGTTTGCACATGGAAACGTGCACTATACAAAGGTCTGACAGTTATGAAATGTATAGAGGGCTATCCAGGAGCTAATTCATGCTATCACTGAAATGGAAATGAATATCATTAATCTGAGTTTTGCCCATTTGAATAACCTAATGTGGCTTTGCTCTTGCACAATACTTGTTACTCAGCCAATTGATATAAAATTCATAGGG
Source organism: Creontiades dilutus (assembly GCA_031894815.1). Taxonomy (NCBI): domain Eukaryota; kingdom Metazoa; phylum Arthropoda; class Insecta; order Hemiptera; family Miridae; genus Creontiades; species Creontiades dilutus. Next base: position 1,604,312 of record JAVIWC010001049.1, on the reverse strand, counting down.
CACGATCCTTAATCATATATCCAAGCACAACCCCCACCCAACCAAGTTTGAATGAAATCAGACTGATAAATCTTTAAGAAATCTAAGTTATAAGGAATTCAATTTTGAGCATTGCTACTTGCCAGTAGTTTTTGATGCAATGGCAATAAATTTCTAGAAGTTAACCCACACAATGTTCAAAAATTTCATCAAGATTATAGTACCTACAACTTAGTGCAATGTTGGGTGTGACAAGGAATTACCCAATAAACCCATACAGACAGAATGATACAAAACTAAAATTGATAAGCAAAACCATGAACCCAAAAAGTAAAATGTAATGTATGTTTTGTGGAACAATAGTTATATATTTGTGCACTTTGAATCCATAATGACACAACACACACTGTTCTAGGTTCAAGTTAACACATATAGTGACAAAATATCACACTTTAATTGCCGAGTATAATTCTCCCTTAATGTTTCTACGAATGCATTAACTGGCAAGACATCTTGTAAGACTTCATACCTTTGAATACACGATTCAATCATATCACAAGCCATGAGTTTGAGCCGTTGTTCTAGATGCTGGCGAAATTCTGTGTCTGGCCAATGGAGATCTTGAATGAAAGACTGGAGGGCATCTAGCTTCCAGAATAAGTCTTCAGATGTGGCACAGCCATTTCTGAAAGAGAACAAATACAAACAGTATTAAACCTACGCAATACTTTATGTACAACCAACACAAATTTTTGTTGGTAGTAATGCTGTATACTCTCGAGGACCATCTAGTTGGAAATGTTTCAATAGATTTTACTTTTCCAGGGAGAATGATGTACACCATCTATAAATCTTTATTAATCTTACAAATGGTCACGTTTTACACGTAAGAATGTGCTATAACGGAGAATACACAATGCTGATATTTATGTTTTTAAATCTGATCTACATGAATTTCCTAACCATGGGTTTATTCTACAGTGGTGACAAAACCTTATCTGTAAATGCCTACCTACAATTAATTAGAGTTAAACTTGGATAACAAAACACGACCTACTTCTTTTCGTTGAGTGTAAAGTATTGTTATTTACCCTTTGATTTCCCATCGCTCTTTTTCAAATCCTTTGTGAATTGATTGAGCTATAGATGATTCCATGAGGTCAACGTATCTAACGACCAGTGGGGCAAAAGTATCTCGGAGATGAGAATGAAATCGACCGTTTTTCAGGTTGTCTGAAATTCAAGTAGAAAATTAATTAGTAGGTAAATTACAAGAAAATATCAAAAAATGATTTGGACATTTGATTTACATGCAATAAAAAAGCTATTGTAAAATTCACTTTGGAGCAATTTGAAACCCAATAGTTGCTCAATTACAAAGCATTTAAGTAAAGCAAAAAACAAATATAGAAATAGTAGAATTGTTTGAATGAAATCACAATTCAAATCAACGAGGTTACCTAGCCTAAATTTTGTAGGCAGCCTAAATCATATATACAAATATTTAGGCAGAATGTGTAATGGAACATGGATAATAACAAAACTGTCAATCTATCAACAGAACGATTTCCATGATCATAGTATTGAAACAAATTGAAGCTAAGAAAACAGGAATGGCTCCAAATCTAAATCTACCAATGGATAAAATGCATTAATTTACCGATAATTTGAGCTTTAAGAATTCTTAGGAAATTACCAAGAGAACGCAATTTTACAAACCATCGCTTCGTAAGTAGTCATTCATGATTTGAAACAGCGGGAAGGAATCCCAAGTATCTGGAGGTTGTTCAGATAGCACTAGATCCATATCCGTGGCAAACAAGGACCAAAATATTTCAGCGTGCTCAACAAGAAGATCACTGAACCATGCAAATGCCTGGATAACAAACAATCGCATAATATTTCAAGACCAAGCTCAGTAGAGGATAGTAGACATGATTGTACAGAAATTGGTTGAACAACAATGAATACTAATGAGAAGAAATGTCTCGGCAGTGTAGCAAGACCTGATACGAACATTTATGTATGAACTTGATTTTTAACTAATTATATATTAATGTTCAAGCACTCTTTGGTAAGCTATTATTCCCAGCATTCAAATTTACGATGTTCAAATACTTCTCAAGTTTTCAACAGACGTGGTAAGTCTAGATTTTGGGCTGGTTGGCTCACTTTTCATTTTTAATGTACCCAAGTATGATCAATGGTGTAATAGCCATTTAACGAATATTGATCATTTTGAAAGGAATTTGTTGACATTTTTAATCTAGCACATGAAGAAATGTTTTTCCTCAAACTTATTATTGTTTATTGTTTGAAAGCATAATTTACGAGTGTAGTGGAATGCAGAGTCCTATTCATCTCAGAAAGCCCCAGAACTTATTTCTACAAAGAATCTGACTGAATTGTTGGAACAATTGCATGTACATAAGAAGTAGGTTTGATTTAGAGATCATAACAATACAGAATAATTTAGACAAATTACTGAAAGATGGCATTAACATATTGACGTAAATTTTTCTCTTGCTACAGGTGATGTACACAGAACGATGTGCATTTTTCATTGTAGTGTACGGAATCGCAAGGAGAGTGGAAACCATTAAAGGTTAACAGTAATGATTAACCTGTATTATAATATTGAATAAATGAATAAAAATCTGGGTGCGCTGATGACAGTGCTTATTAGGTGAACAAAATTGAAAGATGAAGGCATGAAGGTGGATGGGGAAAAGAGGAAAAAACAATTTGTATGATGAAAAACTTTTGATGCATAGTACGGTGCAAGGTTAACATGGTCCACAGTCCAAGCGTTCATCATGTGAATGTTTGAGGTAAGTACTTGAAATATGCCATAAGTGATCCACAAGTGCAATTAAAATAATAATAATGTTAGAACGTAATCTTCGTATGGTACAATGTGTTGGCAGCAATTTTCGGTAATGTAGGTAATAAATCTTATTAGTATTTACTGCTTCTTAGTTCGACAAATAAAATATTGGTCTAGACGTATCACAGACTCCATGTCGATGATTCTTGTCTCTCAAGAACTTTGCATTTAATTAACAATTTCAAGGAACAATTTACCCGTCGTTGAATTAATTGACAAGTCCAAGCCCTGGACATTCTAATAACACATGCATTTTTTTATTTTTAAAAAGTGTTTAAATTGCTTGAATGACTTTCAATTGATTTTCAGATTTCAAAGTATTAAAATTGAAAAGTCCCAACAACGCAGCAACAAATGTATTGCAAATACTTCTTTTAAATATTAATCAGCAGTACAAACCAATTTTCTTAATAGTCTTAAATGATTTTTCAACAAATTTTAATACCAACAATAGTTAATCTGTCAACACAATTGGTGAATCTTCTAGCTATAATATAGTGAACCTCATAATTAATATTATTTTAAAATATAAATTCAACGATTTCAAGCATTTTTGTGGACTTTTTTCAAGTTGAGCAAGAGAAGAAAAAGTGTTGAATCCAATTATAATTTCAGATTGCCTCGAAACGAGAAAAAATTGAATTATTATATTCTTGAATTATTATTGAATTGAATTGAATATTAAATTTTTTGAGATTGTAATATATGTTTTTCGAAAATGCATTACACAACACCAACAGTTAAATGGTAAACTGAACACTATAAAAACTGTACAAATGTAGCCAAAAGTATTAAGTAGGAACCCTTCAAACAACCCATCTCCAGGTATATTGTAATTCTGACAAATCTCATTGTGTACTTGATAATGTTCTCAAACTTCTTTATTGTCAGGAATAATATGAATGAAAAATCAGGGTTTGATTAAAGGTCCCTGGATGGATTCCATGTCGGCATCAGCGAAATCCTTTCATTAATGTCGTAGCCATTGCAATACCTTCATTTTACACAAACATTTCACTAAACAAATAGAACCCTGGTAATTAGAATCAAGAGGTGATACGTACCTAACTTAACAAAAGGCTCTACTAGCTAAATAAAGCTCTTTTCAAAGTATAAAAATTAAAATGATCTAACTTAACAATAAGCTCTAGCAAATGGTAAGCATTATTAATCGATATTTATATGTACAGTTTTTTATGAATCTTCGTCAATCCAATTCATCTTTCATGAATGAATGCATTTTTTATTGCCGCAATTTCGTTACATAGTAGGTACATGGCAATTCCTTCATTCTTTAGGCAACCTTTATACTTTTCCGGGGAATTAGTATAAACGGGGATTTAGGCCTTAGTTCCAATGTTGAACCAATCGGAATTAAAATGTTTTTCTTTTGGAAGCCTGTGACTTTTTCTGTGGGTTAAGAAAAAGAACCTGGCAGCTCATTTAACTTCACCAGTCATTCGTCGAAATTAAACGTCATCTTGAAAGTTTCAGCATAGAACCAGTATGAATTGATTGTACACCAACAGCTCAATTGTCATTCCTTCCCCACTATTGAGAAGCTTTTTAAATGCATAAGATTCTTCCAATTCATAACTAGAGTCAAAACCTACCCAAAGGTTCATATTGAAGAAAGGCATAAAAACTTTAACCGCCTTACAAAGAATGTATGAACAGGGCAACTATGTGGACAATTAGTTCGAGTTTATCTTTTTCCCATCCCCACTCCCACCTACTTCAATTACATTTTTAGTGTTGAACTAGGTTGAGACAATAATAAATACAAGTTTCCTTCCGTTCAGATTCGACAAAGTCTGAATGTCCAAAACTTGAAACCCTTGCAGCATGTACAGAGATAACCAGTGAACCCCAAAGCCCTTCATTTGTAATAGCAAATGATGAAATGTCCAGGGGCTCAGTGGGTTCGACCCTCGATTGTACTATATGAATTATCTGAGACTGAAATTAATCTTTTTAGTTGAGATTCAACAAAGTTCGAATTCCAAACAAGCTAGCAGAAATCACAAAAAGTGTTGATTTTGCTGCCTTTCATGAATTTTGGGATACGGATCCAATGATATGCAGTGAATGTTCAAGAAATAGATCAAAACCGCATTGCAAGGTTTCATCACTGGGCAGATAGCTGTGCATGCACAACCATCAGATTTTGTAACATGCATAGTGTCTATCTTTCATCAGATTTTTCTGAAATTCCCAGGAATCATTTGGAAGGGACCTTCACCCAAGAATTCCGTGGGATCAACTGTAGCCACTATGCATCCACAATAATAAAACGATCTCAATCTACTTACACTCCCACGTTTTTCAGTCAATTTTGATGAATTTTGAGTAATATGGCAGTTGATACTCATACCTCAATGAATTATCTTACGTAGTTAGTGATGGTAGCGCTAGTAGGTATGGGCATCAACGTGAAATCTTTTCAAACAGCACAGATGTCAATGTCTATTCAGGTCCAATGAAATTCAATCAAGTTTGTTCTATAAAGGGAGGTCCCCAGTAAATTCTTCCAGCAAGTATCAACCACCTACCTTCTTATCCTACTCCCCCATTAAAATGTTGAATTTTAAACCAAAATACTGAGACGTTCTACATCCCTACATCAAATGCAATGATTACAACGATACGTTACAAATACGATAAATGTATTCTCACAGTAAAACTATATCTATGTCATTACCATTCACTAGCCACCTACTGGTATCAAGATCAAGCAAAAATTACCCAAATTAGTAATATGCATTCTTTATGAAGCAGCGTTCTATGATTTTCTTCCATGATTGAAACTCATAAGGGGAAAATCAGATACTCATTATATCGCAGTCTGTAGCATGCCACAGACAGATACATACAAATGCAAATTCAGTTGTCCCAAATTGCATCAATAGCGAAGCAAATAACAATCAGGGTCTGGGTACAGGGAACATTAAACCAGTGCCCAGATTTTTTTTTAAAAACCATTCAATCATTTAACACGTTTTATTTTTACAGTTTATAACGATTTATACTAAATTTATTTTGCTCGTTTCGTAGATACTAAGCCACAGTATGATAAAACATGAAAAAAATTACCACACATTAAGTATGTAACAGAATTATCACTGAAATAAAGTAGTTACTATCCTAAATTTCCCGAAATATGAGCTATTAAATAGCAATTGGAAAAATCTCAAACTAGTACAGTTTAGAAAATATTCATTACAAATTATAAAACTTAAGGCTTGCAGTGGCACCAGTGGATGTTCCTGTACATATCATTGACCGTAGTAACTTGATTACAGCATGCCTCATCATGACCTAGGCCAACTTGGATATGGGAGCCAGTGAGAAAGCTAGGAATAAGATCTCCTACCAGCTTTAATGGAGAGGAGGATCTGACGAGCTGATTTTTACCGTCAGTTGGGCGATTTGGCCCAGGCAGTCTTTCACCATGTCTGTTGTACATGAATCCAAGGACAAGTTCTCTGAACTTCGAATCATCACATAACAATATTGATTGTTTCAAATGGAACCCCTTCCAAATTGGTGTATCAACCACTAAACATTTGTAGTGGAGCTTCATAATTCAATTGTGAAAGTTTGAATCCATAAAATAAAATATCCAAAACCTGATTCAGCTTTCGCACTAATATGATTGGGTTCAAACCCAAGAGTGGGATGCAGTCTACGTAAAACTTCTTCAGTTCATTTTTGGGCTCCCTCATGAAAAATAGAAAGGTACAAGTGACACAACTAAGTGTTTTAGGTTAATCTACAAAATGGTTTGGTGAGTTTCATCAAGTGATTTGAAGATTTTTGAAAATGTGAACTAATAAGTTTTAAAATTACATAAAATTTTGAGGGAAAAATCAGTTTTGCTAAATTCTTGTGAGAAATTCCCCGTTCTATTCATCACAGCGATGGAAGATCTTCCTTTATATTTTAACACTGAAGGAAAGTTACTACGTTCCTCCACACATTGCAATTCTATTTTAGATGTCCCAAAGGATCTCTATCTCCAAATTCTCCACCTGAGGTCGATTAGAAAGGTTTTCATATGCCTTCATACGCACATTGAAAGGGAAACCTTGGTAAATTTTGTGGAGGGGTTAAAAATTGTTTTTTCCGATTGCAGGCTATATTATTGGCAAGAGCCCTTAGGGCTGCCAAATAGTATATATTGAAGAAAATAGATCATTACCTATTTTAAAACATTTTTTAAGACACGAAATGAGTCAATAGAAGTCAGTATAGATATTGCCTAAAGTCTATAGAAATTGAGTCTGTTCCCATTAGGATATCATGCACCAACTTTTATGTATTGAGTGTATAAGTGTGTGTGTATGTACATGTGGGTGCGTTACAGATGACTGTAAGAATTCAAGCAACCAGTAACACAATTTATTTGCAACAAAAGCCTCTCATAGCGATTTTATGTAAGCAGCTTCGCTTCCAAGATGTTTGAATTCCAAGAAATTGAACAAAACAAAAAGTTGAAAACCAACAATTAATAAATACAGATTTTATATACGAATTTTGAGGTATTTTTTCTCTGTAACACAATAAATTTCGTTAAAGCTAGATAAAATCTAATAATACCAGTAGAAATATGACTGGGGCGTTTCAATCAATTTAGAATAGTGGGATGATTGGGGTACAAGTTGTAAAGAAGTCAATACAACACATCTATCACCACTAAATATAATTCATTAAGCTGTTTGAGTACAGGTGACCACAAAAAACTTGGGAGACTTAGGGGAGCAAGTAGAGTAGATCTCATTGTGGGAACTGAGACTCGAGTGACTGTCCCAATTAATTAATTAATTGAATTAATATTTTCCCAAAAAGACAGGGCCTGTAAAATAAGGTCGCCCTGTGTCATAACTGGAGGACGATCCTGTTCAACGCTCGTAGTAAAATAGTTGATACATCCAAATTGGGGAATTCCTGTACTTTATGGCAGAGAAACACAATAAATTTCAAAAACATATAATCTCTTTCTTTCTCACTTACTTACTTTATCTGCCCTCATCTACCTGTTGGTTTAGAGGGTTTTCCGAAGGTTAAATCGACCCTTCTGATTATCAGGATGGACTTTTTTCTTTTCCCCACACAATGACTCAAGGGACTAGATTCTTGTTGCTGTTGTCTTCTCACTTGTAACCAGTTCCACTTGCCCTTCTTCCGCTACATTGGACGCCTCAAACCTTTCTAGCACATCTATAGTTAGCTATCCTTGTCAGGTGACCAAAAGCAACGGAGCTGTGAACTCCACAGACACTGACTTAAGGGCTCCATGTGTAATGACTTCTTCATTAATTAATTTCGAAACCTATCCAATCTCGTTTTCCCTTCTTCCCTTCAGAAGTACCTCATTTCTGCTGGAAATGTCTTAAGTGCTTTGTGGTGATTATCGTCCACGAATTAGCACAAAGAGACTTCTAAACAGCTAATTTTGTTTTTCTCATCTTTTAGCCTATACATTTCCTGCAGACAACACAAAGAGGTGTGCTGTGGCAGCCACGTCACACATCCCAGCATTTTTATAAATGTTTTTGCACATTTTAATTACATTTCAGTACATTTTCAACATATTTTGAGCTGAATTCTTTTAATGTTCCATTTTGCAGTTTGATAAGCTTTTCCAAGAAATGTTCTTCTAAAACAATGTAAATTAGGCTTTCAACTACTTTACCAATGACTTTTTCAATTGATTATAATTTTGTAGTGATCTGACTAATTCATTGAGTTAAAAAAATAGTTTATCCCAATCTGAAGGAGAACTCCATTGCGATAGCTCCGTTGTCTACAAAAATTTGTGAAATAGAAAGAGTGATCATTACATGTTGGCATGTAGTTACAGGTACCACTTTCAATTTACGAACGTCACCGCAGAAGGCGCTTGAAATTGTTGTTCTCATATCTTTGAATTAATGCATTTTCAGTTATCATATAGTTCATTCATTTTTTGTCCATGTAACATTCTGACAATATGTAAATTATTCGGGAATGTAGACAATCCCTGCAGAGGAATGAGTGTCTCTACAGTAGAACGAAGGTTTAATTAATTCCCTCTTTTTTTAACCAATGTAGTGCCTTTCCACCAGATAGCATTTTTTGCCACGGTAAAGAAAAGTCTACAGCTCGTCTACTCATTATAATCTCAAAATACTGGTTATAAAGAAATTAATCAAGCGCTTAGGCATCCTTGTAAGTGTAAATACAGCTACCCAATCTATAAAAAAATATATTATGAAGAGTAGTTGTAGGTGTCACCAAGATCACTAAAATAATTATTTAAAACAAGGTTATAGATAACTATATGTAATAACAGATGCTACCCAAGTTTCTACATTCTCTGTCGAATTTAAGTTGTAATACAACTAATGTGATATAACTGTAGTTGGTTTCAGAAGCCACAGTCATGAAAAGGTTTTCCTCAGATAATAAACCAGTATAATCTTCGAACATTTTCATTAAAGCAGTTGGTACTTACAATAGTTTTTCGAATTCACTCATACGTATTTCCTGATTTCAAAATATAATGCAGCAAGCTGATTATTATAGCCAAATTACAAGAAAGTACTACTCTGAAAGCGGCCAAAACAGGCATTCCTTCACAAGACATGCGTCAATCATCAACTAAAGATATAGAATATCAAACATGCCAATGACCAAAAGTGTAGTGCATTCTTCTACGATATATTGAAACATTATAACACTTACTTTGTCCTGAAACGTAGATAAAAGAAAACCATTATCTTTCTCATATAAAAAAGTCTTCAGTAGTAAATAAATATTCATTCTCCAATAATTAATGCAACATAAAAGTTAGGGAGAAGAACTTGTTTAATCAGCATGAGTTCAACAATACTGAATGGCAAAAACTGTTTTTGGGAGGATAGAAGACATTGAAGAAGATGATTTGTACATTTCTAAAACTGTTCCATATAGAATTAGACTGTCACTCACTCATAACTATATTCATTAACAGTGACATTTTTTGTAGCCCCCCCCCCCCCCCAATATTTAAGAACTAAACATTCAAAGATCAGAGGAGAAAACTTGAACATAATAGAAATCATTTGCTGCCCCCTTCTTCGGAAGAAAAAAATGTATCCCACTGTTAACCATATCTCAGTTACATAAAAATAAAAATTACCTCATTTTAGCCTCACTGCCTCACTTTTAGAATGACATAAAATGATGTTCATTTAAACAAACATAGGTACCGTAGTCTATCTGATCTTCGTATTTCAGTTCAATAAATCTAGCATATACATACTTATTAACTGATTTATGAAATTGAAATAAATTTAGTGGAGTTGATCATCTTGATTAAACAAGCTCACTCTTTCAGTCATTTCAACAAGTTGTCTCCACTTTTGAGATATCAAGAAACAGAGATATCAGAAACGATGATTATAGATATTTTCAATCAACGAACCTGGGTCTGGAAACAAGAATTTAGAGAATAATATTTAGTTCAAATTACTAATTTGGAGAATGTAGCTGACAAAAGCAAATCTTCAATTAATGAAGGTCATATTCCACAGAAATTTCATTATTCACAAAAATAAAATTGTCAAGTTTTGGTTCCTCCAAAAGGGTTCATCTTTTTCAAAATTTGAGAACCAAACTAATTCTCATTGTGAAATGTTCCAAATAATAGTTCATCCAAAAATCTCTATTTTCTTGATTCTTCTTCTGTATGAAAATTAAGTAAAGATAACAATTCCTGATTTGAAAGGGATAAGGTCATGTTGCCATAGTATCCAGTTCATTGACTTCAATATTTTCATCAAAAAAATTAATTTAATAAAATAGAATCAGAAATAATAATTATAGTAATGTATTCAATAATTTTTTTAAAATAAGAAACCGAATAAAAAAATAACGACTTAATTTTTCAAGTCTTTTTGGTGAGGGAGATTATTTGAATATTGTTGCATGGATGTTGCGTCTATCTTGAATTCCTTCAACTTGATTATTTAAACCATCAAATGGCAGCAAATGGACTCTGAATGTCCTGAACCCTGAGAAGAAACTACATAGAAAAAATAAATTTACTTTCACTTGGGAGTTATGACATAATTTTCCCAAATAAAACAGACATTCCTAACGTAAAAAAGGAAGCTAATGAAACCAATCAATGGTTTTGGCATTCGAGAATGTTCGTTAATAAAATAGTACGGCTACCACTTCTACAATGATGCATTTCTAATTTCCTACAAAAGTTAGCCCACGTTCAACCGATGAATATCAACGACACAAATTTAGGAGAGTAAAATTGTTAGTCCAGATTAAAAGTAAGCATTTTCGGATTATGGGGACTAAGAATTTCTGGCACTAGAATCGATTTTCACAAGTACAAATATAGACGAGTAGATTATACATTATCAAGATACGTGTTCTATAAACGTCTGATCGTTATACGTCTTCTAAAAATAATGCAAACAATGATCATTATTACTGTGAAACCTTGAATGGTCACAGGAAATTGAACTATACACAACTTATCATTAATAGTAATCTCAAAAGTGAAGATTTAATAGTGAATGTAATAAGTAAGTAAATCCTAGAAGGTTTAGCAAAAGCGTTCAGTTAATTAATGCAGTATAAGCTAGTAGAAGTCAGAAGGAAGCTCACAACACCACTCACCGATCTGTAAGCCTGAGAGACAGCCAACACGATTAAAGGAAGTTAGAGGAAGAAGAGAGAAGAAAGAAATAAACATTAACAAAACAACATTAATGACGACACCAATACAGCAAAGTAAAAAGTTCACGCAAGTCAATTGAATCAGGTCATGGTAACAAGTAGTGTAAAAAATTAACGTGAGGAACATTTTATCATACATACCCTACACAACACAGAAATTTTGATACTTCAGTCCACAAGGGATAGAACTAGCCAATCTATCCTCACATGAAACATTGCTCACAATCTACATTTCTGCTATTTGCTGACAGGTCATTTCTACAGGCAGCCCAACACTTTTAGAACTTGTTGATCAGATTATCAATCTTCTAAATCAATGAGGTTAGCAAACGATAGAGTGTTCAGCGTTAATAAAATGTACTTCACTGTAAAACGTGGTTGTATTAAATCTATACCTAGATAAGTTTAATACAAGTTATTAAATAATAATGAACCTTTTCAATTAAGAACGAAATTTAATTATAACAAACAACTCTCTAACCCATAACAAATCCCATCAATTATATCATAGGATCTCATAGAATGTTTTAGCCGTGAATATCTATCAATTTCTCGTTTGGGTTCTATTGTCAATTCTAGAAATATACGAAAATCAAAAAAGAAAAAACTCAACTGTTCTATATCAATCATCAAAGACTTAAAATAAGATCAAATTACGCATACTTTTGAACAAGTCCCATAAGTGCTTCGCTGCCTCAAAACATGTACCAATTTTACCCTAAGACATAGTAGTGATAGCTTGGAAGAAAAGTTCGGGCTGTTTTGCAACGCTTCCTCACTCTTCAAGTGCAGTGGTAAGGGAAGTAGAAACAAGATTTACAAACTTAAACTTTCCTTGAACCTATCAATTTGTGTGAATTATAAAAAGGTGATATTGCTTAATGCTGTATATTTCAATAAAAAACTCTTATTCACTAATGAGTCTATCCCCAAATATTTACAACAGGAAAGGGAAAATAGAGGATTTACGATTGTTTCCTTGATACATTCCATTGAATAAAGGAATATTATTGCACAATATGAATGTAACAATACCCCTCAAGTTAGAAAATTACCAGACATTTATATCAATATAGGAAGTTGGGTATGGTTTTCATAAAGTTGAGCTTTGAATAACTTTTACGGATGACTGACATAGTTTAACCAGCTGAATGAAACACACTGAAATATGAAGACTAAAAATATAAGTATGCCAATCAAATTGATCTACTATTGGATGATTTGTACGCTTTTTCAGAAATAGATCTTACAAAGGAATGGTGGAGGGGGCGTAGGAAGTTATCATTGTCACACAACCTTGACAAAAATACTTGTAGGATTTGGTGTGGCAATCCTAATTGTCTTACACTGTTGCAATTTGACACATTAGTCTGAATTAAACCATCAAATGCATATACCACATGCTTCTTGATTCATGTACCAACAATGAAAATAATAGGTAGTACAATTGAAATGTCTTTAAAACAAAATAGCATTTGTTTGGACCAAAAGTGTCACTGCAAATGAAAGTGAAAGAAAACATTATTAATGACGACTAGCTCAAATCAGGAAACAAAACTCTAGCCATGTCATTCTCTGTCATTTTCTTTCAAAGTACAGTAGAAACTCCATTAACTGGGGTCCCAATATACGGGAGTTCCATCGACTTGTTTTGAATGAGAATCTCAGCTCCTTCAACGACAGTTATCTTTTGATTTTGGGCCTACATACGTTGTTGTCTGTGTCTTTCAATACAAAATATCAACTGTGATCGGCATCTCATCTACTATAAACACTAAAACAGTGCCTAGATGTCTGTTGATTTCTTCCAAACGTTGTTTTGAGACCAGTTTCCCCCAAAAGTTGGGGTGTTTCTTAGGTCGAAAGGTTTGCCACAAAAAGGAGTCTTCCTGGACAAACTTCTTTCACATCCAAGGATAGACTTATTGAAAAGTGGAGGCATAACAACCATGTTCTTCGTCAGCCCCATCGACCCTGTGGAGTGATAGAAACATTCTGATGGGGTACTGCAAATCACTCTTTCAGATTTCGGCACTTCACGATGGGAGAAAGGGTTCGTAGCATCAACATTAAACATGCTATTTACTGGGCAGCAGAAGCATGGAATGCTATTCTTAGCACGACCCTAAAATACCCTTAGAATGACTTACTCAACCCCAACTACGGCATGACAGTTGAAATTTTGTGTTTCTCCAGTGTTTTGTGATTAATTATTACAATACATGAATCCGTTCTAGTTGTCAGGGTTTTCTGATTGTCATAAGTACCCCTCCCCCTTCCATCCACTCTAGGTGGAAAAGGAGTTTCTACTGTAAGCAGTTGATCAATACTTTCAACTATTCCGATTTTCCCATTGAACTCAATACTAGAACTAAGCACCTTGATTACTAAGTGAATATGTTCCTGAACCTTGTGGTAAGAATTAAAAAATATTATAAATTATCATATTTATTTATCTATACCGTTTTTCTAGTTTGCTATCTAATTAATTTCAATTTAGATGTTAATGAAATCAAATCCATAATATGATAGATTTATCACATTTCAGCCTTTCAGCTGAAGATCAGTAAAATATGAATGTATGGTAGTAACAATGTGAATTTAGAACAGGGGCAAATAATGATCAACGTTTGTCTTCCAATCTTGAAACCCCTCAACAGACCCAATCCACATGTTGACGCTTTTCAGGAATTACGAAGATGTATACAATCAACAATTTGTTTACAGTACCATCTGAAAGATAATTAAAGGAATTGTAAGAGTTTTCACTTCATTTTCTTTGATTTATCGCTGGGTTTTTAAGGAAACATAATTAAAATTAATCATAAGATTTACATTCATCGCCATTCAGTTGAAGAAAAAAAAGTAAGAGTTGAGTGTTATTGGTTGAAAATTATTACTGTTATATATATTCATTGTTCACCTTCACCTTAGTTTGGGAGAAAATTACCCAATTATTGTGGCTACCTCAGCCCTAAGCTGTTATAAACCATTTGGATATAAACTATTGGAACAAGTTGGGACTTCTTGAAATAGGTGTCTGCATACTGGAGACAAGAAGTCCAAGTTTCCAAGGTAGGGTAACATCAAAATACAACAACCATCATCCGTGTGTAAGAGGGAGGGGTGGCTACACAAACCATTTGTGGCTTCAATCCACAACCCAACCCCTCCCTCAAATCTTTCAATGCTCAAACAAGATGCAGTCCCACATAGAACTCATATACGCCAACAGAAACCATCATTTCCAGATCAACACAGCAAGTCACGTGTAAAACAGAATAAAAACTTACCTACCATGTTGATGACGGCCTAATAATCCACTACCTATTCTTAAAAATAGGCACACAAATGATTCTCACGTATCTAGTTTTCATTTTCGACTAATAAATATACAGTTCTTCAAGTATAGATAAGAAACTCAGTGAACATACATACCTCAGCATAATGTTCTTCATTCTGTTGTAATAAATCCACACATAGCTCTGCCAAATGAATGAGGTCATCCAACTTTTTGCTAGGTGATATTGCAATTGGCTCCCCAGTAAGCTCATCTATTCGAGAGAAATGAAATAATGCGATGATGATAATATGATACCAAACGACAAGTACCATATAAGATATTTCCTTTGTTTTTTTTTTTTTTTTTTTTTTTTTCACATAGAAAACGTTAGGATGGTTGAAAAACTTATCCTAAAAATTGCAATATTCTGTGTTGAACTGAATTTAAAGCAATTAAATGTCATCACTGCCTGCATTAAACTTTAAAGAATGAGAGTCTGCACTAAAAATGACCATCACAAACCACTATTTATACTTTAAAAATAACAGAACTAGAAAAATAGTAAAGTCAACATTTTAAGGTACAAGGATCAAAAACATTAAAAATCAGATTGGTCTGGAAACAAGAGCTTGGAAGAAAGCTATAGGTAGTTTGAGAATGAAAAATGTTTTGTTTTTGACAGCATTGCTTCAATTAGATTTTTTTTATTTTACCCCGAAGACAGAGTTTACTGTTTATCTGTTGAGCCACTTTGGGTGGTGATCAATTTTATCTGATCGAGACAATTTATGACAGCATGTGCTGCCTAGCTCAAATCTTCCATTTTGCAAAAACACATCGTTGTTATCTCATCATTGACATAATATGCCAATCATTTATATTTTAAATGTATTATTGAACACCAGAGAATAAGCCATTTTTTCAAATGGAACGAAGGAAATTTCGGTTTGGTAGCACTAGAAAATGATATTAGGCTAGATGATCCGGATCACTAACTTTCCTCCAGGAAAGTGCAGTACTGTCAGTAACTAGCACATGATGATTTCAAATCATCAATAACCTCTCAACATTAATTATAATTTTACCTTGTACAGGAACGTCTCCACCTACAAAAATGTGAACAAATTTTTTATTTCAAATTATTTATTATATATTTTTAATATTATATTAATATTAAGCTAGAGAACAGAATGAAAAAGGAAGAAAGGCAATGGCAGGAAGATTTAATTTCATGGAATATTGCACCTCATAGTTTAATTACCACAAAAAATGAAAAACATGTATATGAGCAAATACAACTAGAGACGTTTCAAAGGAATGTGTAATATTATTTTTCCTTTTTTTCTGTAAGTTGCTCCACGAAATTAAGTTTCCAAGTAGCTACGGACACATTCCTGTGTTTCTCTAATTCTAACTGAAAGTCCTACAAACCACGGATATTGCTGGAAAATGGTTTCAAGTCAATTAAATAACTTTGAATTGACCTTTTAGACTGTTAGGAAAGTAAAATGAATCACCTTCAGCTTTGACTTCTGCTGATAATCGTTGATAGTTGACCATTGCTGCAGTTTCAAGGCACTTCTTGATCATTCCTCTCACCTCCTCAGGTGGTACTGGAGTAACTATATCTTTCATTAGTACCTGTAAAATAGTAATAACATATAAAATAGAAATATCATACCTTGACTAAGAAATAATTTATTTACGGACAGCTTCTTCATCAACCAGGAACAGGGTGAAAATCTGACAATCAGTCAATAGACATTTTCACCCCAGGCATCAACAAGCTAGATACCAATTTGATTTAAAAAAATCTATAATACTGTAGTGATGCATTTCAGGTTAAATAATATCAGTAAATAGTTCCAAAGAATTGGAAAATTTTCAGAATTAGATATTCCACCTGATTGGATTAGCATGCTACTTCTATTCACCATTGAGGTTGGGAGTTTGAATTCAACTTGAAGAAATATATGTCATCTTTGAAGTTTCACCAGTAGTGTAGATAGTTAGATAAGATAGATAATGATAACGTAAGGACGAAGAACAACGCAGAACTCGGCACTAACACTAGAAAAACTAGCTCTAAAAATAACTATATTCTGATTTAGCCACTTCTTCCCATAACTTCCCAAGTCACTTCTCTTTAGTCAAGGGGTTCATCTTAGAGATCGACATTACCCGTTGGTTATGTTTTGTAATTACAATGTTTTGTAAATCTGAGAGCTGTTAGTTGAGGCAGAATATGTGGGAAATGGAAACCCTACTGACTGATGTAGGAAACCCTAAAAGCTGGGGATTTATAATTCTTCCAAGGTCTATTAAGCCACAATGAATCAAAGAAAATCAACTACTAAAAGTTCAGTATCAAGCAAGTAAGTTAAACAGTTAGTCAATTATTGATTTTTTAAACTTCCTTTACAGTAATGAATATTAGCATTCCAGCATATGACTGGCAAGGTATAGTGGTGAATGCTCCATAAATATACTGAACACTCCAAATCCAGTCTGTGGCCTATAACGTTAAGCTAAGTTACTGCTTCAACTCTGGCTTGAGGCCAGCAAGTCTTTAACGAATATTACTTTTTTTTATCCAATTAATTATTATTTATATGGTTATACGAAATTAATACAGGTGAAAATAAGAGGAGCGAATGATCCTCTTCTATCCACTACAGACTAATTAGGACTTTAATGGATCTTTGTATCTGTCCTTGTATTCTTTATTATTTCCTATCAGTTCTTAAAATGTGTAATACGAAGAAAGATGAAATTCCCAGTAGAATGACGACAAGAAAAATAACTAAGTACATTTCAATTATATTTCCTGATCACAATAAACATTTGTATTTAATCGAACTTCTAATTTAAATTAACCTTTTCAGTTCCTACAATAACATATGTGGTAGATCTACTCTCTTAAGTTTATTTTCTCTACCCTAACTGAAATGTTCTTTTGATGAAAGCCAGGCATAGTTTTATCTTGATCTGATCTTACACATGAACGTAATTTGATTAATATTGACCAATTCAAACCTTTTATAGTCAAACAGACAGCAAGAGTTGAGACAGGAAGATTTTAACTTTAATTTTTTTGATTAATCTGATTAATTCCAGTAAAGAGCTAGTAGTTTTAAAGAACTAATAGAAAACCACTGAGCAATTAGTCAACAGTTTAGACGAAGCATTGATTGTCTTGTCCATTACAATGTGAATAAAATCACAGTACCACTACACAGAAGAAAGACAACTTACCCTTTCTAGTAGAGACAACGTTGCTTTCAAAGCCCCTTCAGGCCTTCCAAACGGAAAACAGTATCTAAAAAGGAAAACTATGGTGAACGAACTCGAAATAATTTATTCTGGGGTTTATAAATTCTAATCAAACCATTTTTTGGTGTCGAAATGTTTGAGCCAATACAACAATTTTATCAATAATATTCTACCTAAATCCTCTTTGAAATTCGAAAACTTTTATAAAGCTGAAAAAACGGAGAAATTTATTCATATTTACATAACAGGTATATTTAAACCTTTCACAACACTCTTGGGATGGTGTTTAATCAACTGTGATATTAAGGGATGCTTATTCAGACCCACAAATAGTAATAGGATTGCAATAAATCTCCAACCAAATTGGATTTAAAATTATTGTTTACTTGTAACGTTTCTCGTGTGCACAATAATGTACTCCAATATAAATATTTCCACAAGATTCAAGTAAGTAGGATTACCCAAAATTGAGTTGTATCAACACGCAAGTGTCCCAAATACTTTGGAGAGACATAATGTTCAATATAAACCATACTTTATCGAAAAAATCACACTTAGTAATTTTAAAATTTTAAACTTTAGATGAACCAACCTGAAATTTGTTATCTGATTCTCAAGTTGAATTCTCAGTCTTTCTTTAATCTCCTGAAACTTTTCTTTTTCTTCATGAGTAACTGTTCCCACTCCATCGGGCCTATGAAAATAAACAATCGTCATTATTCCCAAGTTGAAAGAAGTTGTCTACAAAGGTGAGATTTAATACCGTACAGAACACACCACACAAGCCTTATCAATTCTTCATTAGCTGCAGGTTCCCGACTTATTACATGAATTACATTCAAACAGTTCATCAAAAAAGTAAAAATTCAAATTGTATTTATTTAGAAAATCCAGGGAGAATAAAATCAACCACCTTTGATGTTTCAGTCCCATGTACTAGAGATAAGATGCTCCTACGCAATCAGAGAAGTTTCAGGTTAGGAATAATTTCTTTCATTCTAATGATTTTTTTTTTTCGAGTTGCTGAATCTGAATGGTACTAGTGAATCTGTCTTAGTACCAAATACTGCATTGAAACATTGACAAAAAACAGAAAAGATTGATTTTTTAGCAATATTTGGATACTAAAAAAAGAGCAATCTGATTAGATTGATTGATGTGGACTGTATAATTTTCATACATTGATGAACCGAATCCTCAACTTTAAAAAAATGAACAATTGAAACTAAAATGAATTAAAGTTTCAATTAAAAAATGTATCTGTGTTGGGCATGGCACTTAGCTCCCTTGCATCACTATCTTTAATTTCGATATTTTGACTGATTTATATGAAAACATGCGATAATGGGAAGCAAGATGAGGTTAAGTGTATTATTTATGGTATGGTGTTGTAATTTTCGATTTTATTGAGTATAGAACAAGAATGGCTATTTTTTTACAGATTGCATATGTGTGACTAAATGAAACCCTGAAGACAACAATGAAGGCCCATACTAGCATTGTGACCTTAACCCATACAATACCTGAATTTCATTCAAACCTGAAGCAAACTGAGTAGGTTGTGCTTGAATTGTATGCATTGAATGAATTTGGGCATAAGAGTGGGTAATGTTAATCTGAGAACAATTGTGAAAGTAATAGAAATTCCTTCGCATTTCTATGGAACTCCTTCAGATTCCTTGCTTTTTAAATCAGTTCAAAAGCACCCCCTACGCGTCAGTATGCAGAAGGAGCAGCTGGGGATCTCCCAGCCACCAAAGTCCACATTCTAATAACCTAGCAGCATCCCCTCGGCTATTTCCTTCTGAATATGCTGTTCCAACTTCGAATAGAAGTCTTAAGTAACAGAGCCTAGTTCAAATTCAGCACTTCGAAAAACATAAAGAATGAAATGAATTATTTGAAAACCTAAACAATAAGAAGATTGGGCAGCACTGGAAAACTTATTTCTTTCTCCAACATCTCTAAAATCTTCTGGAGAATGACGTCTCCATTCCTCTATAACCCTGTCCTCTACTTACTTTTTTTGCTCCCATTAAACTTTCAACCAGTCCTATCATCGTCAATACATAATATGGTATATCGAGAAAACGAAATCCTCAAGAATTTTGACAAAAAACTAAAATAATACGTAGTTTTACTTCAACATTCAAGTACATTAAATACGAGCCCAGCTCTACATACTGGGGCAATCTAATTCAACCCCACCCTTGTCTCAGAGACATTAAATATATTGGGGAGCTTACCATGAGGAAGAACTGTTACAAATTCGAATATATTTTTAATTTTCTCATATCTTTCAAGTACCATATCGATTAAAATAATAATAACAAATAGTTAAGTAAGAACAATAAATTGTATAGAATGTGAATACAAATAATAATGATAAAAAATACATATGGAAAAAAAAGCAAAACAAAATACGTTAAGTAACTTCACAAAGCAGATGAAAAAGTGCTGTGGAACGATTGGAAATAATTGAAAGCAATAATTCAGTATCCATGGACAAAGAAAGCAAACATAAAATATTATCAATAGAAGAGTTAAGCTTTTTATCAATAATATTCCAACTTCACAATACATACAAGTGGAACTTTTTGTTAGTAGGAAGCAAAGCTCCTGATAGAATGAGGAAAACGTTGCTGATTATCAATTATTGAATAAAATGCAATATCGGATGGACACAGTCTCAATAACAATCGAACTCATAACCAAGCAGTATGAATTCGCACAATGAAGCTTTCACCTGAAAACCCAGAATTTCAAACTTGAAGGTAATGAAATTATAAAGTACATATCAGGCAGGTAGGGGTGTATGCCAATAGTGAGGAAACTAGCTGCCTTCACAAGCACCTGATTGCGCATAAGCGACCACATAACCGTACAAAGAGCGGATGTGTTCTTCAGTTTTCATTCAAAGAAAAAAGCAAAAGGAAAGGGCCATGCATCATTAAGCTAAATAAAATCTCATATCAATACATCTTAAAAGTTCTTTTTGTTTCTTAAAACGAGGATTTTATGATATACTCGTCCGAGTTCCCAAACCACATTATCTCGGATAGATTGGTATGTGTACACATTGTACATAGTAATGAAACCATAAATCGACACATATATTCATAATGTATGTACTGACAGCAGAAATGTTTTATTAAACCCAGTTCTCATCAGGGTTTATCGAACGGGTTGTTGGAGCTCTTCAAAAACTTTTCACTGTCATTGAAATACTAATATAAGTTTCATGTATACATGCTGAAGAAGCCCACGTTGTCTGGGCGAAACGTCCAAATAAAAATTTCAATGACAGAAAAAAGTTTTTGAAGAGCTCCAACAACCCGTTCGATAGAAAAATGGTCAATCCATGCTTCACCAACTCAAACATCAGGGTTTAAGAATCCAATTTAAGAGATGATAGCCAAAATCAGCCAATAGATGATAGCCAAAACATCCTACAGCACAAATTTGACACAAATGGGCACGTAGATCTCACATCACCTCCCTCCCCCACCTCTCATCAGAAAGAAAATAATACACTAGGTTGCTACTATCAATCAAAACTTACCAATTTAGAAAAATTAAAGTGTTATGCACTAATAATTGCGTGTAGCTTCTAGAGATTGCAGCCCTCACAGTTTAAAAACGTCTTCCTCCAATTACAGTAAGCAAACCATTGACCTTTTTTGTAACAATTGTAATCTTCGATTTCGATTACACCAATTGTTCACTCACTACCCAACGTTCTTCTATTGCTTCCCTCACAATCATGCCAAGGGGGAACCAAAATGATTTTCGTTGTCCTTGTTGACCGAATGACCATAAAACCCCAACCTGTAGATGATTAATATTCAATTTTTACCGAATGCCAACATTTTTTCTTTGATGATTCGCTTTCCGCCAATGTCAAACCTGTAGCACATCTGAGAATGTATACAAAGGAACTAATAAGAGTACCTGGCTTCAAATGAATAATTCATAGCTCTATTACTTCAATTCACCTAACATTTCTTGGTTCAAAAAGCTGGTAGAAATAACAGTCATCAGTTGAATAGAAACTAAAGAAAACAGACTTAGAGTCAGAAAAATGTATGGACTAATCAAATTGTATTCCAAGAAACCTTTGCAGGGGGAGACGGAAACATTGCTGCCATTAGAGACCAGATTTCTGATTATGGGAATCTATCAAACAAGACTTGATGGGCCAAGTTTATTTAGATAGATTCTAGGAGTTTTCTTAATTGAATTACCTTTGAATCTGTAAAATGTTTGAAGAAATAAGTCTTTATTTTTTTGGAAGCAGTACAAAAAGATGACAAAATCCCTCATCTCCATACCAACATAACTCTGCTCTTATGCTTGGGCAGGGGGGTGGCGCCTATAGGGATTCCCCTGCATCCCCCCCCCCCCCCTGGTGGGCACCCCTGTCTTATGAAATAATGGATTTAGGTTTTGCCGGTAATCGAGCCTTCCATGTAGGTTTAGCCAACATCCATCAGATGAGGGTAGATGTGAAACGGCCTAAAATAATTTTCCACGTAGTACTTTCCATTGGATCCTTCCATGCCACAATAACCACAAAAATCGACACAAAATGTATTAATACAAATACTCGAGAATCGAGTAGAATTTAAGCTGAACTTCATTTCAAAAGTAAAAACTTGAAACTCCTTTATATTTGAAAACCCTTATTCAAAAGTTGAGACTTGCTGTCTGAATCAAGAACCAAGAAGACCAGACCTTTCCCAAGGTGACCCAAGTAAGTTCGTCTTTTCATTAAATTTGAATGCAGTTTTTCAACAGCGTTCAACTGAGTAAAAGGGAATGAGAATTAGTTGAGACTTTGATGAAAATGTATGAAAGATGATACAAACAAGATACAAGTATATTGGTACTCGAGATACCAATACTCGTACATTGGTAGTTCAAACTACTGGTACAGTTTTTTTCCTCTATGATTTGCAAGAAACAACGTACAAAACGTTTTAGAAACATGGTTTCATAACGATAGATAAGTTCTTACAGGGTAGTTTGTAACTACGGTGTTATGTTATGTAAAAATTCGGAAAAAAATATTGAAAAAGTATTTGAATTAGTAAGAAGGTTTGGGTTTCATAACCATGATGTCGCTTTTTCCAATGAGCCTAAACTTAGTTAATCTAGCTTAAGAACGTCGTAGCAAAAGGGCCTTTTGTTCGAATGAATTGAAAACCTTTATTTGAATGAAAAACCAACGATTTATCAAATAAATTTCTTAACTATCTGACCTCATCAAGGCCTGAGAAGAAGGAGGTAGAAAGAAAAGGGAGCAAAAAAAAACTTGTTTATACTGCCCACTGGAGTCAATTGAAACCACGAAGAGGCGTAATATTTTATGGAGAATAGTATCTAAATCTTCGTTCGTAATGGAAATCTTTAGAACTATTTTCTGCGAGCAAGATTACAAAAAAAAGAAATAAATAAATAAAATAATGTGATAGAAAATAAAAAAAGTTAACATGTGAAGAATCACAACAGTTGAAAATGAAAAACATTGACTCAAGCGTATGAAATCCCTAAATAAAGGTGAGCTATAAGAGCATTGAAATATATTTTGTTTAAATCAATGTTTAAAAAACATCGAATTATGTGAGGCACATAGCTTCCTCGCAGCAGTAATATGAATATGAAGATCTTTGAGACATTTTAAACGATCTTCAAAGATTTTTAATCTTAGAAGATGTAGAAATTGAGCTTATTACAAAGATTCAGAGGATAACAAAGTTGAGGGACGTCTGTTGTGACTCATTGTTGTTGGGTTCATTGCAGGTCTGTAATGTACTGTAATGATAAAGGGGTGTTGAAATTCATACGTGGTGATTAAACCGTTCTTCCTCAGCTACTCTTCGAATTGGATCAAGTTCGAATGGTTAGGAAGAGGGAAAATGATGGGTTGTGGATTTCACGTTTGCACAAGTGTAGTGATCTGTGAATTTGTGGGCAATGGAACTCACCGGGGATCATCTACCTCCTAACCCGCTCATTCACTAAAATTTTTATCAAAATTGGTAGAAAATTGTATAAATTAAACTAGTTACAAGCATTTCAAGTTTATGCTTATGCAGCTGCTATATACGATTGCATTGAAATTTATAGGAAATGACCCCTCTGTGACATCCCAGATCAAACCTCCGGGCTTTGAGAAATGATGCTTGGTGGATTTTACATCACTAAGCAAGAGCAAAATAGAGGTTCTTGAGCAAGAGCGTATAGATTTTTGAGCGATAAAATTCATGGAGGATTGGATGAAAACTGCCAAAATTAAGCTTGTAACAAGAACAACACACGGCAGACACAAAACCAAAGCAGTTCAGAATAGCCCACAAGGTGAAATGTGGGTGGAAATTTTGATTTTGGGGAGACGCATTTTCTCCAGAAAGAGTATCTATGAAATTTGAATACATTTTGAGATAGGGTAATGAAGATAGATTCTATACTTTGCCTCAGACAATACATTTCAAGTTAGCTTATTCAACGCGATGGAATCCACAAATGACCACCTGCCTCAATCATCACACTCCAACTTTGAATAAAGTCGAGCCAGCAGATTGTAGGAAGCAGTTGTGGAATTAAATTCAAGTTTGTGAGTAAATTGTGCTAACACAAGTGTCTGACAGACGCATAACAGAAACAGTTAAGACTGATGTAAAACGCATAAGGCAGCAAATTTTGAATTGAGGAATACAGCGAATTTGTCAACATTCAGCATGAATAAAAGCTTCTTTACTTCTATAGAGAGGATACGAAATAAATGTTACTACTGTTGTGTAATAGTTAGTAAATGGATGAAGTAATGCAACGGCCAATTTAAAATTGATATCATATCTTTTATTACCTACTTAAAGTGTAATATGGTGTAAAACTCCCTCCTCGTTGCATTCAGTGTACAATTAATCATGATTGGTCTGCCTTAAGTCTCAAACTCAATTAATGTAATGTAATGTATCTTTCTTGTTTGATAAGTACCTACCTACCTGTTCAGTCTGATTCATAAACATTATAATTTTAACTCAGAACTTCACTGTAGTAAGAAAAACTACTACCAACAAGACTACACATGCCATTAATTATACTAATTTATGAATGGCCATTATAATAATTACTAAGTTGAATTAATCATTTAATACATCCAGATACAGATATCCCCCACTTCAAAATGAAAATATTTAAGCAATGGACATTTTTTTATTGTGTACCAAGAATGGAACATCATCAATACTTCCCATTAGTTGTGAAATTCCGTTGAAGAATTTCTGATTCTGGATATAAACATTTGAAAACTACTTTGGATTATTATTAAGCATACATTGGTTACGTACTGTTTTCTTACAGTGTTAGCCTCAACTAAACTAAGAATTAACTTCAAAAATGTAATAACGAAGCACAACGCAGGGATCAGCAGCGGTTTTTAAAGGTCTTCACTGAGATGCAATCCTCGCAGGATGATAAATATGGTGGCAAACATAACAGTAGTTCAAATATCAATAGGTTCAAATTGTCGCTATTGTGGGGGTGCATTTCTAATTGAAAGCGCATTATTACTGCCAGATAGAAGCTATGAAATCAAGCGGATTGTTATTAGATTACATTCTCGAATAACTATAAAATAAATCGACGAGTGAATTTAAATATTTGACTCAAATGTAAAGATGGCGTAATGTATTGAAATAAATAAACACGGTATAAAACTAAAAACGCATAAACTAAAAACTGTCCGACATCTAAGTTAAGTGCATATTTTGTTTGGTAAAACCAGTCAAAAATTAAAATGCATGCGAATTATTTTTCGAGTTGCATTGGTTAATTTTACATAAAAATAAAAGTATAGCAATGGAATTCGCAAGAAAATTACTTCCAAGATGTACAAACCTTGCAACAGGAGTATTATCTTCAAGGACCTCCGTGCTATGGTAAGAATTGAAAATAGTTTAGAATCCACGTAATTTTCCATTAAAATTACATGACTAAAAATCATTTATTTGAAAATTGTACGACTCAGTTAACTGTATTACCATGATAAAAATTACAATGCGTTCGGGAAAAGGGTGTATTTTGTTATTTAAAAAAAGTGTCAATTTTATCGAAAATGCAGGAACCATAAGGAAAAGGGTGACTTCATAAATGCTTAATAAAACAAAAGGGTAAATACCGCATCATGATTTCCGAAAGATCTCTTCCACTGGTTGTTTGCATAATCAGTGAGAGGCAGAGTGATCAAGCCAACATCTTCTTGGCCAATGATTTATTCAGGTAGATATTCCCAAGATCACCTACCATCTTACTGTCTCTACATCTAACTGTAATTGTGTTTTGCAACTAAAACCACGTTAGGGCATACCATTGATCAACTTAGTTTGCAATAATTTAACCTGTAGATAGAGATCTTGGATCACAACATCACATTAGCATACGTCGCTCAGGCTCAAGATTGTGATAGGCATCACTTTCTATATCATTTTACAAGTGGTAGGAGCTAGCAATTCATCAATATGTTTTTATCAACAGGATTTTAGCGCAAATACTTCCACACTGAGTGATTCATATCATATTTTCATTCAAGATGCATTTGAAGTATGGGATATATTCATATCTAGGAGGATTTTCCATTTATCAGTTCAACGAAATGAAAATAAATGCACCTTAACCCATTAACACACTGAATTGGTTCATCCAACTCATGAGAGTAATACCAGATCTTACAGAAGCGCTAATGAACATAACTACACTACACTACACTCCACACCCACCCCCTTCCCTCCCCTACTCTCTTATTTGGCAAGTAACCAATTATTGAATCATCAATGTTATTGCAAAAAAACTTGTTCAAAATAATATTTTCATGAAATGTAAGCTCATTTTTCATCATAAATTTGAGCTTCAATCTCTAAATGGCTTATTTCATTGCTAATTTTTTGGAAGGTAATATTCTGCTTAAAAAATATATAAATTCAACAATCTTCAGCTTTTTTTGTTATTTTTGTGATTTGCTCAGAACAATTTTTGAAATGTGACCAATTGAGATCAAAAACAGTTGTCCAATGAACTCGTCCTTTCGTTTAAAAAACGAGGTTTCTACGTCAATTATACCGAGCATTATCACCTAGAATGACATCTTGGAATCATTCCAGAATGCTTGAAAACGGATTTCAATGAAGAAAATTTTTCGAAAATGTTTATTTCAAGATTTCCAGCGACATTGCAATAGCTTCATTTTCTATGACAATGAACCATTAAAAAAAACATAACGTTTTGAGGAGTTTCTATTTGTTCATTGTAGGTTACAAAGATTGATAGGATTGATAGGTTGATTGATTGATTGATTATTGGAAATAATCACCCCAAATCAGAGGACAGTAGCTTGTCTGTTTCAATTATACAACTTGGCTGAATACTCTATCAGAACATTCAGAAGCCAAATTTTTGGGCCACTTGTGAGGAGAAATTATCGAGATGAACAATTTCCAAGGTACAATAGTTCATACAATTCTGTTCATGTATTGCAGAGTGTAGTGTGGTGTAGAGGTTTGAAGAGAAAGTTAGGATTTTAGTTATCACCCAAAATAAAACTCATTTTTCCAGTTATTGTTTCAGGTTTCTTTTAAATTAACCACTGATTTATCAAACTCTTGAATATAAATATATGTCAATGATTGACCAATTAATTTTGAAAAAAATTGTAATATCAAAAATGAATGAGTTAATAATTAAATATAATCACTTGGGAAAGAAATAAAAGTGAAAGGGGGTAATTTGGGATGAAAAGGGGTTAAATTCGGAGAAAATGCTACACAACGTCACTTAGTGATGAAATCAGTGACATTTACATTTTAGTATAGTAACTGTCAACATTCTGACATCGATTTTCCCTAAGTATTTGATAGGTCCGCAATATTGGGAGAGGTAAATAATTAAGAAGAAAAACTTGCAAACTCAGGTCAGCGGTCAATTCAACTTTTGATTGTTCAATTTGAAAACTGCCAATACAGGCAATAATTACATGCAAGTAGAAGTGATGGGTTTCAGGTGGGTGGGATCGTCTATTGAGAATAGAGAAAGTACTAAAAGTACGTAAATAGAAACAACTTTCTATTCAATTATAAGATCTAGATCCACTATAGGGAGAAGAAGACCGGGGGGGTAAGCCGAGTGAAGAATCATTCATTCAAACCTGTTGCCAATAAATGAATCACGCCAAGGAATGCTAGGAAAAAATATTAAATATGTAGAAATACGATTTGTTCAATTTCACCTTTTCATTTTTATTTGTAACCTTACCCATAGTAGTACGCTTGTGACATTTGCTTTACTTTCTTCAAAAGCCAAAACTAAACCTCACAGCAGGGATTGTTGGGGATTGCCCCACCTGTACCATTATCTTAAATTACAGAATTATGAACACTTTCCAAGCAGAAGGTGGGAGTTAGATTAGGCACTCTGCGAACCCTTGGTAAGACAAAGGCAGATATGAGATATGATATCTTTTGACACCTTTGCATGCAATTTGATTCAACACTTACTGAGCAGCTAATTACTGGAGATTAGTTGAACCTAATTAATCGGCGATTCTCACCAACACAAGATGAACCTGGTGGATCAATGGAAGCGAAGGAAAAAGAGGAGGTGAGAAAGAAGAAATGGATGTGGAAGTGGAGGACGGGTTGGACAGTTTCCGAAGTAATGATATGATACCAAGTATTTCAAAGTTTAGCAGCCTATGTTACAACCAAAAAAAGACTTAATACTACGACACCAGCCTGCATTTAGATAAGTCAACAGGAGCAGTAGAGACAGCCAACCCATTTGCATCAATTCTGTTAAAACTTACCAACAGTTATGTAATTTTACTGAAACTATGAAAGGTAATGCAGAGAAAAATGGCAAATCGATTCGCTTGTTAATACATTGTTAAACAATTCAATTATTTCAATTTAATTAAACCCATGCAGGAACGGAAAACTAAAATTGACCAAATGAAATTTGTTGAAAAGTGAAATTTCGAATCATAGTAACTTTCACGAAATAGATCAAGAATGATTTAATAAGCAGATTGTGTTGTCAGGCTTAGTGCCATTTCAGGGATGGGGCCTCTCATAAAATCATAACCACTATGATATAGTAAAATAGTGGACTAAACAGTTTCTAACAATAGATTGTAACCAGTCTATGATTTTTTTTTCTGTTGTTGTAATCTTGAAAAATACATCTTGCATTTCTCTTCACTTCTCTTCACTTCTTAACAATGATCCATCAGATAATTAATGGGTGGCGACAAACTTGCTTATAAACTGGACTTCTGTTGTCTAATTATTTTGGTCGTTTATGGCAACAATTTTGCGAAGGGAACCCAAAAACTGGAGATGAACATGATGTTCAGCAGAGACTGGATCACCAGAAATCTGCAGTTGTAGCCTAATTGTTTCGAATATTAACCCTTCAGATCGTCAATCAATTAAAAACTAAGAAAACAAGGAACACGGTTCGTTTTCAATTGAAAAAAAAACACATTAGGCAACTCAAGGATCCTAAGGATCAAATTAGAAACTATTGATGTTCAACAACAGACGCAAATCAGTAGTTTGTGACAGATATGGACAGTTCACCCTTCCCGTTTCTTGAAACTACTACTCTGAGCATAAACCTGACGCCTTCCAGTGTCAGGGATATCCTTTGGATGTTGCACGCACTAACTGCCTCAGTCTTTGGAAGGGGGCAACTAAACCGTTCCATTACCTCCATGTTACGTTATTTGTTAACCCAAATTCTTTTGAAAAAAATAGCCATGTGACTACATGAATTAAAAAAATGGAATAGCAATAATAGCCGAAAAGAGTCAATTGAAACTAGATCAGCTGATTCAATCCATTCACTTTAATAAGGAATTGTTACCATCCTCGAGCAAATCATATGCTCTCACTTCTTTAAGGAGGCTTAACAAATGTATCTCATAGTCACGTGGGCCATTCAATCCATTGGTATTGAACACATGAAAATAGATAATTAATACTAAAAGGCACCAACAGGGATGTAACGGAACTTGAGAACACAGGCCACATGAGCTAATCCAAAAAGATAATGATTGGTACTTGGACAATGTTGCCGATTCTAACACATGGGTTTATTTTGTTTTTAATAATATGTGATTGCTCATGCCATAGTGAGGTTTAGGAGGTCACTATTAGGTTCGGAAATTGCTTTCATTTGCTAGGGGTGAATTTCTATGGTTCTAAAACCTATCCCATTTTGCGTCCAAAATGACTAAGAAATGACTTGATATTACTTGCCTATATCAGTAAAAATCTTGAAAAACCACATTTTTAGTAAGTTTTTCGCTCATAGGATCTATACATGTAAGATGATTAGGCTGGGTAGATGTTAGGACCAACTAGACCCCTAGTGGAATCCAGTGGCGTCCATAACGGATCATTTACATCAATTCTGAGCCTTTTCGGGGTCCTTACGGTGCACAAATGATGTGCACAGCAGATTTTGAATCTACACACCTTGAAACGTAACATGTCAGAATTTGAGAGAGGGGTCTGAACAATTTTTGCTTTAGAAAGACATAGGCTTATTATTGAAAACAATAAACCGTTTTTGTTGGCATACACTCATTTCAGTTTAATACCATATTTTATCTTGGTATATTCTCTTTTTCACACTTTTATCATATTATAGTCAAATTTGCATTCCACTCGATTTTTTTTAAAAACCCACATTCCTTATTGTTTTGAAATTAAGAAATATTTATACAAAACCCTTCACAGTTGGTCATTCCAGAGGTAAGAAATTTATCCAATACACATGTCATACACGAGAAAATATCGTAAAATGCATTGCAAAAAACCACGATTCAATTGATTTTAACTGCTTTATTAGACTAGATCTACAGCGACAGAGAAATGAAGTGAAGCAGTAGCTTTTAACTTGTTCTTGTGAGGTAAATTGGTATAGGGCGCATTCACCATAACACTAAATTATTGGGCTCTCATTACGTTGAATTGGATTATTCATAGAAAACGCTCGGTATATTTGAAAAGTAGACGATGAATTTTGAATTAGACATATAAATTATTCAGATTTAAAAGAATTAGATCATTCCTTAAACCTCCAAAGGTGGGAAATGATCCTTGAATCTTCACCATGAGAAGTATGAAGAGAAGTAGTTGAAAATGTCGATCCCCTCAAAGCATTAGACTGAAAACACTTCTAGTAGAGAGAAGAAGAGAACACTGATTAAACTGCTGGCAAGATAGTACTACTAACTCCGGCATCTCACAGTTAATCTACGTAAAAAACACACAACCAAATTATTTAATGTAATACCTGTTTCCGTGCACATGGCTTGCACAAAACGCAAAACTGTAGTGGATTAAAGTAGGATCAATCATCACGTTCTTCTGAGATCGATCAAGCAAGTCATTCAAGTAGCAAAGATGACGAAAACAGCCTCTAACTCCATATCTTGCACAGTACTCATCCAGAACAAATACTTGACCAGGACTGAACCAACCCTGAAAAAATAACAAAATTGGAATAAAATATTCACTGTTACAGGTAACACAATAGAGAAGAAAACATCAAGCGATTGAAACAATTGATTTTAATTGAGATCAGAGAGTTTTTTTGGTCCACATCAAGGACTATTGGGATGGGATACTGAAAATACTCCACGTTCAATGGCATAAAATAATTTCTCAACTACTCAAGTACCTAAGGCAAACACAGTATTGTCACTGAGGGATTAGAATCGTAATACCTACCTGTGATGGTGGTCAGGTGAGAGAAATTTGAAATTAATTATATCTTGAAATTACAAATTTTATGTTTCGCCATTCTATTATGCTCAGTGCATCTCAGGCAATCTCAGACATTAAATTAATTGTATCTCAGTAGATACACGATGAGACCATTGCAAGCAACTGTGCAGAAAGGTAAAAGTTCGAACACTGATGCTCATATTATGTTTTACTGTATGAAAACTTGACTATAACAACAGTTTTTTGCAATGTCAGGGGTCTTTCCAAAGACAGTTACCTAAATTTCTGTATTCTGACTTCTAATGATTCTCATGGCTCTGATTAGAGGGTTTGGAAAATGAGAAGGAGCTAGAGGAAATGTATAATAATTCAATTATAAACAGAAGACATGATATTCTGTTATTTACATGGAGCAGTGCGACATGGCTACATTTTAAAATGGTCATCTATAACAAGCAGTAAAATTTACCAGTGAACAATGAGGGTCATTCAGTCGGTAATCCAATGTTAATGTCTGTAATATCTTGAAAAGGGATGCGTGATCAAACTTGCATGGATCTGCTGATATAAATTCCTCCATCCCATGTTTTTTGGCTCGATCAGCATCTGTTGTAGAAAACACATAACAATAATAATTAATAGCAGTATATAATAGCAGTAGTAGTAGATTGATGACTGTCCACGTATCGATTGATGGAGATGAGCGGTTAATTGATAAAAGAATCAACATATGAGTCGGTGACAATGACCAGAAAAAAGGAACACTCGTTGAGAATTGATAGCAACAGTGAAATGGGCTTCACAACACCATTCTGTAAGGCTTATTATGTACTGTACGTCAATAATTGAGTGGCAGAAATATGTTGAAAGAACTATAAACTGCTGATGTTCACCTCCTTGGATTTTGTAAATAGTTGAATTTTTAGCTGCAGACGTCACTAAAGGAGTTGGTTTATGAGACTGGCCAGTGGCTCGATACATAGCCATAACCCATAAATGGCATTCGTTTTCATCATCACAAGCCAATATTATATTGTCTCCTTCTTTAACTGCATTAAAAAAATATCGTCCTCCTTCCAAGTCTTAAATAAAAATTATTGTTAAAACATTTTTATATGAAAATAAAAATTGAATAATAAACTTGAAAAAAAAAACTTTAAATTTGGTTTAAGAAAAGAACGCCTGCACCTGTGTCACGTTTGCATTCACTTACGAACACAACTAGTAGATAGGAGAAATCCACTTTTTTAAAGTCCTAATTTCTAATTTGGAGTTGAGAACTCTCTCTTCTTTGTGAAATACAGTGCTCTACTACATGCTCTACTCATACTTTTGCCAGTTTTTGACAACCACAAACAACTAGGTTACACTCTGGATTTCAAAGGTCCTATTTATAGTCACAGTAGAGTTTCTTTCAATGCGGCACCTGATGGGAAACATGGGTATAAGTTCCAATAGGATTTCGGGTCTCAGCGGAAATGGGGAAAATGGAAAGAAATCACACTTTGAAAACTGGAAAAGCATGAGATTGGCTGGGAATATTTCAGTCCACGCATTTCAATCAAACTATTGATCCTGCACCTACGCAATTTTTCACGAAACATGGGCCAAATAGATCCTGAAAACTCAACTATTTACGTTTGGTAACATCAACCTGTGTTTGCAAATGAAAAATAAAAGACATTAGCTATTACAGCAGCACACCACATGTCAGTTATAAAGCTTTCAATGTGCTTTTTTGTGTAACATTTTTTGCATCTTGATAGTGTTTGATTCTTCCACCTTGCATTATTGGCAAAAGTCCTGATTTCATTGGTATACTTATAATAATTATAATGATATAATTATTATATCATTGTGACTGAAATGTTAAGCAATTCGAATATTCAACCTTGGTGCAAATTACAAAAACCTCACTGCCACAATTGATGTACCAGATATATTACTCAAGTTTGAGTGAAGCTTAATATTCCATTTCTAAAGTTAGAGGACGTGACTCACCACCAGATGGTCCAAGCAAGAAGAAAAGTTGAAAATTGATGAATATACTTACCCATACCAACCATCAAGTTAGCTGAAAAAAAGGAACAAATAAAATATTGACAATACACTAAATGTAATATGAAGTAATGGAGAATGAAGATAGGATTAAACAACAATATGTAGGAACACTATGTACAACAAATACGGCATTTCGTGATTTATATTAATTTGATGTATGACATAAAATACGAAAGTAAATCATCAAGCATATCTATAATTCACGTAAAGTATTTTCCATTGATCATATGCTATAAATTATTCCATACCACTAGCAGGTTCTATGTAATCTACTGTGTATCCATCCAACTGCATCATTTCTGACGGTTCTGTCTTCTTTTCTTTGTAAGTACACATCGCAAAGGTGTATTGAGAAACTTGAACAAGAACAAAATAACGTTTTTTCCATTTCTTCCAAACTGATTTGCCAACAGCATAAAGATACCTGTAAAATAGATCCAATAAGCAAAATCATTGCTCAACTTTAAATTTAGCAAAATACAGTTGTTTAACATGAATGAGTTGGTATTGACGAATCCTAAATATTGATAAATGTGTAGCAGTTTTTGTGTTAAAACATGAATCCATAGCAGTTCACCTCTCCACCTCCATCTTCATGTCCCCATTAGGCAAATGAAGGATTTAGCTAGCCATCCACTAGGTCTCAAATTACTGTGGATACCATCATAAAATGAAACACTCATCTGTTTGTAAATAAGTTCTAGCACAAAGAAATATAATTTTGTGGACTGTTGAGGGCAAGTAACACCAGTTGCACTTGGTGACAGCCAACAACTCTGCAAAACTGAACGAAACTAAAAGAAATTATAACTGGTGGAGCATCCATTAACCAATGCTGACGAAGCAAATGAAGAAACACGAGGATAGTGAGAGATTCATGTAAACGACTGTCCATCAAAACATCAAAATCATATCCACAAATAAGCTTTAATAGGTTTGTATCATGCTCGCTCAACCTTTCGCTACCTCAAACATGTAGTGTGACCAGAGTGGAAACTGGAACTTGTCTAGATACCATCACAGAGTCATCAGGAATTGTTTAAAATTAACAAGATAACAACGGATGATAACAACAATAATTTAGAGTCCAGAGCCGGACAAAAGTACTAAATTTTAAATAGGTTGTCCAGAAAAGGCTTCAAGGTGGGGAAATCCTCACCACAGTTAACAAGTCCTTCACAAGAAAAAACGACTATTCAAAGACACTAGCAGTTGTAGGAAAAATAATGTTTAAAATAATGTTTCTGAAAAAAAAAAACTGTTCAATTTTATTGAGGTCTCTCAAAAATTATCATTGTTAACGAGCTAAGACCTTTTTTGAGAGAAAGTTGCTCACAGATCTGTTACATACATCTAAAAGATGAGCACCCCCCTACTTTTTAAAGTTGGTAAAAATGTAAAAATATTACGATAGAAGGACTTTCTTCCCTGGGGATTATTGTATTATCAGAACCACTATAAGCTACTTAGGTGTTTTACAGAAGAACGCTTTTCGATTATGGGTTGGGCCAAAAATTATAAAACATCCTTAAATGAATATTTCTGTAGCAGAATATTACGAACAAACAAAAGTTTATCATCAATGAACTGGAACGTTACAACAATTATCCTCAAAGTTTCACAGAAAAAAGTACTGGAAATTAGATAAAAATTCTAAAAAGCCAAAATCTCTGTTGGAAGTGATTTGAAGGGATTAAAAATACATCAAGTCTAACTTCATTTAGTTCTACTATTCAGTTTGTCAACGAAATCTTATGTAGACAAGTATGTTGGTATAACCTAGTGAATGGGGTTGGTCAGAATTGCACAGAATTTATTAATTTACCATAGAGGCAGCGACCAATTACATAGAATTAGACCGAGAATGATACAGTTTCGAACACAATTTGACAAGGTAACTCATAACTGGAACACAAGAAAACAAATAAACAGCAGATGAAGGCAACAAGTTACTTTTTGTTAACAGTTTTGATCTATTTTTTATGCTATCTATTTTTCAAGAGTTTAGGTGTTCATTTTTTAGTGTTCTAGTTCATAGGTGATACAATTTTTTTGAGGACCATTCAGTAAAATATATAAAGTCGGCGATTTTAAGATTTTTTTCGCCGTTTTAGTGATTTGTTAGCACATGTCTCCCCAAATACGTATACATATATTATCTTAATGTTTTAAAATGAAAACTCGCCAAAACATATAATAAAAGTAAATTACTTACCCACAATGTTTCATGTTCAATGGCTTATCCATCCGACAAGCAATCTTAATCCTTAGATCTTGATCAGCACAGCTTTTAGGAACTATCATTTTATGCCATTCTGGAAGCTATAAATTAAGGAAATTGGTTTACCACAAGGCATGAATCGAACTGTTATTAAAAAAATTAACTTGAAGCCTCAATTTATTGGGTCAGCCAATACCCAACATTAAATGGATCATACGATACCTTTGAAGAAAGGGGAGTAGGATGAATGATAACTTTGCCCAATTCTTTATCTTCAATAGCAAGTATTGCAGGGTTTTCAGTGTAAAGCTTGACTTTGACGCCAGGCAATGGGTGGGTTGTGGTAAAATCACCTTGAGTTTCCCACCTAATGAGAAAATCAATATTGGGTTGATGTAACGCATTATGAGCATAAACAGAAACTAGATGAAGTACAGTAAGTAATACAAGCAAACTTCTTACAGAGGCACGATCTGTAAGTGTTTTGATGAAAATATGACATGATTCAATAAGTAAAAAATGTATCTAACGTTTTTTAAATATAAAGTACAATGGTATACTTACATGGGTTTAGATGCTTCAGCTTGATCAGTTTGTAGCTTCTCTCCACCTTCCACTTCCATTGTACAATATACTATCCGATTAGGAGCAAGGGATTTTAAACCTTTCACTTCCATAACAATAACCTACATGCCATCAGAAAAACAAGGAACAGGAATAACAATAAATGAATAATTACATCACTACCTCCTGACAGTACCGACTGATTGATCACTCATAATTACAACAAATTACAGTGCTAACCATTACGTTTTTCAGCAGGAAATACACTTGTCCCCTCCAATTTTGAATTGAAATATAAATAATAGTTACAAACTTGTATCAATCTGAGCTCGTTACATGTTACTAACGTACCTCCAGCTGAAAAGTCAAAACTACATCCAATTTTGTTAGCTGTGTATCATTATCGGCTGAATCGCCTTCTAACTTTGCCAGAGATCCTTGAGACCTGTAACATGAAGCCAATTTCCCATGCCTACTCTGAATACAATAAGAAAATGTAATCTTGTACAAAAGGAAAAGGAAATGATCAACAATTGTTTTACTTAGCAAAAAGCACTTGAATTTGTAATCATGAAAACTGCCATCTTATTAATAAAACTAATGAAGTACGGATCAATTAATTGAAAATAAAGTTTAGCACAAAATGGCCATCAAACGTTTGCAAACTAAGCCAGAATACTTTATGAATCGATTTGGGCATAATTTGACAATGAAACTTCATTTTGACAACATACATTTTCAATAGACATCATTTTATATAATTGTGGAATAAATGATTTTCTGGTGACACTATAAAGAAGAATTTGGGAAGATGAAGTCATAATTTGGGTAATTAGTTTCATTTTCAAGAGCACACAATTCCAAGAACATTGGTTAGGGAATATCCAATAAAACCTGCAGGTATTTCATAAACAGAGATGAGTATGGGTTGGTGGACAAGGGAATGTTTTAGAAACATATTCCCTGTGCTATGCATGCAACCTTCGAAACAAC
Source organism: Creontiades dilutus (assembly GCA_031894815.1). Classification (NCBI taxonomy): domain Eukaryota; kingdom Metazoa; phylum Arthropoda; class Insecta; order Hemiptera; family Miridae; genus Creontiades; species Creontiades dilutus. The sequence continues at coordinate 1,566,540 of JAVIWC010001049.1, read as the reverse complement.
ACCACAGCAACCATTCAACATCAGCGACACAGTTACAAAATCAAGACTGGGCCATAAAGCATCCATTTCACCAGGAAAATATAAAACATTTATGCACGGTAAGTCAAGCAGCATTGCACCTTTTTGCAATAGGGAAACCCTTCACAAAGGAAACATACGACAGGATGAAACAAGCCAGGGTGGTTTAATGTACTACAAGTGCCATTATTTAGTTGAAATGTGAAAAAGCTTCTCAATAATTAGAATGAACGAACCCTAATTTGTGTACCACTAGTATAAGCAGTAGTACAAACTGCTTTTCCTATTTCTTTTATCTTGGTAAGGGTGTAATAAAGTGGGATCAATAACTGTTATAATTTTGAAAATTATGAACAGTAATTTGGGGTGATTTCGATCAGGTACTCCCACAAATCAAAGTCGAAGATGTGAGGCCAGAGATGGAATGGATTCTTCAGCGCAGAAACCAAATGCAAAGGGATGCAGACGAACTAGTATGGGGTGTTGACGCAGTTCACCACAGAAGCCATCGATGCACCCACCAAAATGGGGTACATTTTGAGAACATATTAGTATTTAAATAAAAGTGTACACAATTTGAGTGCAGATCCAACTAACCGAACCATAGGAACTGGGTACCAAAAGTTCAACAAAGGAGCCTGAATACATTGCTGTAGCTCACTAGTTGCTTGTCTACACCATTTTTTCAAGAAGCATTCACTTAGACGTGAGAATAGAATCATTCGATTCAGTGTGAAAAATCACATAGCCCAACAGCCCTCTCCAACTCCACTGAGCCCACAACATAACAATGTCATTAAATCAAGCAATAACCAAGATTTCTATAACAATTCCAGTTTTTTCCCACAAAACTAAGTTTTTCACAGCTAGTGATAAAAGTTTTGAAATTGTTGAATACAGCATTGGAATGTTGAGCTTTAGGATCTAATTTAAGGCCTGTTGCAGAAAAAACTCTTAAGAAATTTTCGTGTTTGGACCGATTTTTTTCACAAGCGGATCTTTCAAAAAGTCAATGATTTTTGTATTACAGAGAAAGGGAAGGTCAACGCTGTCTACAACGGTACCTGGAAATTTAGTAGTGAAGGGCATTTTTGAGAAGTAAGGTCGAAAACTCGAAAAAAAATCTTGAAAGTGAAAAAACTCATAATTTTAGGCTGTTTAAATTTCAAGATTTGAAACCGTGATATTATGCCATTATGCTACAATTGTTAAGTGACATAAGACAATTTTTGTCACAAATTGGTTGCAGAATCGAGCCCTGGCAGGTGGTTCAAAATATATGTTTACATCTTTCATACAGGTTTCCAAGGTTCACCCCTGTGAGGAATCAAACTTCAAGAATCGATTTTATAACTAATTTGCGACCATTTGGTTCGCTTGTTTTTTTTTTTTTTTTTTTTTGCTCCACGAAAAAACCATTGTTTTTACACTTGTAGATTATTTGACCCAATGTGTCTTTCACTAAAATGATCATCTCTTCCTTAATTTAAAAAATAAACTTAAATTTGAGGATGTCGTTCGAAACAGCGTTAAATTCCCTATCCTCTTAATGGAAGATGAACTTCTGTAAAGCAATTTTCACATCTAAAAAATAGGGCAACTAAAAGTTTTAAATTTTGTTAGAAAATTACCGTTTTCAAGGCTAATGTTCTTCCTATAATAAATAACGCTATGAATGTATGTATAATTATACACCAGAATTAGAACTCATATCTTAACTAATAATAGAGTGTAACTTCAGGGAGAGATAGCTACCTAAACCTCTCAGATACCAAGGCAAATGCAAAGCTCTCAGTGTGGGAATTCCCCTAAATGGAACAACTCAAAGTGAGCATAATGAACTCTCCCAAATCTTAACGAAGTTGAAACGTAATAGTTTGGAAAAACTATTACTAACATCAGATCAAGAAATGTTATAGAAACAACAGCAAGCTGAGCCAAAGCCACCAGCAGAAAAATGAAGAAGCACATGAGGTAATATCTGAATGAGGGATGAAGCAGGAAGTTCAAACGTTGTCTCCAATTTTTCGTGCAGCTGAACATTAGGATTGTCAATTTAATCCTGAAAAAGTATTGCATAAAAGCAGGGAAACACTAAGCCATCCTGCTCAGCTATGCATTCTGGAGAGGCTTTCATTCTACATCTTTTTGGAGATAGTAGCAAATCTGGCAGCCTAGCGAATGGAACTTATCTACTGATTTCATGAAATTCAAAATACCAAAAATTTAAAATTGAAGATTGTTTAAAGACCTGTGATGTTTTTAACTAATCGTACTCAATGAACAAATGAGTAAAATTAACATATCACTCGCAACAAACTTTCCATTAACATATCAATGGAAACCCATTTCAATGGAGAAAAAAAGGAGTAAAATAAAGAAGTTCGTCTGTTTCCACTAAATAATAGATTTACAAAATTATTTTTGTGACATTGTCACTCTTTATTTTGTGAAAACGACATTTTTTATTTGACTTCCATTTACTTCATTACTAATCAACGTTATCGAAACCAAGAGGCCAATGAATAGTGCCAAGGTTACCAGTGCACTCAAGGCACAATCAAACCATGGCAAGAAGGTGAATGGAGGGTAATGGTTGAAGATCTTGTGATCAGTCTCTCTCAAACCGAATAACTGACCAATCTCAACCTCACAACAAAACTCAAAGAAGACCTATAAATGGTTCATCCATGGAGAGGGTTCAGTGAAGACACTTCAGCCATTCCAATAAAGGATAATCAACATATTCCCTTGTAGAAGATTTAACAGCATTCCCAGAATTCAGATTGACGATTATTTAGATTAATTTGAAACAGTTTTGGAATGTTCAATCAAAAACATATCCATCATATGGAAGGAGTAGTCCAGCTATGAAGTAGCAATCCAACTTATGATGAGGTATGACGTTTTTACCTAAACCAAAATGAAACACCCTAAATGAGTTCTCCAACTTTTATAAAATTTTAATTTCATAGTCAAACAGTGGGCGGTGAGGCAGCACATTTAAGCAAATGCAGTGAGCATTATTGGAAAAAGGAAGAAGCGCTCTGAATTTGCTAAGGTAAAACATTACGACAGAGACATTATGAATTAGATCACTCACCTATGATTGTATCTTTTCAATTTTTGTAAGCCATACTTTGAATCTATGGAACCCTTTGAAACAGGCAGAGATTCAAGGTTGGCCATCAACAGATTGATTGAGGTTTTCAATTCTTCAATGTACAATGACTCCATCTCTTTCAGTACAAACTTGGGCATTAATTTTCTATTCTGTTAACAAAATCAAAACAAACAAACTGGGATTAGAAGAATCATCAAACATGTTTTAAAAGTGGCAGAACATTTTCCTCGTTCATCACTTATTGTGAGGAGAAATAAAAGTCTGTCTACAAACCTAAAGCTTTAACCGTCTTGTGGACGTTAAAATTACTACGAGAAATAGCTGATCTTTAACATGAGGGTGACCAGTAAAAAAAACAATTAGTTACCTTTTCCATTTCGGAAACTTTCTGCATTCTACCATCAAGTTCACGTCGGATAGCAGCAGCTTGCTCATCAGAAGACTCTAACTGAAATGAGAGGTGAGGCGCTAGTTGAAAGCAATGAAAACGTTAAAGTCAAAGATGAAAATTTAAATCGAAACAGAAGAAATTTACAAATAAATTCTACATAAGTATGATGATCCAATACTAAGCCAGGTGCTAAAATATTTCCGTCTTTACCTGTAGGGCATTAAACAGCAACTGATGTTCAAACTTCTTGATGCCAAGAATTTGTTGAAACATGTCATACAGTTGATCTTTTGATAAAATTGCTTCACTATTCAATATTTGTTGTTGCATTCTTGAAGGTCTTTTGGTGTCTTCGTCTGATACTAGAAAAATTAAAAAAAAAAAGTATATAGATACTTTCCCCAAGAGTTGATATGAGAATTTTCTGGTGCAATCTGTAATGAAATAATGATTGCTTGTAGAAAAGTATTGTGTACATGCCTTTAAAGATACAGTCAAATTTGGCCATCCAGGATGCCAAAACAGTTTCTTTACTAAGGCCATCTATCTCAGGTAATGATCTGTAAGACACATAGACACACAAAATTTATAACCAGGCACGATATAGTAGGTACATAGACAGTGGTCAAGAGGCAACATTTAAAACGAAAAACACCACAAACTGAAACATTTTGTTCAAAATGCAAACTAGACAAATGGAATGTTATGCAAGGTTTCGCATCAAATCAGAATTGTTGTTAGTCATTGAAATGGTACCAGATGGATTAGAAGTTGGTTTAGATATTTCCCCTGTTAAGATCGAATTCCATTCTCATAATCAACTTTATAGGGGTTGGGAGGGGGTCATGGAGCCACTCTCGTATTTTCACTAGCACTCATAACTCACTCATTCACTTTACATTTAAACCAGTGAGGTGTACAAGAGGATTGGTATAAAAGACAAATAGAAATAAACAGAAAATACAAGTAGAAATAAATATCAAAACAGCACCCTCTGTGGCCAAGGTCTAAAGTACAATCTTGGACTTCTCAATTGAGCGGATGATCCCAGGTTCAATTCCCGGGCTAATAATGAAATTTACCAGAGCTGAAGTCTTATGCATATTTGCGAATTTCATTTATGGGGATATGGACTGAGGTACATTGAGATACCCTATGATAATAACACAAGGAAACAAAATTTAAATTGATTAAACAAATGTGAGGGCCAATTTATTGAAGTAATTTGTACGGGCTTGTTACTTAAAAACCTTTAAGTGTAAAGCCTCCCATCCAATGTTTTAGGAAGGAAAAGAAGTAAAGGGAGTAGTTGAAGGCGCGCACCAGATGTTTTTCACTTAATAGAAGAATGAAATAAAAGTGCAGTTGGGTAGTTGAAAATAATCCAACCAATATTGTATAGTTGGAATTAATTCAATTTATATGAAACGTCCTTTTACAATTTATGCTTTATACGTGTTAATCCACAAAATTGATTTTGAAGATCATAGAATTGCATTTGTTGAACCAAGTTAAGAATTATGAACCCTACTGATGAAATGATGAACAGCTAATAGAGGGTACATAAAGAAAAGGGGCAGTTTAATACTTGGGGATCCGTCTAAAGTAGTTATGATGGGACATATATAAATATATGCATAACTATTGTCAGTTTATTTTTTGCTACGTCAGTTTTTGATTTAAAATATAAAGAAAATAACTATCTGACACTAGATATCAAAAAGCCTCTTAAAAATAAATAACTAATTAAATTTTAGGGAATAATAATGTATAAATACCAGCAAAATAATGGACAAAATACAATTCGCAGAATCATTACCTCACTCGCTTTTCAATATTGTTTCTAAAAACTTCATGGAAGTCATATTGTGAGCATGCTCCAGATTGAACCATTTTCAGAACTCTTTCTGATCGCAGAAAAACATCATAATAATTCTGAACAGCATTCTGAAATGCTTCATCTGACATTATTTGTGTTTCTCCTTTTAAAAAACTCTGCAACAATTGAAAATGATCAGGATTGATGAGGATATCACAAATTCGGATTTGATGAATAAATAATGAGGAAGATGAATACAAGTTGCTCTCTCTTACTACTACCTAGACTTGCTAGGCACGTTATTTATAAATCATGGGTTGAGAAAGCACATGGTTACCAGCGTTATCATCGCGTCATATTTCCAATTTGAATTTAAAGTAATGTAGTTACACAATCTTCTTTGATAACTATTGTTAACAAGAAAGAGTAACTCATCTGCTAACTTCTGGTAATCTGTGTTAGTGTTTTCGTTGCTATTTCGTAAGTTTAATCAAAGGTACTTGAATAGAAATAGATACAACAACAGAATTTTACTTTAAATATGAATTAGATAAAATAATAAAATAGATAGAACCTAAGTACATTAAATTGATTGTTAAACTGACCTGAAATCTTCCTTGAATTACTTCCAGTTGTTGTTTCGTTATTTTAGGCAGTCTTTTTATCATATCATTTGGTTGCTTAGCATTAAACGGATATGCTATGCACCTTGATATAAAAACATACAATTGAATCTTCCTTTTTCTTTCTTCTTCTTCTCTTTCTTGTTTGTCCTACAAAACAAACATTTATACAAATTTTTCGAACAAAATCAATCATAATGAGAATATTTTCATACCCCAAGATTTTTTTAATTTAATCCGCTTAATTTCTACTAAAACTACTCGCGACGATCCCCAGAATTAAAACTCACCTGCAATTCAGCTTCAGCCTTTTCACTGACGACAGAGGGACTAGGGCTTGTTGGACGAGGTAGAGAATTAGACCTAGAGGCATTAGTAACTCCACTAAGGCTTGCAGTTTCAGTCGATGCACTTCCAGGGGAAACAGAACTGAAAAATGTATGAAAAATGTTGAAGTTGAACACTTTGTAAGCACAGAAATATACTTACCAGCATATAATAATAACTGCCTATAAATATACCTGGCAACCTATCAAATTTACTGCATATAACTTTTTCTATATTGTTATCCAACTAATTTTAGGATTTTCAGCCACTTTATGCGATCGTCCTAAATTTCTAACACATTTAGCGAATTTTCATAAGAAACAAAGCAATGGCTCTCAACATTTTTGAAAAAATTGTCGGAAAATTTAAATCTGTTTTGAAGCATTCTGAAATGATGAGTGGATTTTAACGCTTTTTAAAATATGAATTCATATATTTTATTTAAATATAGGTACTTGTCATTCCAGAGGATAAATCTCGATAGGATTGCTTGCACTAAAAAATCAGGCAATCTAAATGAAAGAAGGAGTTAGTTGGAGAACACTTTTTGAGCACTTCAACTGTTCAAATTTCAAAAATTGTACCAAAGTAATGGTAAAAAACGGCTAAAAATTGTTAAATGTATTTATATAATAGAATATCCTGCTTAATTTTTGTTTCCACACACTCTCAATTTTTATCAACAGAATTGCTGCACACTAATGCAAATATTTCAACGGACTGAGAATCTGTAATTTTTACGTCGAAGATTAAGTGACTCAATGGGCTAATCACCGATGCATGGAAAACAAATACTGTTTGAATGTTCTAGACCCGAAAATATTATTAAATTGGATGAAACGTTTGAACCCGAAAATTGCAAATCTGCTTAAACCCAAAATAATGATGAAAATTAAACTAACCGAGGTAGTTGTGCTGGATGGTGAGGCACATCGAGATTGGAAGATTCTTGAGAACTGTGGTGTTTCTGATGGGACTTGTGGTGATGAGGTGTTCCTTGAGACTGGCTATGCCTACCATCCGTATCATGATGACCATGATGCTGCTCTTCTTCACTCTCTTCTTCTGATGAACTAGGGTCTATCATGATGTACTCCTGGAACAATGAATAATGAAAACTAGACGTAATAATAAAAACCTAATAGTGAATTACAGAACTGTTTTGAATCAAGAATAAAAAAGAAATGTGGATCGTTCCAACAACGTAATCTCACTTCAAATTGCAGAGATCTGGTGGGCGGTTGATTGGTTTAGATTTTAACTTTGTATGTTTGAATTATACTGAAGGGATGGAGAAGGCAACAAGAACCCAAGCTTCAATATGTATCTACTTACGAGCCAGACTGTAAACATCACATCAATGAAGTAGTGACCTCACCTCCTTAGAGACAATGACTTCACCTCGCAGAAACCCATAATGGCGAGCAACTGCAGAGCCCACACATCCGTCCCATTATTCGCCAAAAACCAAATCCATCTGAGAATGACTCCAGGGAATGATCCGAAGAAATATGGTCGAAAATAACTTAAAAAACAAAAATTCGTAATCGAGAACAAGGCGAAGTATGTTTAAATCTTTCACTGATGCAGAATAAAGGTAAACACACAGTACAAACAGGTAGGGTCGGACCCCAAAGGAATACCAAGTTCCACAGATTTTTGCTATTTGATGTGTGACCTGAGAAATCTGAAGTGTGCGTTTATTTTTATTCAACATTTTCAACACAGATGTCCCCAGATGACATCATACCACACTCCTCCCACTAATGGGTAATGCCATTTGGATCCTTAACACATTACTGCGGCACTCTCTAACTGGAATTGTCAGTGGGTGGATTTAAATTTTTTAGAAATAATCCCGTCAGATGTAATGGTATTTACTAGTGTTGTGAGTACCATAAGTGACCTTCAGATTTATTTTCTCGATGTTTACAAGGTGTTGTTGGTACTGTAGCATTAGTAAAGGTACTGGAGTTATCATCAATTTAGATAAGCTTAGGATTAAAGGTTAGTGAAGGTTATAATACTTCTGAACCATTTACAGGAATTGGTCGGGGGAACTGTTGCTCTTAATGTTCCAAAAAACGCCGATCTGACTGACTATACTTCAGGTTCCAGCGAACCCCAGCCTGAGTCCTTCTAGGTAACCCTGGCCCGACTCCTTCTTAATGTGCAATTAGATCATAATTATTGTTCATACCTCAATATATTTATGTCTATTACCACTTTGATATCCTCACCAAGCCATACCGTCATTTCCTTATTTTCAACTCAATTCTATTCAGTACATCTCAAATCTTCCCCTTAAACTTTTCTTAAGAGCAACACTCAGAGAAATTGTTATTAAATATTCAAAAGATTGAATTTTAAACCACATTTCATAACCATATATCTTCATATATCTAAGTATTTATTACAGAGATTTGAGACATGAAATACTAGACAATTTTCAAATATCTTCAGAATCATAAGGTTTTAAGCAATCTGTGTCCCTATAAAATTGAAGCAAAGGAGATTTTAAACAAATGATGATTAATTTGTTTCAAATAAACGTAATGACTGAAAAGATATGAAGGGAGTGGAGTTGAGGAATTTCGAGCCTCATTAATCACTGGTATTAGGTGTTTAATTGATGTAGAACTAAGAACCTCAGCCACTTCTTCAGATAGTACACATATTTAGATAAGCATTGTAAGAAGGAGTTGATGATCCAAGATATAACGAGCTATAATTGATCCTTATCTATCAAAATACTTCTGTAATCCGCACTCAGAAACAGGAAAATAACAATATTTGTAAAGTAGAACTTGATAATAGAAGTTCTGACCATGATTAGTGGTTAGAAGTCATTTATCTCCATTTTTATTGTCTAAGACGTCCAGACTACGAATAGACTCAAGTATTTGTGTTTATTTCTAATCACAATTTATTTCACCTTCAGTCTCAAATATGCCATTAAAGCAAACATCACTCAATTCAACACTTATCATGACTGGCTAACTGCCGCCTTGTCCTACAGAGAACTTATGGATGAATATTCTAAAGCACTTGTGCACATACAACATGTTATACAACCAAGGAAATTCCAATCATCAGAGAATATTTTTCAAATGTAATGACAGGACAAAACTAATTTTGATGTATCCTCTTTTCGGTGAGACTTTGTGAATACTAAGCCATTGAAGCAGAAGTTGGAAAATTCAGAATGCTGCCCTTTTTCAATCGTTGTCAGGAATGGCTCAAACATTTTTCCGAAATTAGATTCATATAATTTCATTTATATATTTAGTGCTGAATTCCAGGAATTATTTTGGAATGTCTCAAAATGGACATATATATTCCGCATTGGGTATCATTGTGTTGTAAATGCACATTGGGTTGCTGTGGTAGGGGCATGTAATTGGAAACAGGTGAATACATACGATCACCAGTACAAGAAGCTGCAAATAGATGCTGGTGATGTTCTAGGAATTTGCCTCGCAAGAAAGTGAAAAATCTACTAAATTCATTGTCTCTAAAGTTCACAAATGGAACCACAGTAAAGTTCACTGTTAAAGGGACGAGATACCAGCCTACTTTTTGTTTACTCTCTTGCGGGTGATCCATCAATCATGATGTTATTATTAACCATTATGTTCATTCAAGTCAATCATGCCTCTCTAAATATTCTCATCAGATTAGATTGTTCTTGTTTGTTTCATTTACTAGTCTGCCGTCGTTCTAATGAGTTCTTAAGTTCAAAACGTTTCCTCTCCTTCACCTTCATATGATTTGAACATGCAGCCTTCTTTTTGATAACAGCTGAAGCTTATGCTTCGGTCGACGTTTCCATGTGGATAACAAACATGGTTTAGTGAAATTTGGCGCATCCTTACAGAAAGTGCCAGACAGTTTGACTACCAATCATTCAGAAGCCTCGCCACTGCGTTAGGTGTAGACCACCTGGCTGTACTGAAGGCCCAACTTTCCAACAACTGGTCACAAACGCTGACTCCGAAACTACTGGGATTGTGTTAGTACCTTCTACCAGGCTGTGGAAGGACTACAGCAGAACTCTTCCAAGGGAACACAGCTTGCCGTGACCACAAATTTCTTTGAGCTCCTTCAATTACCATCCTCGTGGTCAAGTTACGTGAGCACACAAACAGCCTTCGTCCCATGGCATTTCAACACCTCACACAGTGACTGCGCACCCAGCTGTGCACACCTGCAAAGCCTCATACGTCTTCCAACGATAGTCTGCTGTCGAAAACCACTCCAGCCCACTTATGATGGACCATGCCTACTCACTCCTCACACAGACAAGGTCCATAAGACCCCAATTCCTTGAGCTAAACAGACCACTTTTGGGGATCAATTGAAACCAGCATTCTTGCTGACTGATTTCACTCAGCATCTACCAACACCCCAATCAGAGTTGCCAATTTAAGCTGTTCCTTACTTAGTCCAGTCAAGATGTGCATGATGTTGAGACGAACTTTGAAATGCTAAAAAGGGTCCTGGAGGAACTTCTGTGAGGGAGTAGTTACCACAGCAGATGGAGCTAGGCTGGGACTACAGATACCTGTCTGGTCTAAAATGCAAGCTAATTAAATTTTCAACAACTTTATTTCATGATAATTGACAAGGGACGAATATTTTAGAAGATATTAAAAAAAATTATTTTTAAGGCTGTACCTTGAGAACCAATAATTGTAGAAAAATTGCTTTGGTACCAAATTCTAGAACGTTAGTCTACTTTTAAAGTTGATAGAGTAACCATACCCATCAGACTGACTCTTCATAGAGAAAAAACTGAACAAAATGCAAAAATTTCATGGTTTTTTGGCCATAATGGCCATTTTTCAAAATCTTGGGCAATTGGAAAACCTGGTTTCTGACTACGGGATCCTAAAATCATTTACCAAAATCAGAGAGATAGGATTTCTTGAAAGAACGGATGTGCATCTTGACTGGACAGACTCCGGAGACAACTCTTTCCAGACGTATTTCCTGTGTAATTAGTGGGAGGGGGTTGAGTTGTGTTATCCATCCACAAGTTATTATTAACCTAATATCATGTCACAGAGGAACTAACCGTATCCATTACATTATCACTGTTATTATATGCTTGGGGAGCAGGGGTCTGAATGATGGATAAGGTCAGCATTAGGCGGGGCAGGGGTAGTAGTAGGTAAGAGTTAATTATTAAGTCGCCTATGGGGCTTTATGGGGGGAAGCCACCATACTACCAAGTTTTCATTCTACACACTGATATAAATCTATACCTGTGTACTTAAAACATCTAATATCAACACTTCACAACAATACTACACATACAGGAAACATACTGATGTATAACATGTGTGGGTACTGCTACAGAGAAGACTATAAAGGCAGGAGGAAAAACATAGGTTTGGCTCTCCCACCAAGGTTGGCAAACGTTTCCAAATGACTGTTATTACAGGGAGGGCGCATGGTATTAGGGTCTGTTTAGTTCAGTAGTCTGGATGCTAGCATCTCAAAATTTAAAATAATCCTATATCAATACTTTTAGCCATACATAGATTAGTTGTATAAATAGATTGGAATGCTTGGTAATACTAGCAGAGTATAAACTAATGGCCTCCGTATAAATCACGAATCATCCATGTAATAACAGATAGTAGAATTATTTCCGCAACCTTCACGGGGGAGCCAAACTCATGTTTTTCCTGCCTTTAAATACTAGTATGCTATAGAGAGAGTGAGGGACGGCTATAACTTCAAGAAGAAAGCCATTACTTTCCTTTGTATGTTCATCTACATCCCATGAGGTATGCAAAACATCTGACACCAAATGAAAAGAATGGATACAAATTAATAGAAACTATCTATGTACATGATAATAATAATCCCTTGAGTGGAACGTTTCCATGAAACGAACAACACAGTACCATCGTTAACTTCATTGTAACAATAGTATTTTGTCTAATGAAACAGCACTGCATCCATGATGTTGATTGTCACTGTAGCTGTTCCAATTTTAGCGATTAGTTGATGAATAGCTTTTAATTAAGAAATTTAGAAGAAACTATGTGATTATAATTTCTAGGAATGTCGCAACAGAATGTGATGTTGCGACCCATCAGATGAGTCCTTACACATCCAGTATATGAAGCTCACCTCAAAGTGAGTTTCTCACTTCCTTTCAGACCTGCAACAGTTTGCATTATCACATTCATATCCCTAAAAACTTGAGGGTAGAACGCAATTTTTTTAAAAAGATAAATCCATTTTTTAAATTGAATCCACACAATGTACAAAACCGATTACATAATGAATTGTTTGAAAAGGACATCGAGAAGCAAGCTAAAAATGAGTTTGAAATCAGGTAACTCAGTGTAAGCCAGAGCCATAGCAAGGTCCTCGAAAATTGCATCTTTCATTACAAAATTAGCTTTTTTTGTAATATTTTACCAGCTGTTTATTAACTATGGATCTATGGATCCAAATTCAAGTTGTAGAACTTTTTTTATATGCAGTAATTTCAAAAGTTCTCTGACTAAAAGTTAGATAGTTATACCAACAGCTTCTAAAATTTTCAAATTGATATCTTCAGTACATTCTGAGGACAATGTACATGAATATGGCCACTTCCTAGACGTTTTTCACTAGGGAAAAAAGTAGCTACTACCAATAATACGATCAAATGTGCCGATATAATCTGATTATCTATCCTAGTTCAAGTGTAGTTAGTGAACTGAGCCTCGCTTTTAAAGGAAAGTTGGGTTGGGATTCTAAAAATTTGCAGATACATGGTACTACAGGCTCTGTTTACACTATTATCTAACTTAATGCTGTTGGAGAAGCTGGAACAGCTGCAACTGCGTTACTTCATGGTGGTATTCTTTTTGTATCGAATGCCTCGAAATAGCGGCAGGGGGGACGCAACGTGTGGCTTGATAATTAGTTCATTGCTTGTCAATGCTTGACACGAATCATTGTGCCACAGCTCGTCGCAGCAAGCCTTGAACAGCGCTGCCTATCTTGGTATCAATGGTAGATGATAATTGATACGACCGTCTTCAGAAGATAAAAGTAGGTGAACCACAATCAATGGAAGAATATTGACTATAGGTGCAAATACTTCGATGTTTTTTCAATATCGACTATTGATATTGAAACAATGTAGATTAGTTATGATGGAAGGAACAAAGTACAACTTTCAGCGCAGATAGCTAAGGCATTGGATTCCCATTGAAAAGGAAATAACAGCAGATGTGTGTATAACTGTAACCAGATGTAATTGCGTTCAGTACATTTAAAAAATCACTGTCCATTCCTTACGGACACCTGTTAATACTAATGGTTACCACTTGGCTGGCCAAGTCTCGGCTTAGCCAGATAGCTAAGGCATTGAATTCCTATTGAAGATTAAATAGCAGCAGAGGTGTGTATAACTGTAACCAGATGTGATTGCGTTCAGTACATTTAAAAAAGCACCGCCCATTATTTACAATTATTAAAATAACAATATTAATACTAACGGTTACCACTTGGATTTACAAAAACTAGAAGTATGCTACAATTATATGGTGATAACCTCTGAGATTATCAAAATGGAAAACTATATAGTCACTCATCTTTTATTGCACAAAAATTGAATTGGAATCATACAAATCATATTGAAGACATTTTTTGGAAAATTGTGTACATTCAATCAATGGTAATACTAGTACATACAGTGTTCACTTTTTGTTGCTAACCTCCTGAGAGTCAATTTTAAACCTTGAGCTCATTTTGAGCTCTCCCTCTTATGACAACTGTTCATCTTAATCTTCACACTAGTATTTATCTTTAGTTACTACTTTGACTGTAATTAAACTCGATTGTTCTTCCATCACATCATCGCAGAGACTTAAGATTTTCACCATTTGATTCAACATATAAAAATTATATTATTGCAACCCTTAACTTCTCAAGTAATAAGAAGATAATTTTTTCATTAAAAACCTCGATTTTCTCTGAAATGTCCACTTTTTTTTATTTAAACTTGATTTTTTCCTCTTCTTCGAATTTCAAAAATTGAATCGAGTGTAACGTTGAAGGGGTGAGGTTTGGGCTAAGTTTTCACTTTGGTGTGGATTTGTGATTACTAAATCTACATATTTTCACACGCTCGACAGCCTATCCAAGAGTAATTTTAACGCTCTTTGCAACAATATAATCAAATTTGAGCTTACTCGGTTTAGTAAAGGAGTTACGGACGTTTTAGTGTATAAGATCGAAAAAAAAAAAAATTAATCTAAAATAACTTGGAAACGAAGCCTCCAAAAAAAGTTGTAGGAGACACTTTTCGTTGCAAAATAGCTTTACAATCGACTGCCAGGAAGTTGGGACTGTGTAATAATATATAAGTTACCTCTGTCTCACCTACTAGAGGAAGTAAATCAGAGAATGCAAGGCAAAACTACGCCTGAAGATCATGGGTGTTTTTGGAATGACTCCAAACTATTTAACCCTTTCACTGATACGCCCAGCTGAGGCAGCCAGCGCTAGTATGTTTTTAAGCTCATTCAGGATCTCTCTGCTAAATTCTTTTTCACAAGCAACATGCAATTTTTCTACTTATAATTCATCAATGATCTCCGTCAAATGTGAAAAGATGAAAAAAGACATGTAGGCGAGCATTGAAAATAACTCATACACAACTCATGGATTTCCCATATTCATGTTATTAAAAAAAAAAACGGATGGAAATAGAAAACAGTAAAAAATTTTGTGAACAATTTTCTAAACACAGGAACAGTAGATAATGTCTAACAAACTAAATTAAAAGAAGTGCCAATACCAAAACGTAGGAGGCGCAAATTGGATAACTCAAACGGAAAAAAGGCTTACAACTAGTCAAATACTCCTTCAAATTGAAATAACGTTCGCATTCAAAAAGTTTTTCAACAGAGAACATCAAACCATTCGTGGTTGAATCACTAGCACCATTTTTAGAAAACAAATTCCAAAATGATTATAGTTAATCATCACTACTTTCAAGAATAGTCAGCAATTTATGATCAGTCTAAACCTGGGTCGACATCGTGAATCCACTTTGAAATTGCAGAAATCAAAACAAACTGTTATTACCTGGCAACAATCATCGTAGAGGCATTGGGGAAATAAAGGCTTATAAATTCAATCAATACGATGGGAGAGTGAGCACGAATATATTCTGGATTACCACATCAACGCAGTCTCAAGTAGCACGAGTATTATGGGGAGTAGCAGCGGAAAAGTTAAGATTGTATTATTCAACCATTCGTATTTACTAAAAAATATAACAAGTGGGTACAGTAAAAATGGAAGTGCTTGTATAAGAACAAAGTAAGCAACGCTAGCCTGACAGAGTAACTACCTGCACCGCCCACTGGACTTTTTCTTCTATAACTGCTGAATACTTCCCACACACTGATACCCTCTTCTAGTAAACTAGTAGTCTCTTTCTGGTAGTCTAGTAAACTCTAGATAGCTGTTTTAATGATCAACTATCATCAGTTTCAAGTACCAATCCAACCAGGTGCACTACCATAGGAAGAAAAATTAATCAAGGTCGTTTTCCAAGGGTAGCACTGGGTGCTACACTAATTAATATACCTACCGTTAGCAGGGATAGGGTTGGGTCATTCAAATGAACATAACCATTAAGGGTATTACATTTAGTTCCATAATTTCAACATTAAATTTCATATTTACTGATTGATAACGGCTTCAGATTACAAGGATGACAAAAAATCTAAACGAGATGGACCATTTAAATGTGTATATATATACATAATGATGCCAATATTGATACAAAACTTTGAATATTTTTTGGCAATGTTGTACATCAAGTTAAAATAATTAAGTAACTTTTCATTTCATGTTTCTCAAATGTGGTATAAACTGCATCAACTCTTGTTTGCTGTCACACTCGAGGGACCCTGTAACAATTTCGATTTCATTTCATAATTAATAAACAGCAGATCAGTATTCTGACTAGCGCGTTAAGGAAAAAATCAAAATCCACTCCTTTTATGACTACAGAAGACTGGCATGCTGGCGTATTAAGTCCTCCACCTTGAAGATCACCCAATAAACAGTAGGAAATGCAACTAATATCAAACTGGTTCGAAGCACAACATTCCACAATGCAATCGAAGTAGGGTGACTAAATGTGAGTGAAGACTTTTTTTTGAATTGTACAAGCAAATAAATCGAAATATATCATCTATATAGATTTAAATATTCTTGTCTCCTCTCCATTTGCTCATCTGACTGCTCTTGAAAGCCTCCTCTTCAAAAGTTGCGAAGCCCCAATGATCCAGGGGGTTTTTCCTCTAAATAATAAGAGCAGCACTCAGCTTTAAGGAGAGACTGTGGGGCAAGGTGCTTCCTCCTACCTATACAAGATGGTCTGCTCACTCACATGTAGTCACCCTATCACAATAACACTAGATTATGAATTTCATTTAGGAAATGAGTTACTTAATCATAAGGGCAATGCTGCAACTCATGTATTGTCACGAGCCAACTCGGTTGGGTTTTACCTAGATCTTACTCACTTATTATAATATGGCGCATTAGATTTGGAAACAGCTGTGTATTATCATAGGTTTGGAGATGGACAAATTGGGAGGGGGGGGGGGGGGGTATGCATACACCTGAGGGTTACCCAAAGTCATTTAAAATGGAACGTTCAGAACAAGCCTCCTATCTCAATTAATTAAAATTAAACGAATTTACTATTCCAGATTAATTACTTTGAAATCATCTGTTAATTGATCCTCAAATTTCAATAAGAACTCAGTCTATTATATCATAGGAAGTACAGGTTTCCTTTAGTGCGCTATGTAACATGAGGAGGTGATGGAACAATATGGTTGGCCCGTCCTAGGGCTCTGAGGCAGTACTAACTGCAATGCATGTAGCCTGCAACACTCAGAATAAGTTCCAGGCACTGGAAGTTGACTGGTATATCTCCTAAAGGTGGCAGATTCAAGAATCGGGAAGGGGGAACTAACCTTATCCATCACAAATTGCACCAGAGTTTGGCAAATTGCAACCAAGAGTACTGATAAAGTTATTAGCAGGCTCAGGTAACTGTATTCACTCGCAATTACAGTTATAAGCCCTGGAATTGCTTTTTTGGGTAAGATGCTGTAATGGATACCATTATGTTGTACTGAGTGTAACTGGGAAGTAAAAACTTCCAGCCTTCCAGCATTACTATGGAGTGAAATTTCAAAGAAACATGCGGGTTTTGGATTTTTAGTTCTTCAAATGAGAATGAGACATAAGCTAATTTCATTGAATGTATTTTTTTTCTTTTTGATATTCAAGTACAACAAGCTGTACTGGCGTGGTTTTCTCATTAGGGTCAATTAAAAAAATTTGAAATGTTCACTGAATACTTTTGAATGCTTCAAGAGTATGATGTACTACAGTTCAAATTTTTCCAATTGGTTCACTTTTTGCGTTTTTATTTATTTAATATGGGCAACTCCAATACAGCAGAATTAAAAAGACAATAAACACATTAAATGTGGCTCATAACATTTCTCCTTCTCATTTGTGGAATTAAAAAAATTCAAAAATTGCAAGTTTAGTTGGGAATACACTTTGTAGCAATGCCGCAAGACTGGACTTCGTTACTTCCCCTTTTCACACTCTGTAGACTTCAAAACAAGACTAGGTGGGGAGGTTGGTACACTTTCCTGAATTCCAGTCAAATTAGGACAATTTTCCTGATTGAATCCAAAAAAATTAACAACGGATACAGTTTCAGTTCCAGATACAAGCAACTGGATCTGGATCCCTAGTTACTTTCAGTTGGCAACTATCTGACACAGTTACAGTATCCTTAAAATGACAGTAGATACAGATAACGATTTACTGTAACTACACCTTAACGATTCGTTTTGTATAACTGTACCATAAAAACACTTCACTTTGATAAATTGGATCATTTCTCAACTTTTTTCCACAAGAATTCTCGTAATTAGCCAGAAGTATCTGATAAAGTATCTAGATACCCAAGTAACAACTACTGAAAAATAATCATTTAAGGGACTATAAAAGACAGTAGTCAGGAGGTTTAAAAACATCGTCACTGTACAAAAACAAATCAGACCTGGTTGATTGATGAGAACAGGTGGAGGGATAGGAACATAGGTACGTTCAACCCCGCTCCTTGTACCTATGAGGACAACGGGGAAGGGAAGGAGATGCCATCGCTCTGCTAAGTAACTCACAACGTGACAATATCATAAATAGTATAATAATTAATTAATTAATGGTTGTGAACATGGATTACAGGCTGATTATGATTGCTAAGTGGATCCAGTTGCAACACTATAAAATGTTTCCTTTCAAATACAATAATTCCAAGATCAGTAAACCAACATTTTCAGTATAAAATGGACAAAAATTAAAATGTTTTTTAATTAATAATGAGAGTATAAATATTTACTCCTCAATAAATGGAGGGGTTTTCGAAGTATTGCTACTGAAACCACAGTTTATTAACATCACTTGTTAACTGTGTTAGTATTGTATACTAATGTTAGTTTTGTGAGTATGATGCCTTTATTACATATCTAGCATATCTAGCTTGGTTAAATCAATCTTATTATGAGACAATTAGTGATTTATCAAGCTATTTTTTTCAATTTCAAACAACCATAGATAAACAAACCCAATGACATGCATTGTATTCCACTGACTCAATTTCCCTGAGAAATGTTACAATAGAAAAGAAAAACATTACATATGAAACCAATCGATTGAGAAGGAGTAGAATAAAATTAGTGTCTATGGATTAAAACACAAAAAACGCCTCAATGTTGTCATCTTGCCACTATTTGACAGTAATTAGTTTAAATATTTTAAATTGAAGTACGCTCCCAGGAATTCTATCACGTGGTTGTTTACTATGATCATGGGATGATACTAGCCAGGATTTATTGGGAAACCGGTTGAAGACTTTTATAAGAACTAAATCCGAACTAGAGGTGGAAAATGTTTCATTAAACCCATCCAAATACTCCATTCATCGATTTCAATGGCTATAATGGTTTGGATGGCAAGTGAAAGACATGCAAGTAACTTATGCAAATTGCTTCAAACATCGTGGAGTAAAATTGGAAAAAAGTGATACACGCTTATATCTTCATTATCATCACACTTTAATCAACTTTCAATTTCAGGTAAATCTCTAGGATGAAAATCCAATCCTAAAACTAGATTTTTAATTTACTTTTGTCAAGTTTTTTTAAATCTATTCATTTATAATTAGTCATTAATATCATTTACTATTAATATTGTTATTTTTGTCAATTTATGAATTTACTACTTGGCATCACTAAGAGACATGTAAACAACAAACAGTATAGATTGTGTTTTTATTGTTTCTTAAGAATAATTTCGTTAACTTCTGTCCAGTAGTTTGAGAGAAAAGCTGTAGAAGGTGGAAGGCAAACGGCGGACGAACGGATTTGTGTTCTTTTTTAATTCGATCTTCGAAATGTAACGTAACTTGAAATGTAAATCAACAAATTGTGAAAGGGAGTTGATTTTTTTTTCCATGGTCGATAACAAATGAATATTACTGAAAATAATGAACCAAAATTAAATTAAAATAACCATCTATCTTCAATCAACAACGACAGCAACAAATTACCACGATATTAATCAACATTCTTCTGTTTTCTTTTAGTTTCTATTTCTTTATTTTTCAAGTAAGATTAGGGTTTTTCGATCACACCCATGTTTTACGCTAAGAAGTTCAAATTATTTAGAATACATCTAATATAATAAATAATATATACCTGGAATATTTTTATGACCAATTTGATTGCCATTATTTGCTACAATTATTTCACAAATTAATAGCTCAGTGGCTAATAAAATGTGAAATACAAATCAAATTATTGGAACCCTTGTAAAAAAATGTAAGACACATGACAGCACAGATTTTTACAATGGAAAACTTTTATGGAATTTTACAAAAGTACACAACATGCCAAATAAACAGCATACCCAAACAAAGTACAATGGACATTTGGTTAGTGACTTTATTCCATCCCCAAGTTTACTTCAAAATAGGTGTACACTTGAGAATGAAAATATGTTACCTATAATTTTTAGAAATATTTTAGATTCAAAATTCTAATGTTAAGTACAGAAAATTCAATAAGCAACTAATGATAGTGTAGAACAGGAGTTGCATAGTCATTCAAGATTAATACGGTATGTCAAAACCGAAAGCAGCAGTCAACCACCGCGATTTGTCAGCACAACATCATAAAGCAGTGAGTTCATGAAACCATTCTATTATTTACAAGTCAGTGTTTACAAGTTACAGGTATCATTCTGTTTTGGAGACAATTGACAACTAAGATGCAATTAAATAATCGTCTGATAGCCTTCAGTCAAATCAACTCTATTCAAAGAATATTTCAAAAGAGATGCGTTGTTCAAACAATTGTTAATCCAACATTAACGTTTGCTGTCCATTTGAATGTTCACGTTTAGTTCAGTTTAATATATAGGTATATGTAAAAGTGAATCAGTACACTTTTATTAGAGTTCTGGTTGTTACTTCATCATATGGCGAATTCATTCCACATGTTATAATTTTTTCCGTTTGTTCCATTCATATACTGTTGAGACTCCAAGACAACGACTTAGAACCAATTTATAATGACTTGATAGACGGCAAACCGTGTTTTCTCCTTGAAAAGAACGTTTATTGATTCGTTTAACAAACTCAATCCGAATTAACAAGTTTGTTTTATGAGATTTAAAATAGTAGATAATTTACCTTGAAAAGAAAATCGGTTCTAACTCGATGTCTAGGAGCCTCAACAGTAAATGAATGGAACAAACAGAAAAAAATGTGGAATGAATTCGCCATATGATGAAGTAACAACCGGACTGTAATAAAAGTGTAGTGGCTCACTTTTACATTTACTTTTAATGTTTTTCATATTTTGCAAAGATTTAAATTTGGTTCGATGAATACGTTCTCTACGTTTCCTTGTAGTTAGTCTTTTAAAAAATATGATGTAGCAATATGAATCATGTTTATGCCTTTTTTATGTATAACAATTGCTATCTATAAGTAAAATATATGGCAGAAAACAAGTTGCTGAATAACACTGTTCTGTACAAACTAAACTTGGGATTCGAATATTACACTTCATTTTAATGAAATGTCAACAGTTTGTCATCAAAATTTCGGGTACATGTTTCATAAGGTTCCAGAGCAGTGGTTCCCAACCTAGGATACCCAAGTGGGGCATTTTTATTATCAGGAAGAAATACATAGAGGTGGTGGTTTCGGTGGATGAGCATTCAAAGAAAAGTATTGAAACAGTACAATAAAACCATTTCAACATCAATTTAAAACAATAAAGTTTACAAACTTTCATTAACTGTTTCTAATTTTGTCAAATTTCTTATTTTTCCCAGATTCCAATTTAAAAATCGAAACACGTACCATCTCCGGTTTTTTAAATGTACGACAATGATCTTAGTTAATTATTCAAGTACTCTTTGTTTTTAAAGCGAATCTGCAACAAATCTACTTTCCAATTTTCGATTGTTTTTTTTTTCAATTTTATTCAAGAGTGGTTGGATAAAACTGCTTTGGAAGTTTTTATACAGGGTGGCCAACATTTAATGGACCAGGCATTCATCTCCGTAATTTCCGAACCTAAACATAAATTGCAAACGATAACTTCACTAATTATTAACGAGGGATTCAAATATCACAATTTCCCGCGTTGTGAATTTCAAGAAGGAACCCCCCTTTTTTATTGCATATTCGGATTCTGCTCATGATTTCATGAAAATTTGACCTCTCAACCAATTTTTTTTATTGCGCGTAACTGGTTCAGCGAGCACGCAAAATTGCGCAACCCCAAATTTGTCAAATTGTTAATGATGGTGATTGTAAAGTGTGGCATATGAATTTTCATTGTTTTTTAACGCTGATTCCAAGTGATGCTATCCGTTTTTTTATTTGACTCAATTTTTGCGGAATAATGGCCGAAATTTGTTTATTTCGCTTCCGTTTTTTTATTCTAGGCGCCTGTTTTCAGATTGTTAAGGGGATTAATTATCAAGGTCTGGTTGAAAAATGTAAAAATAGTAGATTGAAACCTTCTTCAGTGATCAAGTGAAAAGTCATCTTAATCTGAGTGTTGAAAGTAGAAATAAATGATGATTTTTCACGCAAAATAAACAAATGTTCGGTCATTATCCCGCAAAAATTAAGTCGAATCAAAAAACGGATAGCATCACGTGAATCAGCGTTAAAAAACAATGAAAATTCATATGCCACACTTCACAGATCACCATCATTAACTATTTGACAAATTTGGGGTTGCGCAAAATTTCCGTCCTCGCTGAACCAGTTACGCGCAATCAAAAAAATTGGTTGAGGGGTCACATTTTCATGAAATCATGAGCAGAATCCGAATCTGCGATAAAAAAGTCGGGTTCCCATTCGAAATAACAAAGTTGTTCCACAAATTTGTGCTCATTTGACAAAATTTACTTTTCAATCTCATTTTTACCCTTTAGTTCCTTTTAAAAAATTATTATTAAAGACTGAGACGATAGATAATTTTATGGTCTTTCCAACGGCATACTTAGATTTGCAAACACTTTGAAAACGGCGGAGTTACGTCCGTTTTAGTGGCGTAAGTTCGAAAACACGAAAAAAATCTTAAAAGTGAAATAACTAAAAAACGAAATCTCTAAAAAAAAATCTCCAAGAGGCACTTTTTGTTGGAAACTAGTTGTAAAATACGTGTGCGAAGATTTTCGGATCATACGCTGTACACCCTGTATAGCCTCGTTTTTTAAATGTCAGAAAATGTACCTATATAGGGTAAATTTAATCAAATATTTAATTAACGATGAGGATATTGCTTTTGAGTGTTCAACTTATTGAAAATTGACTTTTTCAACTTTTATAGTGTGTGTTCTAAATGAACATTGAGCCTAAATGGCTTAAATTTAATGAAAATTTTTAACGAAAACTATTTGTAAGTTTGACTTTTCAGAAAGAAACGAAAGCAAAAGGGTGAGAGCTTAGAGGAGACAACTTGCATTGATGTTAGTTGTCACATTTGTCATCGACATTTTGAAGAAGATGAGAGGCGACTGGGGTTGGTCAAAAAATCGAATTTTCCATTATTCATTTATTTAATTTTTCAACTATTAAAAAACGTTAGTGGGTTTCACAGTAAAAACAACGTAAAGAAGAGTTTTTCAGTTGAGGGTGAGTAGGTACGTCTGCATTACACTGAGTAGGTATAGGTAATAGATGAAAGCAATCAAGTAACAGAGTGGTACAACTGAATGAAAAAAACCAGTCCTTACAAACGCTTTGGGATCGTATGAGTCGATGTTTTTATAATGCAAAAAAGTCCTACTGTACTCGTTATAAATTGAAACGTTGCAACATGATTCATCGCCGCCGATGTGATTGGTTTACGTGTTACGATCGATCGGAGTTTCTCTTTCTCTCTTGTGGAGCGAAAGGTGTTTTACTAATAATAAATAAGGCGCTAAAAGCAAGAAATAAGTGGAGGTATCACTCCGATATTAGCAGTGTAGATATTATTTTCAAAATCAATACAAACGAATAATTACTCAGTTATGATTCCAACTGTCAACTAAGTCACAGTTCATGAAATAGGTGATAATTTATCAGATAAGAAAATTAAATATTTAAAAATTAATTATTGACCATTGAATGATTTAATGAAAGGATTTCTTTTGTTATATTGCACATTATTTGGTTCATTCATGGGAACAGACAACTATAGACTTCTTAGAAATAATCAACTCCGCAAATGTCTAACAGACAACAAATCTATGGTACCACATTATAATAATGAAGATAATTGAAACCCAACTCTTATACGTATTAACACCTTAAGCCAATTAGGTACATGCTAATTTACAGGAGCGAAAATGTAGGGAAATAATTTTGATGGCGCAACTGATTAGCAATGTAAAAAGTGTACGGGCTATAAATAAAATAAAAGGACGGACTTACTCAGTTATGACGGGATCGCGATGGAAATTAGCGGAGAAGTTGCCGGATTGTCACCTCCAACAATAAAGTACGTTCATCGAACCTGGACTCGGGGGAATTGAGAAAAACTGAAACATCAAGCACACGGAATAACAAACGTGAGTGGTGACACAGTTCAAAATCGATCTCACAAGGAGTCGCGCTGAATGAGAATACAACAAGCGACATGACCGCAGAGTATGTACCTGAATTGCGATGATTTGCCTACTAAAAGAAAACTCCAAACGATTATGAAGCCTAGTGTGGGTGATATTGAGCACAAGATCAAAAAAACTAATAACTAGGGTACTAAGAGCGACCAAATGTGAGGGGAACTAGAGGGCAATGATTTCAACGGACAACAGTCACGAAAGAGGAACCATTTGAACTGCTTAATCCTAACTACTCTTAATATTTAGAGGCACATAAGTTAATCAGCACTAACTCGTCTATCAACTAAATAAAAACGATAATCCCAAGGCAAACTGTATGGGGAAACTACATATATAGTTAGTTAAATTTGAAGTAACCTTCCTTTCCGCGACCTAAAAACGAGACCATTCTGTCAAATTCAGCATGGAACACATGTTCTGGTACGTTGAGTCAAAGTGTTCGCTATTGAATAGTCCTTCTTGATCGTCCTGTTCTGAAATATTATGAGTTCCCTTGAGTTATAAGGCGTGGAAAAAGAGAAGGAAGGTTCCCTTAATAAAATATTGTGAAGAGAATTGTCCCTTGTTTCCACTGCATTGCATTGGAAGCGCCTTGAACCAAATGTTATCTAGCTTATCCTCCAACCAATAGGCTGCTCTACAGGCGCGACTATCCTGCAGACACAGGGGTTTGAACCAGTGACGGATCTAGCCCAGAAACCCTAGGGGTGCACCAAGACCATAAGGAACAACCATGAGGAGAAAGTGAAACAAAAATGTGCTTTTCTCAGCCAAATTCAATTTTCAACTACCAATATGCAAAGGAGATCTGGTCCCTCTTTCTTGGCTACAAATTTTGAAACAAACAACTCAATCCTACCTTTTAAAGAACTTCACTTGTACGTACGTAAATACAAAAATAAATTGAAATGATTGTCAAACTTCAGAAAACCGTATTTTGCAACAGTTGAAATTCATATCTGCCCAGCAAGAATAATCCTGGAGATGAAAGCCCAATTCCATCCTATACCCAAGCTTCATTCCTACTATTGCAGCAAAGAAGACAAAGGAAGCAGAAAAGTTTATTACTTAATTTTTTGTGGTGATGAGGGTTGAACATGCAAATCATGGAACGATTCCTGCTTGCCTTTGAGGTTTGTTGTAGTCCTGTCAATAGTGGCATTGGGTGCCCTATGCTCAATAATCACTCTTTGCTCCCCCAACAATTTAGCAAACTCACGTTTTATAGCTCATACTGTATTCATCGCATATTCACAGATAATACAGTTCAATTATGGGTACACTAAGGAATTTTGCTTGTTTTTTTTTTTTTTTTTTTTTTGGTGCTCTCATTGGTTCATTCTTTGGAGCTGGAACGAATCAAACGTGAAACTCTGTGTTGCACATCTAAGCTCCTCCCATCAGGTGCAAAGCCAAAGCTTTGCTCCCAGACAGCAAGCCCCCCCCCCCTCTCTGTCACCAAACTCGTGACTCCATCATCCTCCCACTCATCCTGAGGCTCTGTTTGGCTCGTGAATTTGAAACTCTTCTGCTCTTCAATGAGGATTTATAGGGAGAAGTAGGAAAACAGTATGCTAATATTATACATTTAATATTATTATTATCAGGTATCTTTTTCATTTCAGCCAGGAGGTTCAGATGGGCCTGTGCTCCTGTCAGCACCCACCCCTGCTAAAGACATTGGGATTCAAACACAAAAAATCTAGATTGTGAGACTATGGCACTACAGTCAAGCTACCATGGCACGTGGGGTGAAAACAGTGAGGTAGGGATTAAGTGACGCAAATCTAGTATATTTAAGAGAGTAAGTTGCATGCACTCAATTCCTCATGAAGTGAACGTTCCTTCTCTCCTTCCACACATGTAACAAACAACATTTTTTATGAAGGCTGTTGACTATTTCAGAAAGAATGCAGAAGAACCAAAAACATGATGGAGAGCTCATTTGTGGAGTTTGAGGAATAGGGGAAGTGGGATCGTCCGTAGCGACTTCACCCAAGATTGATTGTAGTACGTTAGGTCTGAGCGACTCCATCAGACACCGCTTGCATCAGAAAAGTATAAACCGTGCATGTTATTTCCTGCGAAGTGCACCTTCCATCTCTCCTCCCATGGTGCCATGATTTAGCAGCACATATTTCCGAATGAGAAGTACAACATTACTTTGCATATAAGATCATTTATGTGGGTCTCCGATGTGAAGAAGAAGAAGAATCTTATCTCCATGGAGATAAGAGTTTTTTAAATAGTAAACAAACAAAAACAGTCCCTCCCGCTTTGTCCTGTCGGGCTGAATCGTTCTGTTGTTGATGAATACTATGGTCGCAAACGCTGAGGAACATTGTTATTTCTATCGGAAATTTGCATTCTGAATAGTTCAACTTTCCTTTTTTTTAGGCGCTAGAGATTTCTTATGCTAATTTCTCATCTGGTTCAGCCAATCAATTCAGGTCCCCAATAATTAATGTTCTTAAATATTCGAAGAATAATAATGGTTGTATTGTTTTATTCAGAATTGGTGGAGTAGCCTTGGTGATCGCTGTTTCCCATTGAATCTATAAATTCATTCTAACAGTCATCGCGTTTGATTTGACATAGACTAATCTCGTACGTGTCGGATTTCTTCGTAAGATGGCTAGGGAGCTATGACAGGAGGGTTTTGCTTTTAATCGCTAACACGGACGCCAGAGAAATTTTACCGCTCCACGAACCAGTTGCCGTGAGTTGAAGTTCTTTCCGTTTACAGTTTGATTATCTGTATAGAAATTCAGCTTTGTCGAATAGGTTTTGATGGGATAATTATTTATTTTTCATTCCTATACATGAACAATGCACAGAATGTTCCTACGACCCACCCATTTCGGTCCATGATATCCTATCTCATAACTTAATAATTTTCCAACGCCTCGTAGATAAGATCTCACTTAGTTATGTAACCCGTAACAATTTGTGAGGAATTCAATCAATACGGGAGCTAGGCTCAACCCATCAACATAATGCGTTATTTTATGGATCTGAGAAATGTATGCTTGTAGCTGTCAGTCATTCTGTAGTTAGTTAAAGCTTTTGAAATTCAAAATCCACGCATTACGCTCTTGAACTTGATTTAGTTGAGTATAAAATTATATTATTAGAAAAAGGGTTTCTTATAAATGACTCCAACACTCTTGATAAACTTACCTGTGTGAATATGTAGGAATTAGCTGAATCTTTCCCCCTCCCCTCACCAACCAGCTGGAATAAGTTGAGGAACTTTCGTGGTGTTATACAATGAAATACCAATTGCAACCATACATTCTGGGAAACTTGTTTGTAGTATAGCAGCAGGCAGGTTGTATCACCACCATACAAATTGAAATTTTTTCCACAATAGGATGTAGATGAGTGGGGAAAGAAGAAATTTGTTTCTGACAGAGGTGCATGATGAGGTGACTGAATGATGTCAACGATCTGTTCCAACATTTTCGTCATTGTGGATATCCCTTCTTAAAGGAAAGTTCTTAAGATGGAAATTATGTTTAGGGTAGTCGGTGTGGAGACCTATACGTTGACGGACTAGACACATATCATAATATATCATATATACGTCGTATAATAGTGAGAGAAAAAACATTTATTGATCATTATATGGGGTGGAATGTTGGAATAGTTAGGGTTGTGAAAAGTATAAATTGATATGCCAAAAGCTCGAATTGGTATGCCGAAAGTTGAAATTGAGTCGCCAAAAGTTTAAATTAAGATGCCAAAAATATTAAAATTTATTTGTGCCAAAGGTTCAAATTACTTTGCCAAAATTTTCAATTTGATAATATGCCAAAAATTCAAATTGATTTTGCCAAACTAATCTGATTTTATTTTTTTCCTAACTGTGTGCTTGTTTGTGTGTGTGTGATTTCATTCTTCTGGTAGCCAAATTGCTGCTCCGTCCTCCAGTCCAAGTCCTCGCACGTGTTTCCTTGGGCCCCTTAGCCTCATGGAAACTGCTCGGTGAACTGAGAACTGAGTTTTCACTCGTGCCCACATCATCACCTGGGAGTAGGATTTAGACAACTTGTTGGAGAGGCGTAAGGAAACGTTTTTGAGAAAGGCTTCATACTCTTTATGTAATGCGCCATCGCATGAAATGACGAGTGGCGTGAAAGACCCTCTCAGGTCTTCAGCGACTCTGTCGTATTTTGCATGTTTGGCTTGGGCAGCATGCCGGGAGATGGTAGGCCAGTCCATGGAGGAGTAAGAGACTGCGTCAGCGTTTATAACGCAGGTATCGAAAAACGCAGGTCTCTCACGGTCCCACACGCCATGGACCTTCATGTCCGCTACCATGCTGCACTCGGCACTGTCACGTAAAACTGGTTCTGTGACCATGCCGTTCCATGCAAGGCTCGCTATCTTTGCACATTCATCTCGGACGAGGTCATGTCCCTGTTTGATCAGGCCTCCCTTCATACAGTTAAGGGCGTGATTCATGTCCATGGGACTCCTGCATCCGTCGCACCACACTGGTAACCCTTTTGGTTCCCAGCCATACCAAATGGACAGTGCATTGTGGAATTGCGATTGAGACAAGTCCAAGTTGTCTGCCGCCAATGGGAGGACGCTGGGCCACTGGGACGCCTCTCTTGTCCTTCGAATGGTTCTTTGCTGCCTTGTGGGTAGTGTTGCTAGGAGCTGCTCACTGGCTGCAAGCTCAGTGGCTTTACGTTGTGTAGCCACTTCTCGCAAATTTGACACCACAGCACCCTCATGTTGGGCAACATCCAGCATGCTGCCACTTTTTATGGCTTCTCTGGATACATCAAAAGCTTTTGAGGCCGTTAAGACGTCGTATAATAGTTGATCATAACCCCATCATAATTTGTTGATAAACGTTTCATGATGAATAGAATCCAAAAACTTTGCTCTTGTTTTGAATCACATTTCAGTCCTTTCTAATGTAATTATGGCAGAGGCTGAATGGAGGGGGGTTATTATTTGTTGTCCTCACTAAGGAGGATTAATTGCTGTCGTCACTTTTTTCTAAGAAACCTCTCGTGTGCATTGAAACTTGGAAATTTTGAATTTGATTTCTTGATGGAAGGGGGATGGATGGATGATGGCCAGTTCATTCATGCGATCCTCATTCCTAACGAAATTCCCAGCCAATTTTCAATCTGTTTTTCTTCGATCAAGAAATCAGTCTAGTTTTTAAAAATACTCATTATACGTTTATAATTGTGATCGTATAAACATCAGGCAATCCCTGCAATGCGTGCATTACTTACCAAAGTGTTTTGCTAGATTGTCAAGTTGATGAAGAAATAAAGAACGGACTTTGTTCAGGAAGCTCTGAAACAAAAAATTGAAGATTTTCAAGCACCCTGGTAATCATAATGAAGAAGTAAACCATTATTTTAAAAAACCTCCTTCTTGTCTTTATAATGCAAACTAATCGTTTTGAAAATATATTTGAAGAGAATCATGAGATTTTTATTTTGCACTTTCTTCTTGAAGTGCTACATTAGAATTCAACAATTTAAGAAAGAACACAAGACTTCCCCCCCCCTTTTCAGATGTTCAGCCTACTTTTGGTTGTAATGCGAACATTTTGTGTGTGTTACAGATTATCTTCCTATCACATCATGGCTATGAGACATTTAGCTTCCACCTTGAGAGCCCAGCCATTTAAGGTAAGTTTTTTCTGATCAGAAGTATTAAACCATCATACATTTACTTTGGCTTTCTAGTTTTGTCGGTCGTATGACGGCTAAAACAACCTAAGGAATTAATGGATTTCTGATACACTACGCATTCTTGTTGGAAAAAATACTCGCACAAATAATGAAACCGTTGAAGACTTGCAGCGACAAAGGCTCCATTCTCTCGAGTTTTGGGAAAATTAAAATAAGGTTAAGAGGCTTAATTGTTTAACCAATGGCTTCCTTGTTCTCCACACTCATCATTCATAATCTAATAATGATTTTGAAAGAATAATCAAAGATTGACCACTATTTCCATACTATACTGCCCATCGACTAATAGGATTGTTATAAACCAACCATATTCTGAAAATATGATTATATTTTGGTCATAGGCAATCTAAATAATCTCAACATCTATAGTAATATGTTTTTAATGTAAGTGTCACGCATACACAAAACAGGAGGTCAGTTAAAGATCAATCCACCAAACATTGAACTTGTGATTCAATCATCATCACGTTGGAAACAAGAACCAACCAATGAACCGTTGCAAAAGAAGCTACAGTGATATGCCACGAAAATGAACGTGTTTGAACAATATTCTAAGAAAAAATGTAAAGAGAGCTTAATGCGTGTGAAAGTTTCAGTTATCGAGTTTTCAGTGCCTCCGTGTAAGATCCATGAATTAGGTCGTTTTGGATGTTTCTAGGACACCACTAGATTGGGTGTAGCAATTAGAGCTCAAACAAATGTTAAATTAAAAAACGACATTTTTGGAGATTGCTGGTTGTTGATGTCTTCAATTGTTATGACGATCCATGTTCATGTTCATTTATTTGTTTAACTACCATCGTTTTCGCGATTCAAACTTCGAAGTTTAATATTGTTGTTCAAAATCTTTTTCATCTCCTTTTAGTCATCAACTAGATTTTCATGTTGGGTATTACATTGTTTGTGTAGGTACATTTTCTGGGATAATAATATATAATGGAACTTCTCTTTCCAGTTGCATTCTTCTATAATGTATGAAGTAAAAGAAAACTAATAGCTTCAAGACATCTCCTAGTGGATCAGTTTAGTTGCCAGTTATTATTTTATTTATTTATTTTTATTTTTTGTTTGCAATGACCTTTTTAGTTAAAACTGTTCAGCATGCCAAAATTTCTTGGAAAGATTGGAATAGTGATTGCCACTTGAATGTTCCAATCAGTGTACCCACGTACATACACTTTTTGAGTCTGGCTGTAAAGTACAGGAATATTCATCGGTTTACCATAGAAATTATACATTTATGATACGAGGGTGAATTTAATATGAACCGGAATTTTTCCTGTGTGGCTAGTAGAATGCTGGTATGTGTCTCCCCCTCGTGGGATGGGTTGGTGGTGATCTCCCATGGCCACGTCCGATCTGTTTTCTTGACCAGGAATTTTGGACGAGAAACGTCCTGTGTGGCTTCAACCATATCCACCAAATGTCATGAATAAGTCCATATTAGGATAACAAGAGAAAAATATAGTAATCTTGATGTAGTTATTAAAAGGGCATTTTCATTTATTGAAAAGAATTTTTTTTTTGGCCTACGACTTGTTTGTTTGGTTGGTGATCTGTTTGAAATTTGTGAAATTTCCCTCATGAACTTCAATGTTGACAGGAAAAACAAGCGTGTATGGAAGATGTTACTCTTAGCTTCAATTCCTTCGCAAGAGTTGTGGGTACAAATTTACGAACACTATTACCATTCTGCAAACCCCCTCATTTATGAGGGCACTTCATGCAAGTACGACTATAAGGGACGATATTATGGTTGTTCTTGACATTCAAGATACGTAACCAGGTAGTTGTCTCGAAACATTAAATTAAAGGCAAGAAATGTCGGAATTTTTGTAGAACTCTCTCTGCAAAATGTAGAAGGTGGTGGGGTAACACTTTTTTTTTATTCCACTCATCGTGTACTGGATGTAGTAATGTTTTTTTGTTAATTGGATATAACCCAATCATTCAGTTTTTTATGCTGTTAGAGAATAATTGCATGCCCCTTATTGCTTGATGCAAATTGGAACCAGTTCATACCCAGTCTGTCCTAAACCCATGCAGTGGGATGAAGTCAGTTGTGACAGCAAGATTATGGTTCTGTCCTGGCCAATAAATCTATTTCATGTGTTATTTTGGAAACGTACAAACTGTATCAGTGAAGAGGTTTGATGGATTATAAGTAAACAAATGAATAGGACTTTGAATCTATATGGAAAAAGCAGCCAGTAAGCTGCTATACCTAAGTTAAGTACTCAGCAGACTAATGGATTAATCAATATATGGAATTAGTGAATAACAAGTAGTCTTGACTGACGGTAGAAAGTTCAGTTAATCAATAAAACGGCTTCTCAGATTGTTGAAAGAGAAAAGTGTGATAAAAGTCATTAGAACGGAAAATGTAAAAGGGGATAAATTCAAACTTGAAGCCCTGTAAGATTAACCTTCAAGTGAGTATTTTTAGTGAATATATCTTTAGGAATTTGAAATTAAAGTAGGAAGTGTTGTGAAATTCATCTACAATAGAAAAAATTAACTAACTGCTGACAGGTAGTTCCATTTAGAACAAATGCCCAAAATGATAACAAAAATAAATCGGGAACCAAGTGTCAAATGGGCAACTAGGAACTGAAATTTTGCTCAGACTTAAGGTAAAGGTGTTGTTTCAAAATATTATAAACAAAACCTATAAACTGAATGCACGTGTCAAAATATTAATGTTTAGTTTCCTAGCTACTCTCTCAACGGTGTGCACTAGGGGCCTAAGGATAAGAAATATATAAATCGCCTCAACGAGTAATCTGTACCTAAACCTCAAGGGGTAGGGATGCTGCGGGGTTCTATGGCAAGCTATACCTTTCTAACCCTCGGTTACTCCATGCCAATTCACTGCATGATTTACACAGTACCATGTATCAACCCAGTAGGATAAGAATGAACGTTCAAGTTATAATGTCAGCCACACTCGAACTTCTTCAAGGTTTTGAATGTAACTACAAGTTTGCTGAAGCCATCGCACAAACCTTCTCAATTTTATTGGTATTTGACCCTATCAGCTTTGAGTGTGTTTCCAGTGTCATATTATGACTGCTCTGTACACAGTCTCAGATTTACAGTATATCCTTGTGGGATGTAGCAATATAAGACATCAGATTGGAGCGTATAATAGGTTTATTTTTCTTCTTCGGAAACGTTTCGTCCCCATAGCGTTCGTCGTCCAATCTGATGTCTTAAACGAAAGTGGTCACACCACAACCAACAACTATGACTGATGTAGCAATAGTATTTTTGAAATATTCGACATCATACGCAAACCTGTCTTAGTCTCCCCACACACAGGCTGAGTGTGCATTGTGCATCAATAGGGTTCAATTTGCCATGTTGTACTGAGTATATATGATATTGCCATTGTATATTATTATAATCAAACTGTTTTCCTAGTCTGGTGTTTGGTTTGTTCTTGGTCAGGCGATCATGATTATTTTATTTTTATTTTTCCAATCTCAACACTTTGTAAAGATGTTAGTGCATGAATAGATGGTGTATATTGTCCTTGACAAAATTAACCCAATGCAATGGATCCAGAAATATTATAACCATCTTGGAGTGGTACTTCCTCTTCATGAAAATATTTAAATTTAGGTGTATCATTCACAAATCGAACGAATCTTGACTATGCTTAGTCAAGCTCATAAATATAAGAATTTAACTGAACAAAATATAATAAATTGTGGGGGAAAAGTGGAATCACTCCTGTGAGTCCCCTTTGGGTTACACAACAGAGTTTGTTTTGTTTATACAATGCTTATGTGATTGTCTTTTTAGTATATATTTTATCTACAATGATTAGCATAATTCATTACAGTAATGGATTGTAAAAGTAACAGTTTCTTCTTTTTTCAGAGCTACCATGTCAGTGCTGCTCACTGGCAACACAAAATTGAAAAGACTACTGCTGTTCCTAAGCTAAGCAAAAGTTTCCGGTTATTGTCAGCTGATGAATTTGTGTCAAACAAATCAGTTTCCCATTTCACACCTGAAACTCGCCCTTTGGTAGTGATGCTCACGTGGATGAATGCTAAGAAGAAACGTGTTGATCAGTACAGCAATATATACCTGAGCAAAGGTTATGATGTCCTAACAGTTACAATTGATGCTTGGCAGTTTCTTTTTCCTGCAAATGGATCTCAGGTATTTTTTTATTTCTGTATAATATTTGGTTTATGAATGACTTCTGTAATACAAATATGGTTCAATTAGATGTCATTTAAATCACTTTAGTGATGATTGACTTTAGTTCCTTCAATGAAGGTTGAATTCTTTATTCAATTCAAAGATTAAATATCATTCTGGAATTGATGTACCATGTGAGGGAAGGAAGTATTTGATGGACACTAGTAGTAATTACTGCCAATGATTTTTAGGTTGTCGCCCAAGATTTGCTGAATTATCTACATCACTTTTCTATTCATGGTCGTCAACCTTTACTTTTACATGGATTTTCGATTGGAGCATATTTTTGGGGCGAGGTTTTGCTGAAAATCAAGTCAGACCGTGAGAAGTATTCTGAATTATTGAGTAGAGTTAAAGGAGTCATTTGGGATTCAACGCCTGATTTCAAGGATACCATAAGAGGTCTTCCAAACGCAATTGCTCCTAAAAATCTGCCACTTCGAGTCTTGATTAGGTCGTATGTAACGTAAGTAACGTTTTTGTCTACTCATGTAATTTATATAACTGTTGAGTTTGATAATGGAAATCGAATGACATTTCATAAAATGAAAAATAATTTAATCAATGAAGAATGCGCTTGTTAACCCATTCAGCACGGGTCTTAAAAGCGGGAACAACCTCCCATCCTGAAGTTGAGTTTTTGTGCCATTTCACATAGCTCTCTTAGTAGTAGCGTAGTAACATTACCACACTTGCACGGCGCAAAACCCAAGCTGTAGTAATATTACCACACCCACACTGAATGGGTTAAGTAGTGCAGCTGCTGTACTCATAGATTGTTCCTCCAGACAGTGGCAGTTGTGTGAGGTCACTCTCTCAATGAAGTATTGTTCAAAAAGGAGAAAGTGAAGCCACTAAGTTAAAGAATGTGAGGTTTATCGTCAGTCTCAAGAGAGTTGTCGAAATAGTTGATTGCTTAGGAAACTGTCTTGTAGAAAATCCACCATGACTAGGTCGCTCTACTTCTTAGCTCATGGTCTGAAATAACCTCAATCTATCTATATCTAACCTCTATTTTATTTGTGTTTGCAACCACAATTTGTTGAAAGTATATATCCGTTATACCTAAATTTTCATTTACCCACACATTAGAAATAATGAAATGTCCCTTTAACCGTTGTAAGAAGATTAAGATTAGGGAACGAAGGGTTCTTTGTCAATGAAGAGAACGATTTTGTGTTGTTTTGTTTTTTTGGTGTATGATTTTGTTTCCAAGATATGGACAACTAGAATGCGTTCAAAACTTTCTGGAAGGTATATTTATATTATTTGAATCACCATGTACATAATAAATCATGTATTTATAGATTTTAATGTAATCAGCCTAATCATTAGACTTGTTAATGATCCTTGGGATTAGGTTGTTAATGAGTTAAAAACAACCTGTTGCTCAAAAACTCTGTAGGGCTTGTAAACAATTGACCAGGCCGTTAATTAAGTAGTCTTGGTTGATGCATTGCATTTGTGCATGAACGTTACCCTTTAGGGTATATTCATGAGCCATAAAACTGAATTATTTGTTAAAACCTGAATATTGTAAATTGGGCTTGCCTGTATCAATATTAATAAAAGGAATGTTAATTTTGTTGATGGTTTATTTTAGGTTTCATTTGCTACTCTTCTATCCAGTCGCTACGAGACATCATATTGCTAGTAGTAAAGCTTTACACACCACGCCTTGTACTGCACCAATACTTATGTTGTTTTGCCGGAATGATCCAATAGCATCTGTTGAGTCTAATCTAAATGTGAAAAAATCTTGGGAATCTTTGGGTATCAAGGTAAGAATTTCATTATTTTCTATAAAGTACATAAGATTTTGTTTATTAAAATCCCTTATTCGCATTTTACAGCTAGAAAATAAGGGAATAGCCGTGGACATAGGTTCTGTAACAGAAATTCCAGTTATGTGGGGGTTAAAAATGAATTTTCGGAGCAAGGGTTTCCATGAAAGCTTATGTCTTTAAATAACTCGCCTTCCAACATCGACTTAAAATGGTATAAAACCGTTTGTCTGTTGTCTCAATTGGCCAATTTCTGTTTACCACCAAAAAAATTTCGATGATACATTACATTTCTGTAATAGTGATAATAGATAGTGATACTTTAAGGGATTTGAGGAACAAAGTAAACATTAATAAAAAATAAATAAATAAATAAAATGGTTGGATGACTGGATGATGTAAATTTGGAAGAAGCTTTCCTTAGTTTGTAAATACAATGATTATAAAAATTATTTAAAAAATCAAGCTAAAATCCGTTTTAGTACTGAGGAAATATTCTTGTAACCTAATCCATTTACGAAAATGAAGGAGTTGATTAATGAAAATTGGGCAACTGTGTCCCATCCTGACTTGGTTTCTGCTCGTTTTAAAGTGGAAGATTTTAATCATTATTTCACAATGATACAAAATCGCCTAATACCCCTGATGATAAGTTGTTTGAGGAGTGACGTAAAGTTCCTTAGTGTGAAAGTACAGTTTGATTTTTCAGGTATTGAACTATCTCTAGTCCCACACTGCATATCAAAGTTGAACAATACCAAAGGTTTTGATGTATATTGGCTCTCCTCTAAAATGGTTGGATGTTTCATTGATCAATGAATCAATATCTGCCAGTCTGTTCCCCCAATTTTGAAATTATCCGAAGTTATTGTTTTGCCAAAGAAAGGTGGTGTAGGTGATATTTCAAGCAACCACACCCTATTTCCTAAATTACCGTTTTTTCCCAACTTCTCTTTGAGAAAATGCTTAAGGCATATTACTTCTTACTTTGATACCAACAATTTCTTTGCAAATGAGCAATTTTGTTTTAGAACCTAGATTGATTGTTTCAGAATAAATTCATAATGCATTCACTTCTTATTTGCTGTATTTGTTGCCAAGGCCAAAACATTCGACTGTTTTCCCCACTATATCTTGTCAATAAGTTCAAAAAGTAAAGTTTGTCTTAAACAACTTCGGATCTTATTAAAAGCTATCTTGTGGGCCAGAATGCAGTCTGTTAAGTATAGTGAATCAGTGTCCCCCTTTCTTCCCATACAGTTTGGTGTGCTGGAAGGTTCTGTGCTTCTCCACATTCTGTTTCTACTCTACATTAGTGATTTAGGGTAGAGGCACCATTGCCAGACAGTCTTGATTTTGACTTTGAATAATAAGCGTCGATGGTATTAGCTACCCTCTGTTTTCTCCAGACTAGGACTGTTTGATCGGGGATGAAGTTTTTCATCCAATTTTCCACGCCTATTTGTGATTCTATTTGATTTAAATTTGTTACGTTTTAAGTCAACAACGGAATAACATAAACAGTGATAAATATTTCCCAGTTCCTTGCCCCTTCTTTTTAGAGATTACTGACTAAGTCAGCAATTTAAAAAAAACTGTGTTAGGGTTTTTGTTTTCATGCTCTACTCATCAATCATATGCCTTAAATGTTGAAAAATGCTATACCAAAGGCGTTCCATGATTTAAACACAACGTACCGTTATAACAAATTACAAGGTAAAACACTATTTTTCTGTTCAATATAGAAGTTGTCAAACGTATCTGTGTTAATCTGTCTGTAACTGACGATTTCGATTTGTAGGGTGTCTGCAACTGGTTTAAAAAGGGCCATTCGAAAAATTTGAATCACTACTATGAAGAAGTTGATTTTTAGGAATTAAAGGTCTAGCAATCAAAACGAGATCCTGGAGTTCCTATAGGTACATAGGAAAAGTTTCTAACTACTAAGAATGATTCCTTAGACTTGGTTGTAACTGGTGCCTCTACCCTACCTCCAACTATCTTAAATCCTACAGTTCTATTTGCGAATGACACACCCATCATGTGTACTAGTACAAGGATTGACAATTGAACATTTAAAAATACATTCGTTAGGGAGGTGAAGAATTGGTTTAATTCCAATAGTTTATCAATAAATGATTCCAAGACTCAATTCATAGATTTTGGGCTTCTTGACATTTTGCATATTGATGATAATGCAACCACTTCTAAGATACTTGGAGTGAATGTAGATTCTAAGTTGAACTGGATTTTTCGCTGTATTCAACTGGAGAAATCTCTTGAGAGAACCACGTTTCTCATGCATAGGCTCAGAGATGAACTCGCAGAAATAGCTGTTATCACAGTGTCATGCGAGGGACTCAAGTTTTGGTGTTTACGGAGGTTTATTTATGACGAAGTCTAGTGTTTGGGACTTCTAGAAGTGATTTATGTTATGTAGAAGCTTCATCTAAATAAGAAACCGTGTGTAATAATATGCGGGTTTGCTGCGTTTTTTGTTATTTTTATAATATTGCAATTCATTCTGTGATATCTTAGGGATTCTGGAAAAGCATTATTAGCGAACAGTTGTATGATGTTGAAATTCAGTTTTATTTAATTTGTTCGTTAATTCCAAATCATTTATATTGTTACAGACGTCCATGAAGATCTGGGATGAATCAAAACATGTGTCCCATTACTTCCTGCATACTGAAGAATATATGGCAGAGATAAATAATTTTCTTAAAGAGATAGATTTCCCTTTGGCTGATGAAGACTCGAAAAAAATCCAGTCAAAACTCTAAGGAGTTCATGTTGTTTCTTGAAATTGGCCAAAGCAGTCGTATTTAACTAGTGATAATTTTCTAAAGATACGCTTTTTTTAATTAAATAAATATTTTTATTAAAATTGAAGGATGTTCCTTTTCATGCTCTCTAATTTCATGTTATTATGTGTTCCCTCTGATTAAAAAAGTGCATAAGGCATATAGAATTGTAGACTTCTAGGTATGCCCTTCCCAATACAACTATTGAATGGTATATGTGAATACTTTTTCTGTGAAAGTGGAGAGTTGTTGGATTAATCATATCATCATACTGCAATAAAGACTGAGAAATCAGAGAACTCAATTTTTGTATCTTGGAAGCAGAGAATAGCCTAAAAGTAATTACAAAGAACTAACGAAAAATGTTTTTCATTTGTTGAAAGTGACTACCTTCCCTTCTAGACGATTAATTAAAAATGTGGTCTTGATGCGAAGAAAAGTTGAGTTTCAAAAGTCTAACAATGAGAGTTATGTCTGCTGCCATAAAGATTCTATTGCATATTGGTAAGGAAGTGGAATCAAGATCACTCAATTCTTGAGAATTTCCAATATCCCTTCAGCCTACATAGGAGCAGAAGTCTTGATATTAGGATAAACCTTTACAATATAAATATTTCCGAATAAATCCTTTTTATAGCACATTTTGTGAAATATGATCATTTGGGCGTAAATGTTGACTTTGTTATGTGTGTATTGCCTCGTTTCAAGTAATAATTTCAAAAGAGAGCTTTGCGTGGTACTATGAGTCTTGTTGGACCCAAACGGAACCCAGACATATCCGTTCTATGTATATAATTGAGGCAAGATATGAGTTCAGCATTAGCTTGCTTCTAATCAGAATAGTACAGAATAACCAAACCAAGAGTTACCTTATCAACACCAGAAATAATTTATTAGGAATCTATTTTTTGTGCATTACGAAGCATTGCTAAGATGCATAATCAAGTTGATAATGTCTAGTCAGTCCTTCATTATCAAACATCAGGAGCTCTACACCAAGAAACATTAATGTTCTTATATGCAATCATGTTTTCAACTATGTTTGAAGGAGCTTCATAATATTTCCTATTCATTCGCGCTCTGTTTCATCATCACATATAGCTTAAAGTTGAAAGCATTTTTTTCGCAGGGGATGGTAGAAAACTACAGTATACTGTGAACTGGCGCATTAAGTCAAAAGGAAATGCTACCTTGCTACTACCTGAAGATGAGGTTTTACACAATTTTCTATAACCTACTTGGTGTTCAAACTTGGTGTTATGTCTTCAAAGAGAGTTTGTGGTACATGTGACAAGATCATGCCTGCCTGCTCCATGGTTCACATTAATAAGTTGTGGCTATTGATGCAACCAAACTGGAATAACCAATGGAATTGCTGCAAAAATTAGGTTTTATCAGATCAATCACATTCACCTATTTGATGGTGGACTAGGGATGGGAACCTCGCCTTTTCACTCCTGCTTGTTATAACCATGAGATGAGCCTGAATAATAACAATGTGCGTTTCATTTTACTAACAGGTATAGATTCTGTCTGAGGGATTCTGAAACCCAAGGGCATTTTCCAATGATTTTCCCTGTAAAGTTTTCTTAGTTCCACCAAGAAGCAAAATCTTGACATCATTGTGGCATCTTTAGGGAGGTATATTGGTCGATAAGAATAGAACGTATCAACAATACGTATCTTATACTTTGGAGAGGATGCGGTTTTCACCATTTCAACGCATCCCTCCTTGGTCTAAAAGTAACGTCAAGATTCACGTTAACTATCAATCATTCAACAACCATATCCCTGCAGATTTTTCTCATCAATGATAGAATAATAATGAATACTAATTAACAACGTGGAGAATAATTCAACTAGAGAATGAGCAACGCTGGGACATTTATTAAGAGGGCACTTCATTCGTGAAATTTCACCCAAAGAAGCAGAGCTCCCTTTCCCAAAGAAACACACTCATGTAACCAAGTAGAAGGAGAAAAACTGGGACAGCAAATCCAGTTAAAGAAATACCAAATAAAAACGAGGAATTATGGTAGTTATAAAATTAGAATGTTATTTTGATGTCACACTACAGTATGTGTTGGGGCCTGCACTCAAGGCCACGAACATGAAACAATGCCTTAAAACTCCATTGTCTTGTTCAGTCAGGTAAGTCTTTTCCATCTAATTAATGATATTCACAGGGTGTCTAGCAATTATTCAAAAATAAATTCAAGACTTTTTCCACAAATTTCCAGACTTTTACGGGGTAATATATTCATCTTATATTAAAATAAAAAGAACTTTTATTTCAGGTGAACATGCGAGAATATGAAAAAATATCATTAGAATTAAAAATACCAAGTGGACATACCTTACTGAATGGAAGTAAAATGTCTTGAATCAGTTAAAAAAATCACATTTAATTATATTTACAGTTTATGGAAGTAAAATGTCTTGAATCACTTAAAAAATCACATTTAATTATATTTACATTGCCATGTGATGAGATCAAACATTTCTTTATAACTTCTTGAATTTTTTCTTTCTGGTGCATTTCATTTAGCCAGAAACTGTCCAATCTGTCACTTTTCCTGGACTATTTCTCCGCTTCAATTTTGAACAGTGGGGACCTGATTATTTCCTTGAACTCACGATCTGCTGATTCAGCGTCAGAAGCTGTGATCACATTCGAAGTAATCAGGATATCAAAGGCAGCCTCCATGTTTTTTACTGTTCCTTCTTCATCCACAACTACAGCTAAGGGATTTAAAAAGGACAGAGCCTTAGTAAGTGGATATGCCAATGGAGACTTTTCCTGAATTTTGGCTACAAGATGCTGGTAGCATGTTCTGACTTCTTTCCAGAAGCCAAATATGTCCTTTTCTTTCACTCGAGAACATTTCCTCAAGGCAGACCGTGTAGCATATCCTAGGTCAATTTTCGTCATTTTGTAAAATTAATTAGCACATGCATCACTCAATGATCCGATATAGGTGTTTGTTACGACTCGATATATTCATATTGCAAATTATCGATTCACGACTTGTAGAAATATAACTCCGCCATTTTATGACTACCTCGTTGCCATGACAACGGCACCTAGCCACCACAAGTCTAATAATAACCTCAACCCTAGTTTCGTTTCCTTTGAAAAGGATTCTTCACCTCCCGTGTAATTTGACCTTGACAAAATAAAATGCAAGGCACTTATTGAATCTTAGTAAATTCCAACCTATATTGTTTTGGTAACAAATTTCAGACTTTTATATGAATTTCTCTGC
Source organism: Creontiades dilutus (assembly GCA_031894815.1). NCBI lineage: Eukaryota > Metazoa > Arthropoda > Insecta > Hemiptera > Miridae > Creontiades > Creontiades dilutus. Next base: position 1,524,179 of record JAVIWC010001049.1, on the reverse strand, counting down.
TAATTCCCGACTTTTCAAGACCGTTTTTAAATTCATTACTGATTCCCGACTGCTAGACACCCTGTATTCAGGGACCAGAGGGGTGTGATTACTTATTAAGGCGAAGAATTACTCAAGCAAATTACAGATAGTTGCTTCTGTTAAACCAGGTTCCCAAAAGTAAGGCTATAGAAGCATTCTGTTCGCAATCATTATATAATTGTTGGACATGTCATAGTTTGAGATGTTGACGCATTGAGATATGAGATGGTGTAACTATAGAAACCTAGGTCTATGATCGAGGGATTTGGATATTCTATTTCTGGACATGTTTCCAGTTTTGTTCCACTGAAGCTTTTTTTGCAGTCGTTTGATAAGTGTTTTCAAACTGATGGGGATTGATACAGTGCAATGCAATATTGATTGGTATTCAGCCTACACAGAATTGAATCTACATACATTTCAACACAAAAATTGCTTATTGTATTCATGAGTAGTTTTTAGGGATTAAAAAATAACTAGATGGAAAAATTCAAAACGGATTTCTATTACGAAAACATAGATAATAAATTAACAAAACCTTCTTGGTGAAAATGATTTAGAAACATATTGTACATTAAAACTTTAACTACAGAACGTTTAGCTCAGCATTGTGATACTAGACAACAGATCAGGTCCCTCAAAATATGCATATTTTACTTGCCAGTGTTATAGTCACTAGTATGATAAATGATCATTGGAATGAACTTGGAAAAAAAAAAATGGAATGGAACAAATTATAAGTAGAACAGCTCAAAAAATGAATGAAATGAAAATAATAATGGAGTAAAGAAGATATACTTGTGTTTTGATTCCATTAATGGCATGAAAAAAGTTACTGAAAATGAGCTTGGAGTTTAAACCATGGAGCCACAAATTTTGAATAGCTGTATTTAGAGTTGCATTAAACACATGAAACAAGTCATCAAGGTAATACAGTTGAACTGGAAAGCTAATAGATTTTGGTTTACAATTTCAACTAATAAACCTTTCTTTTCTATTAATTCCTGAAGAATGTAAACACTAGTATTTCAAAATAGCTCGAGTTCACTGAAAAGGAATTATTAATTTCACGGGACCTCAAGGTTCCAAACTACAGTTCTGAAAGAGCCACAAGAGTAGGATAAGAAGACTGCAGGATCATAATCTCTATAACAAATTAGGGACCAAGATGTGGAAAACAGCACTCAAACCAAACCTAGCTCTTATATGGCAGATCAACAGTATAATCATTTATGTCTTCCCACAAGTTTGTAAGGTAATTAAGAAGAACTTCAGCAGCAGGGAAATTCAACTGTAGGAACTGAAGTCCTTCTTCCTAGCATTAAAACCGTATAAGCAATATATCGTCAATATTTCATCAACAACGGATGACACTAATCTTGAGGTATTGAAAACCAATAGCACTTTGATACATAGACTTACAATTCCAGTATATGGGTTTTGAGAATACTGAGGGAACTGGTTTGTAAATTTAAATCCTATTAATGTAGTAGGTCCGTCACATTTTAGACCAAAAAGCTTTCATTACTTGAAACCATTTGAAATAGTACACAATAAAAATAAAGAGCAAATAATACCAATTACCTAGTAATTCCAAACTTAGCTCAAGTTTGTACAATTAAGTGTATTTATGGTTGAAAAAAGGTCTTTATCAACGTATGATAAGTTCAAGGGGTGAAAACTAAGTTGATGTTGCTGTAATTCACTGTTCTTATGATTAAATGAATAAAATCCGAGGTTAGCCAAGACGTAATTGAGGTGTTTAGATTACAAATGAAAATGTCTTAAGGATAAGTTAAATTGAACAATCCAGGTTAACAACGTTGGGGAAGGCTTTTTACTAACGTAATTAACAAAATTTTTATCATCTATGAAATAGTGAATTATATTGAAGCGAATCAGTAACCAAAAACTTCAGCAATTTCCTTTTCTTTCATAGACGATCATTGATAACGTTGACAGTTCCTTATATTATTGTGAAATGAATAAACATTTTGTTCACCTTCTGGCATCAGGGTAGAGGCGCCTCTATGAATAGCAAATGGTAAAGAAGACAATGAAAGTAAGTTTTTTTTTTTCAAGTTTTAGGCAAAAACCACTCAGCTTTTGGCAAGACCACTTTCTCAAACCCTCAGCTAATTTTTTTTCTAATCGTTCAATACTGAAGGATTAGTATGGGAAGTTTTTGAACAAAAAAGTGAACTCAACACAGATGTAACAATATTGGTCACTGCCCGATGGTCGAGCGAAAACTCAAGTGGAGCAATACAATTTAAGTCACTCTAATCAATATGTAAGTAACTAAGTAGAATACATAAAAAAAGAAACTATAACTAAACCGGAGAACAGAAATCCAGTGATGGGTAAAATTAGTAGTGAATTTTGGGAAGAAGCCCTAACGAGACCAAAAGGTGAACCAACAGGTGGAGGATGTTTTGAGTAACAAAGACGTACCTTAGTTACTTCACAACTTCAACTAATATTATTGAACCACAATAAATCATTGCATAATCATCACTTGAAACATTATTCAGGAAAATTGTACTAGTAGAAAATGGAAAAAAAGGTTGCACATATTAAATTTTAAAATAACACAATAAATCACCAATGTATAATGACAAACTACTAAGAAGTGCTGCCAAATGAAGGAGAATGGCTTGTTCTTCTGTCAACGGATTTCACCAAATAAAAAAGTATCAAAGTTCTCTGTACACGATTTTGAAGGATTCCACACTATATTCCGGTTTAATAAATGGGAATGAGCGGGAAGAAGGTATTTATTCACAAGCCTCATGTGAGAGGGCCACTGGGATTTCCTGGAATAAACAAAAAAACATGATTTTACCAGAAAAATACACAACGTTCACTTGGGTAACTAAATAAAAAAGTTGCAGCATGATAGTATGAGAAAGTTTTATCAACTTCAACCCATTAGATCATATTGTGTGTAAAGAAGTTGTTGACTAAAGAAATAATGTTCAGCTCTGGACATCTTTAATTGAGTCTATTTTAGCTTTCAATCGACTCTCATCCATTCCTCCCATTAACTGTTTTTCATCGAGCTCACACAAAAATGTTTGAAAACTTTTATCTTTCAATTTCCTGTTACAGTAGTCCCTGTCGTTCAAATTCCACAGCATAGGGTCTTTGAACATGGAGAAAGTCTGAAAGAGTGTGTACGGACCACTTCATTTCCTCAATCAGGGAAGTCCACACAAAAATCTAAAACTAAGAGCACAAGATCACTGCAGAACTTACAACAGGTAGTAAGTTGGATGTTTGGTGTGTCTTTGCCCATGATGGCAGGTACAATGTTTATCTTTCTTTATCATAAATTGTTGACGAATTTAGATTAGTCTCAGTTGATATACAATTTGAAGTAGAATACAAAATGTGAAAATTGAAGTTAAATCTAACTTGCACCTCCACTTTTGGAAAAAGTCAAAGTTTGTACCAAACACAAAAGATATTAATATTACTACAAACACACTACACACACAATAGGAGAAGTTTATATGAATCATAAATTTACACTTGACTCACCTCTGATTTTTGACACCATCATGCACTACTTCTTTGTTAAACTTTTGTGTCCAGTTCTAACCATACTTGCATCCCATTAATGTTAGCAGAAAAAAACTTGTCGGTGCATTAAATTTACTTGAGTTTGATGCAGGAATTGGCTGATTTACCATGAACCGTTTAAAAGTTACTGAATTTCCTAAACTTCTGCTGACATTCAACGTTTCACTAGAAACCAGGTATTGGATCTGCTAGGGTAGATGAGTGACATGTGTGTAGTAGAGATTTGATGTTTTCAGAACATATAATGATAAACATTAGTAAAATATTGGTTCTGAAATATGATGAGATGTATAGTTTCAAGAGAACTTTTTGTGGAAGGAACTTTGTGTTGATGGTAAAGAGGGTGGTGGTCTGTGTTGTAGGAACAGTAGACTTCGCGGGCAATGTGACTATTACAGCTGGCTTTCTTTACCTTATGGAGAGGATGAGAAAGATGAAATAATTATTTTTTCTTTTTATAGCATTTAAAAGCTGTAACATATTATGGAGATGGCCGTGAACATTGTTGAACAGTACGAATATTCAATAAACTGGTGTTCATTCTCAGTAGGAGGAAAATCAGGATCTTGCAGATCAAGGTGTGAAACCACTTACTAAGAAGGGAGCCACACTACAAATACAGGTGTTATTCCCAACATAATAAATGGTATTAGCACAAATAACCTTACTGGGATTTGCCTTTTTATGAAACTGTTGAATGACTAATTTCCATTACCTAAGGTTGAATTACTTGGTGTAGCTGTACTGAGTTGTCTATCGCCTCGAACAGAATCTAGAAAATAAAAGAAAATTATTAAATCTCAATCAAAGGAGCAACAGGACCTATATTACAAATAGTTGAATAAACCATCCATTCAAGTAGTCAAGGTTTCCCTAAATGATATACAATGAATTGATCAATTATAGAGATGTAATTCACTTATTCTCCATTCCCAAGTTTGTGATGTTAAGCAGAATCGAACTTGGTAATTGGATAGGTGGCTGCTAGGTAGGGGTCTCCCATCTAAGTACTTGGGGGGGGGCATGGGTTCCCTTTATACAAAATCATCAAACCGAATTCTGTTGCTCCCTTAGGAGGACTGCTGATGATGCCTGATGACGACCAAGGCAGTTGCGATGACAAGCTTCAACATGCAATGATCGTCTAGTTGACTACTTTTTAAATTTTTCTATTTCCAACGATAATTCAATTATTATTTACATCAAGTAATAATTTGATCGTGAGCATTTGCAGTTTACCTACTAAGTGTAACAATCCTAAAAGTAAATCCAGAGAACTGGGAAGATTATTTTGCTTTGATTAGATTAAGATTGCTTTACTTTACAGTAAAAACATGTAGGTATCTATAAATTTTTATCCAAATAACACCCAAAGACAAGAAAATTTACTTCGACCAAACGGCCAATTTTGACGTATTTTGTTCCAAATTAGCGAATTATTTTGTCCACGAGGACATCAAGGCTGCAGATAGAAATGCCTTAATATTGGAACGTCTGGATTGATTTAGACTCCGTGCATCCCTGACAAATTTCTGACATTGAATCTTTCGGTAAAATAATAATCACTCAGAAAAAGGGTTCTAAGATTATGAGAATCCATCCTGGCCAGTCATTCAACTAGAACTTGAAGTAAGAGGGATTGATACTCCCCTGATTGTATGGTGTATAGTAAATAGGAAAATTACTATAATGTAAGCAACATATCCAAGGTCAACTGAGCTCATAGAGGCACAACTCAAGGAGGAAGGTTATCACCAACACAGCATTTTGTTTCCTACTTATTATAACCATTGCTGTTGATTCCATCAATGTAATATCTTAATTATAAACTGAAGCAAATCAAACATTAGCCAAGGTACGCTTAAATGGGGAGAGGGGGGGGGGGGGTGATGTACAGAAATACACAACACTAACCATGGACTAACAAGCTTAGCTTATCAAAATGTGTAACTAATTTATGTCTCACAATGGGTCTTGAAACAATATTCCATTATGAATGCAAATTTGTTCATACATTGCATAATTAAAGAAATCATTAGTGGGACTAGAAAACATCTTTCATTTTTTGAGCTCAAGTTCCGGCAAAAGAAATTATTTTATGATTGGAGACTGAGCTGAGATATCTGGTAGAGGTAATACACACATACGTATTTCATGTGGCTACTGAAATTTGCTAAGATAAGGGTTAATTTTCTTGATAAGTCTTTCTTTGATAAGTTAATTTTCTTCATTTATTCCTATGAATATTTTCCTGTAGATTTTGCTAAAAGTAATACAATAGAAGTAAATTCTGAATTCATACCGAAGTAGGGATGATCCATAGCTTCTTTTGCAGTAAGCCTTTCATAATGATCATATCTTAGCAGCTTGTCAAGAAAATCAAGAGCTTCAGGAGAAACAAGATGTTGATTCTCACTGTGAACGAATCTCTCCCACCTCTTTTTTGAGTGCCTGTGTATAGTTAAACAATTTAATGTAAAGTTTATCAACATTAAAGAGGTCAATCAATGAAATGACTGTCAGAATACTACAGTAGGGAACAAAAAACGCTATCAATGATTACCTGCCCAATATATCAGAGTATCTTGGATCTAAATCTATGTGGTACTTGTCAAGATATTCGCAGAGCTCTTCTGTTCCCAGAACTTTGGCAATCCTAACGAGCTGGTCATAGTTATCATGTCCATGAAAGAAGGGCTCTTTTCGAAATATCATACTGGCTAGCATACATCCAAGGGACCACATGTCCAACGAATAATCATACATCTGAAAAATTGTATTCAACAGATTAGAGGAAGAAGATTATTCCTTAATTCTGTGAAGCTACAAAAAAAGGTGTAATGGGTGTTTTGACATTAGGCCTATTCCAATTCAGTAATAGAGTCTACAAAATAGTTTCTGGCAAAAAAAGTGGCTTCTGAAGTGTTTGGTCAAATCACTTATTTGTGTTAAGATTTTCGTGTTTCAAGATTTCATTTTCATTTGGAGACCCTGTCCCCATTAAACCCAGTAAAATCACATCTGAAAATACAACTAGATGACATCAAATTTTCCATCCTTCTGATGAAAAATGAAAAGTTTTAATGGCTGACTAAAGGGAGAGAAGTACCATCAAAAAGTCAAATTAGTGAAATATGGGAAATCACTAGATTTTTGGAATGTACATAATAGTTGAGATAAAACCTCAGCACTCTGACAGCATGATACATACAATTATTATTCTTATAATTTTGAGTGATTGAAATCTCCCTGACTTGGTAATAATGGAGTTTTGTACCTAGAACCACATTAAATGAAGCATTTATGATGAACAAAAGCAACATTAGTTTTTTAACTCACTCAATGTGTATTTCAATTAGACTGTGTTGGGCAAATACGGAAATGATCGCTCAAGTGTGTTAGATAGATAGATAGAAAAACATTTCTATTAAAGAAAGAAACATACAAATATTATTTGAAAAACATTTGTAGGACATGGTATTTTTTTCATGTAACCTATAATTTATAATTTTGGGAACGTAATGCAATTAGGTAAACATTATTTGACAAAATACAATATAAAAAAAACGGAGTGCCACAAATACCACAATAAACTTAACTAGGAGAACGTGGGTATTAAAGTTATATGAGAGTTAATTACATATTTTCATTGCACCAATCAGATCTACTGATACTATTTATGACCTAATAGTATTACTGATTTAAGTTTAATTTATTGATTTACAAGAAGAGGATTTTAAGTTTCGTGTATACTTCATTTTACGTTTGGTAATAGTATGGAGGGTTATTTAACAAAATACAATATAAAAAAACGGAGTGCCACAAATACCACAATAAACTTAACTAGGAGAACGTGGGTATTAAAGTTATATGAGAGTTAATTTCATATTTTCATTGCACCAATCAGATCTACTGATACTATTTATGACCTAATAGTATTACTGATTTAAGTTTAATTTATTGATTTACAAGAAGAAGATTTTAAGTTTCGTGTATACTTCATTTTACGTTTGGTAATAGTATGGAGTGTGTTAAGTAAGACACATAAAAATCAGAGTCAGTGAGATCTGCAATTCTAACCATTAGATTCAATATCGAAAATTTCATAGAAATCAACGCCAAATGTCAGTTATTGGTGATTTTCAGTTTTCTACAACCCACTTAAAACATCCCACAGCAACATGGAGGTGAAGTATGACTACAACTGTGAAACATTTCTCCATTTCTTAGCATGAATTGAAAAATGCTAAGCAAGGTAGCCGTGGAAGTACAAATGTAAGAATTACCTGGTAATCTACAAGTAGCTCGGGCCCTTTGAAATATCTTGAGGCAACTCTCACGTTATACTCCTGTCCAGGATGATAGAATTCAGCCAGACCCCAATCGATGAGGCGCAATTTTTTCACTTCATGATCAATCATGACATTGTGGGGTTTAACGTCACGGTGCATTATCCCCATGCTGTGACAGTAATCCAAGGCCTGAAAATCGACAAGAACATGTCTGTGAAAAAATTATAGTAGATGTACATTCTGAAGCCACCGAATTTCATTAATCTATAATTTCCATTGTTAGATCCTGCAGGTGAACAACAATGATCTTACTTAGAAAATTTATCAGAACTCATTCTGGTTTCTGGGCCAACATTTCGATTTTGGTGTGAGAATCATTGACTGAAACCTGCGTCTTTATTTCCTATTTAACAACTCAACGTAATTTTGGTAAAACTTATCAATGCTCATTTCTACAAAAACCAAACACCTTAAGTCTATCCTTATCTCTTCTCTGATTTGACCATGAGAAGTTGTGTTCATAAAAATATTTTGACACTGGTTCAAACATAAAAAACAGTCTGACGATAAGCTATTAATAGTGAATCGTTTGAAGCTAATTTGCGCAATTGTTGACAATTTAATGTATATAAACAATAATAATGTAATCCAAAAGCAATCCACTTGAGGTCATCTTTCAAATTACCCTGCAATATTGAGAGATACTATAAGTTGTGACATATGGACGTGGATCTTGCTCTGCAGGAAACCAAAAGAGCAAAGTTGTCACCCAAAAATGCTTCCAACCACTAGGGATGGCAAATGTATAGGCACTATATTCGGGTACACAAATACTAATCAGTAAAAGATAACAATTATAAATTTGAAAAATGTGGACCCTGTGATTGATTCGATAAATTGATGTATTACTTAGATTCGAGAAACCTTAGATTGGCTAAGTAGAGAAAGAAGATTGATAATTCAAATTCAATTAGGAATCTTTCTTGGGTATGATAGTTGTCCGTATAATAGAACAACAGAACGAAGAAAATTAAATTTATACTGTAATTCAACTAACCTTCAGAAGCTCAAAGAGGTAGTACCGAATATCATTATCAGTTAAAGTTTGATAGAGCTGTTTGAAGTCTGTGTTATTCACGTGCTCAAAAATCAGAGCAGGGGTCCTCGAAACTGGATCTTTGACCACAGCTTTCAAAGTGATAATGTTTCTACCTCCTTTCAAGTTTTCCAATATCTTAATTTCTCTCTTAATTTTTTTCTTCTTCACAGGCTGAAATCAAACACTATTGTGAAACAAAAGACAAAATCGGACAACTTAAGAATCTCAGTTCACCAAATTACAGGGAGGGGGAAAAGATATGAATGTTTTGAAGGGCAGGAATTGGCCTGTATAGGAAGATATGAGGGAACTCATAGGAACGTTCATGTGTCCCCATTTTTAGTAGACACTATGGTTTGGTACACGGAGCATCTTGGATTAGCAGTGTGCACTTTTCTGTAAAATGGTAGTTCTGGCATCCCCCACACAGAGAACCTTCCAACGACACTCCAACGTTCTCCATGCTGAAAACGTCACTCAAAGTGATGCTATTCGACGTTTGGCTCGTACATTGGAATCCACAGGTTCCACGACAGTTCCCAGCACAACTGGATGACTGCCAACAGCGAGAACATCCGAAAATGTGAACAGAGCAAAAGATACAATTGAATAGTCGTCAAGATGCTTTGTACATAAACATACAGCTGTTACAGGTGTGCCAAAACGATCTCAAGGAAGATTTTGCATGACATTTATTATTTTTTGTTATCCTAACAAGATGATTATTTAATGTTTAAGAACTGATGCCCCCTGACAACCAACTTTGAGTAAATTGTATTAACAAATATGGAACGAATTCTCGCAACCCTTCCGTTTTTCTGGAATTTCAAAAAAAGCAAAATTTTTGCGATTGAAAATCAAAGACAAGTACCAGAGAGACCTCTACATTCTCCAAAAGTGATTATTGATGTACAGTTTCCCAATTTTGGGGGGTGTTGGGGCTTACCACTTTGGAAAAAGCAAAATACGGCCAAACTGTAACAACACAATGCTATGTTTTGATGTTGGAAACCTTTTTTGAACCTGAACTGTAAGAACTAAGTGAGCAAACTCATTTGGGAGACCCCTGGTTTCTATGGAGCAACAGTTCGTGTTTCTTGGGCCAAATCGATTCAAACGTACCATTCGCAACTGGTCTCCCTCAGGGTGATGTGAGGCGGGACACACCCAATTTCAGTATTTGCATCGACTTCACATTTTGGAAGAGCTCGAGATGAGAATTATAGAGGAAATTATAGCGGTACCTACACAAACTTAGCAAAAGCACTGGAAAGTTTCAGACATTTGTGCACTGCTGCTGCAGGTTTCCATCTTGCTAACGTTATTTTCAAAACTTCATATAACAATCGTGATTACCTACTGATTAGAATTAGAAGGTTCATTTGTACAAGTTGAATAGCTTTCCACCTATGGATCATCAGAACCAATAAATATAGTTTGCACTACAATGTAGTAGTGGATACCAAAAGAATTTTCATGCTCTTTACAACAGCAGGATTGATTAACATCAAAAGCAGACACACATAAACAATGTTGAAGCACTGTTTTGAATACATAATAATGCTTATCAAACTACTTGGGGAGCACGGCCAAATTGTTATATATCTGTTTAAATATACAAACTTTTTGGGCACCAATGTCTATCATTTATGTATTTGTGATAACTGAATGTTTCATTAAAAAATATATTGCTTTGATAATAAACGTTAGGATTCATGGAGTAGATTCAAACAGTTGTGGAATAACTTTGCTCCATACAATAATTTATAATGTTTTGCAAAAAAAAATGTGTTGAACAAGGGAAAGTTGGCTAAATTCCGAGAATTGCCCAGAATAAAAGTGCCAACCATTATAAAATTTGTGTCATTACTAAATATCATTGAAGAAAAGATTGTATGCAATAAAATTTAACATTTTATATTTATGTTCACTTACAACGCTCAACTTCAACCTTCAAGATATGAAATAATTAATGATTTATTTGAATTTTTGTATATAATTCCGTTCATGAGATCATGCTGTACAACTAGAAACGTTCAGTTCTGAAGCTACAGAAACAGATTTATTTTCCACAGAAATCAACCTAAAAAGTTATTTAATCCTTTGGAATCAGAATCATTGAAATTAGTTTGAGCACACACAGACCTACATATCCCGTTTTCTTTTCTAGTGGTACAAATATAGCTAGTATCACATATAAGCTAATCAGGTGATAGGTTGAAATAAAATATCGTCAATAATATTGTACAATATATCTTTGATAAAATGTCATACCAACCTTCAACATCTTCACAACGACTTTTTCATTAGTTTTTATATTGTATCCTTCAAAAACTTCACTGTATTTACCTCTCCCCAACTTTCGCGCAAGCTGATAGTCATCTTGTTGTCTGAAAACGAATGAGATTTACAGATACATGCTCTTAAAAAAGTTACTGTTCATCAAAAACCTCAATTTGTCAACTTCATTATATTTTCCATTCCCTTGCTATTTGATTTCTGTGGCTATTTATGACTGAATATTTGATTAGCAATGCCTCATGGAAAGACAATGTACAAAGAAGATATTTGAAGAAAAAAAATTCTACCATTTGCGAAATGTGTTCCAACCCTTATAATAAACACAAACGTTACCAAAATAATTTATTTTCTAATTTATTCCTTGAAAGAGCAGTTTCATTGTCTTTCTAGTGTAACAAATAATTTGTACTACTGAAGAGGAGCATGCTGTTATTTATATTTTTTTATTCTGCATCAAAATTAATTTTTAAAAACCTTTATCAAAGATCTAAGGAATAAACGAAATACTGTAACTTACTCCCAGTCCACAGCATAGGCCTCATAGTCCCAATAATCGCGGGGCTTAAGGGAGTTTACGTCCGTATAAACTCGGGCTTTACTCGTAAAAGCCATATTTGATTCAGGATTAGGGAACACCATACATTATCAAATCATATCCACCATCTTATTGACCAATTTCTGCAACAATATAAAAAAGAAACAAATAATAAATAGGAATGGAAATCGGTAAGGGGATCCAAGAGCAGATGTAGATGTGGAATACAACTCTCAGGGCAGGGGTTTTGGGCCCCCAGCACAGTACCTGATGGCTTATTGGACTTTCCTGAGAGTTTCACATTGAATTTAAGGGTTTGAGGGCCTTAATTAGTTGTTTGCTTTGAATAAACCTCATTGGCCTTTGTGCCCTGAAGAGTTCAAATCTGCAAGTAATGAGTGCTGAGCATTCAAATATTATGTGGGACACCGTTTCGTCAGTCTCCTCACATAACCTGCTTTGTGTGACCCCAATAGTAGGTGGAGAATCCAAGAGTAATGTCTGAATCATTATTTTTCAAGTAGTGCTGCTTCTGAACTTTGTGAGGACGTACTGTGGCCTTATTCATGACTTTCCAAAAACTCAGTTTGAAGTAGAGGTGGAGTGAATGAGTGCCCTTGTCTCAAAGAACTTCTCTTTCAAGTGAACTTGTCCCAAAAGACCTGCGGAAGGGAGACCTGCAGTTCATCATAAGACGTTTGCGACAGCATGGATCCCCGTGGCCGACATTCGAACTACTCAGACAGTTGTGAACTTTTTGTGGCAAGTGAAGTACAAGACCTGCAGGTTGCAAACGTCTCTTGCTGATTAGTCTTGGCTCAAGATAACCGTTCGCTCTCTCCACCGAACAGCCTGGGCAGGTCGCCGTTCCTTTACAGCAGATTCTACTATTCAAACAAAATTTATTCATGAGGACTCGGAAAATGACCTCGTTTCGGTACCCATCATGATTTTACTCAGAGGTAATCATGTAAGGAGCACAGTAGACGTCTGTCATCTACCGAACCCTGACTGTACACGAAGATAATAGAGGTCCCATTCATTCACAAAGTGAATTGCGGAGCAAACTGCAACTCGCATTCATCCACGGGGTGAACTACATTCATTCATGCATGGAGTGAACTTCTCCCACTGACCTAGTCTTTGGACTGAATGACCTGCAGGGAGTCTACTCCCTCAGGTGACCTGGGTTTACACACCTCTGGTTTGAAGAAAACAGGTGCGCCGATGATGACACATGGGCAATCAAAATAGTACCATGATTTCAAAGAACAACGTTCAAGCTAGTAGTTTATTAAATTGTACGAATTCGAATCTTAGTCGCAGCAACAAATGTAAGTACATGTGGCAGTAACAAGTGGCTTCTGTATACTTCAGCTTCTTTCAGAAGGATGAGGCGAACGTGCGAAGAACAGGGTAGGAAAGAGCAAGGCGAGGTCATGGGTTGTCTCAAGTTAATCTGACTCACAGTACATTACTTTCATCAGAGATACCGCGAAAAACTTTCTAGGATATTAGGGAAAATCCAGAGGAATACCACAGAACAGGAAATTTGGAAAATACTCCAAAAAAGAAGCCTACCAGGTTATAGACATTCAAAAGAAAATATGTACGGTGCAATCGTGCTTCGATGAGGTACAAGAAGTTAGAATCCTCTGAGGGTAGCTTGGATGCCTTCCAACTTGAACCAAGGTAGACTAGTGGTAGAACTTCGCAGACAAGAAGGGGCAATAAATATAATTAGTTGTTATTTCCAGAATAACTAATCAAGCTATTCAATTACTTGACAAGTAACTAACGAATTAAATTGCACAATTCATATAGTAATAGTGGATGTATCTACTGAACTACCAACAGTAATACTTGATTTAATCAGTACTTCATATGGCTAGCGCACGATGCCACTTCCCTCAATGTGTATTTAAGCTGCACTTGGGCAACAGCTTCTACATTAAGAGCAAGGTAGTGTACACTGCAACGGTACCAACCCTCGACCCTTCAAGAAACTATTCAAATGAACTGACCCTGCACATTTCACGTGAAACCACACAAAAACTGAGCGCCTTCGATGTTCCGAACATGAGCAAAGCTGGTGTACTGATTTCTGAATCCTTTGGCTGCCTAAGCTTCCCTAACAATCCATGACCTCGCTTTTCATCAGTGACTAACTCCAGGCACAGCGAAACTGTGGGTACTTGAATCGATCAACCTTTTTGCCCTACTCAAACCAAGGACATTACAGTTCTTGCACTTGGACAGCATCAATCCCTACCACTGTGAATGTAGAACAAAGCTTTCGTACAATTAAACACACACACACATATACATATATATATAAATAGTAATTAAATTGATAGAAATTTCACAGACAAAGAGAACATCAAATTTATTCTCTCATCTTTTTGTCTGTGAAATTTCTATCAATTTAATCACTATACATACAGTTCAGTAGAACAACTATAATCACACGCATATATATATACATATATATAATCATCACAAGGTTGTCATGTGGCTATTATGGGTGGTCTAAAACAATATAAATGTCGATTTAGAAATAAAATTTTACCACAGGAAAAAATATGGAACTACTTCCGCAATTTCCGAAGACTCGAATCCATAATTAATTTTGTATCTTTCAAATCCGTAGTAAGTCACCCTTTCAAGAGTCGACTTCCCGTATGCAAAATATAGATAATGATGAACAAATTGGTTCAAATGTATGTAGGTTTAAATGAAAACATATTTCTGCGAAAAGCGCGTATTCGCGTTGTGCTGCAGCTAGCCGTCAGGTTATCGGAAGGTAAGAAAAAAAGAAAAAAAAGAAGGTTATTACATATTACCTAAGATTGCAAAATTATTTAGAAGTTCAGATTGAGAAAATGATAAACTTACTGTTGAAATGGTTTACTTACCATCCGTCCAATACAAATACACCATGATTGCTCTACATGGAATATCACAATTTTCGGAGAACGAGCCAGTCTACAGTTCCAAACCGTACAAATATTCAATATTTCACAAATAATTAGAAGGAAAAAATAAGAGGATGAACGATTATTGATACAAGTTGAAACCGATAGTTGACTTTTTGTCTGGTTTAAGGACACATACCGTACAGAGAAAGATCTAGAACCCGAACGGAACCTCGTCGTACCTTGACAACTCTTCTCATTATTCATTTCAAATAATAACGTAGAATGATAACAACTGAGCATTTTGTACTTACCGCAAAAAGAAGACTCAATGTGAACATAATATTTCGCAGATCAAATATATTATTCAAATGATGTCACACCACGAAACTGTCAAGTTATTACGCCATTTAAAGAACGGAACTCGCGAGCAGAATGCGGGTTGTCTAGCACACGAGGTAGAAGAAGGTTTCAAAGAGCTCAATTCCCGAAAACCATATAATATATATGTTATTGAACTAAACACTCAATGCTATTTGGAAATTTTCGCAGGAAGGGTTAGGATGATTTTTGTTAAATCACTAAAACCCAAGTACACCGGGAAGCCTACCGGTTGGTTGAAAATGGTAGGAAGAAAAATTGAACATGAACGAGTGTTGGACCCGCAAAACTCCCAAAACTCTTCTACTTCAAGCAAAACAATAGTCTAGAGCAACTTATCTCATATACCTACCTATATTAATATCCATAAGTCCTTGGAGGTACCATGGAAATCAACGTGGGGCACACATGGAATTGGAGGGTAACCGCCACAAGTAGTTGCCACCACGGTCGAGTCGATGGTGCTGTGTGATGTGGTGGCTTGCTACAACATTCACTTGTGTCAAATACTGAACGAGGTGGATACAATTATTTCAAAATCGTTTCTTCCTGTTGAAAGGAAAAAATTGACAGTGATTTTGGATATACCCGATGTTCGTTTACCTATGGGTCACTCTCATACAAACAAAATTTGAAAAAATGAACCCTAGGTAACCCTTTTGAAGTGCGAGTGTTCAAACATAATCACAGAGTATGGGTGTTGTATGGAGTGCTCCACCTCGTGTTTTAAATAATTATTGCAATAAAATCCTCTGTAGGACATTTTTTTTTCGGTGGCAGGTGAGGAATCGTTGAGATCCTTAGGTGGAAATCGGATCTCCTAAGATACTCAAAAGGGAACACACTTTGGGTTATGTGGGATTCATACCCACTAAAACCTCACTTTCCATTTCCCAGGACGAAATTCAGCCTGGAACTGTTTGATACATTTCTTACTTTGTTTGTTCCTCTGTAGGACATTAGTAACATTTAAAATGTTGAATTCAACCTACATGAAGGTGTAATTAACATAGAAGTGCGGTTTTAAAAAAATGAAAATTCAATTTGAACACAAATAATTAGGTATTTACAATGAACATCACAGTAAAAAAAGGAATACTTCCTTCTGCCCAAACATTTTTTAAGTTGAAGGTGAAAAGTTTTGATGGTGAAACTTGAATACACATAAGAACTTCAATACAGAAAATCTTTTCAATATTTAAAAAAAAATCACTGAATATTAGCTGATTATCAAACTTTCAAATGCCAAACACAAAATAATGTGGGTACCATTAATTGAAAGATTACTATTTTTAGCAATAAGGTTTCCCTAGTAATCAGGGGGGGGGGGGGGTATGACCCCCTGCATCCCACCACAAGGCAATTAATTTTCAAAGGCAGGAAATATGACTTTCCCGAATGTATATTCAATGTTAATTTAGAGTGGATCTGCCAATCACACAGTCTTTGCACTTATGTTTTAGCTTTTTGAAGGGAACCTGTCTCTACAAGTTGCATTCACGTACACTGCGGTGGGGCCTAAAGGAATATCTGGTAATGAGAAGGCTAAAGAGCTTGCAAGAAGGGGCTTCCAAACCCTATTTGTAGGGCATGAGCTGGCAGTCAGTATACCAAAAACCGCCTTCAGAAGAACCATCAGCACTTGGATCAACCAACGAACCACAAGTAGATGAATCAATATTGAAGGACATGTTCACAGTAAACTCATGGTGGTGGAACCCAACACCAAAATTACAGAATGGCTACTTGGCAAATACTGTAGGGAACTAAAAACGATGGTTGACCTTATAACTGGCTACTCCTAATTTTCCACCTACACCGCATTGGAGTTCAACCCTAAGCAGGTTATGTGAGGAGACTGATGAAACAGCATTCCCACATAATATTTGAGTGCTCAGCACTCACCTCCCCCAGATTTGAACTCTTCCTCTTGAACCCCAATGAGGTTTTCACACAGAGCTGGAGGCCTCTTAAGAGGCCGTCTCTCCCCAAACTCCTATCCTTGGGGAGGGGCTCATTTCTCTCCGTCCTATCACCTATGACCTTCGTTCCTCTTCACATTCAATTCAGTTGGACCCTAGCTGTCCTCTAGTCACCCCAGGAGCGAGTGGCGAGAGATAAATTCCGAAAAAAACACACAAAATGACGTCAACATTACATAATTTGTGTAAAATCTTTTTTTTTTTCTAAGTTTTTTCTTTTCTCTCTTGTGAAAACACACTATGTATGACTCATGAGGAGTAGAAAACATATTTTCAACCTCACATTATGCGTTTTTTGCACAGAAATGGATCTACCAACCTTCAACTAGTGGCCCCAAGCAGGGATATATTAGGCATTTATTACTCACAAACTGGTTTTCATTTTCATTGGCCAATTACCTTCTCAAGAACTAGATATTTTGAAAGAGATAAAGAGAGGGAGGAATATTATTTATTCAAAAACACAATAGGTTATTTACAATAATAGGTATGTGATATAGTGAATAATAGTGGCCCAATGGTAGGCTGGCCATGTTTGTTGGGTTCTATTTGTTTATTTCGTTGCATAAATGTAATTGATACCTATCAATGAAGTAGACAAAGTAAACCATTTTTGTGATTTCGAATTTGGTTTGGTTCAAATTTACAAAGAAAAGGGGAGCTATTTTTATTTATTTTTTTTTCCCCATGAAACTCGAACTTTTGGTCTCAGGTGGAGAAACCATTAGTTCTGAAGTGTTAGCAGGCAGAAATAACAGTTTCGGTAAGATAACGGATCGGTAAGCCTAACGGTTTCAGGGAGACAAAAGGTCTCAACAGCGACGATGCTAGCCCTCATGACAGCGGTGCCAGTTGGGTTGCGTTTGTGCAGAGCCTCTTAAGAGTCCCTCAACAAAATGGCGGTAAACAACGTTTTCCCATGAAAACATTTTAGGACGTATTTTCAAGTGAAAATAATACGCTTATGTCGAATTATACGCCAAAAAAATGTTCAGGTTGGTGGGGTTGACACGATTTTTGCTCCCGCACTGAATGTGTTAAAGGGGCTGAACCCCCTTGATTAATCGCAAATCTCTCAGGAAAGTACAATAAGCCAACAGGCTTCCGTGCTGGGGTCCAAAACCCCCGCCCTGAGAGTTTTAATCCACAACTACACTGTAGTGGTATATCCTGCGAATCATTCACATACATTTAAAAAGTCACTTACATACAATTTACATACCTGAAAAACTACTTTCTGTATAGTTTTAAATAAAAATCTACACTATCACTTGTCAAACCCCTTTCATTCAAGGTTAAGCTTCGTTTCAGATGTGTATTCTGTCAAGTTCGAAGTGTTGCTTGTCGGACTGAATGCGTCTTATCACAGCACTTTCAAGCTGCCACCGCTTTTTGGAAATCAGAAATTTTGATAAGACTAGAGAGAGCCAGTATCGCTCCTGAATGGGGCTGCCTCATCCATTCCACGGTGATAGTATTATCTCGAGCTAATCCATGGAAAACCACGAGACACCAGCGCTTGAAAATATCACCCTGTACTTTTCAATTTTATCGGTTTTATCAGCTCATAATCGCCGCATAGTGGAACTTGTTATTCTTCAATAAATTTATTTATTTTCCATAATCATTGTGCATCATTTTTGAAAGAAAATAAATTTTTTCGAAGATTTGTTCAAGTTGACTAACATTGGAAAGTGTAGGCATATGCCTGTAAGCAAGTAGGTTAATATATATTTTTTTTATCCGTCCCTCTTCCTTCGACGTTTCGATTCGATTTCTGAATCGAGTGTCGACTTTCGAAGGTAGATCAAACGTAGAGGTTAATATCAAACGCCTTTTATTGATACGTTTGCTTTCTTCTGTAGATTCTATTGGTTGCTAGATAGTGCGTTAATTCCTTCGAGTTTATGGTGGTGAGATGGACTGTTATTTAGTTGAACATAGTGTTTCCGTTTTTAAATCGAATCTGTGCAATAGGTCCGGAATCGGCGGAATGTAATGAGTTGTTTGGTTGTGCTTCTGTCCGCGCTATGCTGGTGTTGTGCTGACTATTTCCAGGTATACATTTCTTTCACGTACCTTGTCACTTAACTACATTGTTGACAATCATTATTATCTTTTACGGTGGTAATCGTTCTTGTCAGGGGGATAACGGATATGGTTTGCTGGTTACGTCGAAATGATGTGTTGATTGTTGAACAGGTGGCGGTTATTATTGGGGAGGATGGTTTGACGGCTGCAGCTTGACGAGAAGAATTTCTCTTTGAAGTCGTTTGTTCGTTTGAGAGATGGACCATTACCCTGAGACAGCCGAGAGCTGTTGTTTATTTGGGGAACATCTCCGATGACACTCAAATGAGAATCAGGGACAAGACACAATGTGGCAATATGTCAGATGAAGCGATTGGGGAATCCAAGAAACAGGACATCAACCATCGGTCGCCCAATAACAAAAATCACCCCAGCCCTAACTGCTCTGCTGAACCCGAAATAACTCCTCTGTTGAGCGGCAAGATCAAAGTTTGTAGAGGTTTGTACCGTTTCCGTTTGTCATTTACGTCAGCCCACCGGTGGCTTATTATTGACTTATTACATTTGTTTCATGATTTTCTCAACTAGGCTGAGTGAGTGTCTACAAGTATTTGTGGATCATCTATGTTCTATACGGTTACGTTTTTTTAATTCCTCACCCAACGTAACACCGAATTTTAAAAATGCAGCGAGGTAATTCTCAACTACGGGCATTTCAGGTCCTGACATTTAAACAATTTTAGTGTTTATTTGGTTAAGTTTTTGGATGTTTATCATTAATTGGCCTCCCTGGAAGTATTTCCGTTGCCCAGTCATTCAAGACAACCCATTATTCTCCGCGAAGTTAAAAATTTGAAAGAAGTCATAACAATAGCGTGGCGGTTTTGGTCACGACAATGACAATTTTGGTATGTTTTCACGTGACAATGATAATTCGGACTTTCTACAGAGGTTCTTCCAATACTACTGGACTTCTTGTGGATTTTACAAATCCAATGTGATATGGCCTTCCAAGAGAATAAGTGGGTAGAAAGAAAATTTTGGCATCAAACATAATAGGTGAGCAACTAGGGCCATTAAAATGACATTGAATAAACATACTAACCTGTTTTCAGATGTTTTGGCTCGATCAGAAATGACACCACCTACCGTTTAGGGCGGCACAAAGGTGTGACCGCTTGCTTGTAAGTCACTGCTACCACAGAAACAAGAACTTCCTAAAAATCCCCGTTTTGTCCCCTCAGGAACACATTCTTCTGGGCCATGAGGATGACTCTAGACTATAATGATCTGAATTGAGTGAAGTGTTTAGACATTAAAAACTTGAAGCAGGGGTTGAAAAACCATTGACAGCTGGTCTTCAGATGTGACTAAAAACGAGAGAATTTTCACGTAATTCTAAATCTCAGGTAGAATATTCGAAAACCCAACTCGAAATTGGGAACCTCGATACAGTGCAAGTCATGACAATGACAAATCAGGGTTTCTCAACCCTAAAAAACGTGGAAATTGTATTAGCTTCCGAGGGTTTTCAATTGGTCAATGCAGTACTCAATAATTGTTAGCAGATAAGGAGAAAAAGTTGAAAGTCAGATGATTTTGAACCCCTGTCATTTACACGAATTTGCCCGTAGTATGAGAATCACCCAGTGTGGCTGTTCGTGGTTACTACCTTATTGAAAGATATGCGTTCTGCATGGTTGAATGTTGTTTTGTACAAACAAGTAGCTTCGATATGCTTGAACAACATCAATTGTGGATAGAGTTTGACCTTATGAGGCCAAACCCGTGAATAGGCATAGTTGTTGATAATTTCTTTGCGTCTCTGTTGTTCAATTCATATGATTTACCCAATGAACGAGGGAAAAGTAACATCTCAAGGTGATGAAAGGAGCTGTGGTGTGAGGGAAGGTGAAGAAAGTCTGACGTTTACAAATCAATAACGCCTCCCAACTAGACAAACTTGAAAATTTGTTGTTGTCAACGATTATTTAGCAAGCGCAGCAGCAGGAATAATGAGGAACAACACAAGTTTGGAACCGCGGTTTTCATTATAATTTGTTATTGCAATTGGCTCCCTATATTATGTAGGTTATTCGTGTATATGACGTATCTTTTTCAATTTTTTTCCTACTAGGTACCCTTGAACCCACAGTTTGTTCAACTTTTGATAAGGATTGACATATCATGTTTTATCCTGGAAATTTGAGTGTAACGAGTATCGGACCATCAGAATTTAACAATAACTTATTTTCAAGTCCCGTTGATTTGCATTTTACTTCCCTCTATAAGTCGGAATGTAGGATGATAACGAACAGTAGTTGAAAGGACTGTAGATTTACGAGAAAAAAAAATAGTGAGCTTGGCTACTCTAGGTCAGTCTTGGAGCGTTTGCGTGAGACTTGGTATTTAACGTTGAACCATGGTATTTAACGTTGAACCTTGAATGGGATGCAAGAAGTATCCAACCATATTCATCTGTTCCTTATCATAGTTACAACAGGTGTTGATATTTAAGTGGTCAGATTCCAAACTTCCTAAAGAGATTCTATGGAGTGTATTGTGAAGTTATATTCACCTCCATTTCTTCATGACTGTATTGTTCCATCAGATAAAACATAAATGTTTACTTGAGTAACACATTGAATTTATACTTGATTTTTTACTTCAAAATTTTGAATGTAATCCCATTGTTTAGAGAAAAACAGAAAGTTCAACCCTCATAAATGTACTATTAATTTATGTTTCGAATGAAACCTATTTTTATTGCAACCAAGTCAGCGTTGTAATTGGAGAAAATCTAAAAAGTCTCCGTAATATATCTACTATTTGTTATTTGACACTCCACATTTTTCATGAAATGAAAATTCATTCAAAAAGGGTAAATGTTTAGTATTGTTTTGCTTAGGAAATATGAATAGAAAAAAAGTTCTTGTAATATAAGTAATCGGTGTTAAGAGCCTTGCATTTTCAGTGATATACTAGGTTTTTCATTTGGGTGCGTTTCATTAGAAAAATTCATACTCGAACTTGAAGTAATAAATGGGAATAATTGATTAGAATGATAAACTGTTGCTGATTGTGCGTACTGTGCATGTTTGAAAGATATTGGGAGTTGCAAAAATTTTAACAAGGTAGATAATCATTTCTAAATTATAACTGGTATATTTAATGCCTCCTAAGATATACATGCGATGGATATTTACCAACGATTCCCATTTGTAAGATGGAAGTATGGATATCAGTTCAATAGCAAACTCCAAGAATTGAAGAATTCATAAAAACAAAGCCAACGACTTTTCAGTGCATTCTGTCCACCCCAATTCAGTAACTTACGATTGTTTCCATTAGCATGGGATCCAAACTGTTTCGATTTCAATGGGTGAAAGGTATGTAGAGAAACCAATGAAGCCAATGAAGAAAGGTTGGATTGGGGAAGTTGATGATTTATCTTCCTGTTTTTGGTGGTCATGTCGAGAATCTCTTCCTCAAGTAACTGTTGTCATTGGTGATGACATGTGGAAAATCGAAGTTAGTGACTTGACTAAGAAGAATGTTGTCAGAAGTTGATTTTCCCCTTACGCATTGCTGTATGGAAAAATTATGACAAAGTCATCTATAGCATTCTGAAATTCGATATTGTCATTTGGCTCATTACTTGTTCTTTTTCAATTTAACTGTGTATATAACAGTTGTAGTGTTGGTGTGTTTATGGATGCAGTCATGTTTCAAACTATAATATCACACTCATCAATCTCTGGGAGTTGTTGAGGGCTGGTCCACACATAACCATAGCCAAGCCATCTATATCTCACAGTGTGGTTGATCTACAACATAGTCGAGAGCAAGGGGCAGAAAGGGGGAGGAATTTTACCAACAATGAGCTAGGAGGTGTTGATTCATCGTAGGAGTTGGAACGCAGTATTCAGAGAGAAAATCTAAAATCGCTCCATAATACCTGAAAAAAAAAAAGGAATGGGGAAGGAGAGTTGGTCTCATTGCTCTCACCTGAAATGCAACGAATTTATAGAAAATAAAATGTTGGACTCACCTTTTGCCCCCTTGTATGTAGAAATTATTCTCCAAATACGTTCTTTTTGATCGCCGTTTCTATTTATATTTTTCATTAGACTGATCGTAGTGAAGTGGAAACTTTCGAATTTCTTTTGTTTGCCCCTCAGACACCATCTCTGCTCATGCTGAATGTGTGGCCCAGCCTTTACTCATGATTTGGTTGTACTATTAGCAGACATGGTTGTTTTAACGCAATATAGAAACCCTTCATGTCATCATGCGATGGAATCAATTAAACTTAATTTATTTGTACTGTTTTGTCCTGCATGAAACGAGGTGTTAATAGAAAATCTCAAAACATCAAGGAAGACGGGTAATTTTTTTTTAAAGATTATTCAATAGTTTTCTGAACATTTTCAGCTCTCAAAAACGAAAACAATTCGCATGATGGAGAAAAAGATGCTTTATCAGCACCTTCAAGCCCCAATCTTTGTTCTGACGATCTCCATACAAGTGGAGGTGGTAGACTGAAATTTTTTAAAGGTAGTGTATCATCCTGCTAACTGTTAATTATTCTTCTTGATGATTCATTTTCAATCTTCTCCATCACAATTAAATCAACCTGATTAAGAAATATGAATCACTTTGCTTTATTCTATCTTTGTTTCATCACCGTTATTTTTGATATTTTTTGTTTGTTTGGAGAAAATTGAAACAATATTTTTAGTTGAACTATGCCAAAATCATAAGCAACTTTCAGATAGAATATCAGTATACCTATGTCTGGTAGAAATAATGTATATTTTCTGCATAGCCTGATACAAGGCTTCAAGAAGAAGGGATAAGGGGGTTTCAGACAAACAGTGTTCAGTTATAAATTCCAATGTTATTTTGGTTAGTTCATAGTGGTCTGAAGTGTAATAATTTGGTTTAATCGATAATAGTTGTTAATTTATATGTTTTCGTGCCGTTTGTTTAGATGGGAAATTCATCTTGGAGCTGAGCCATCGTAAAGATGGCGAGAAGACTTGTTGGATACCAGTTCAAAAGAAAACATTCTGGCCTGTGATAGGTTCACCGAAACAAGAAAGTTTGGCTTCTCTCAGTGGTGAGTAATTCATGAATCAGCAAATCATGAACCATTTCAAGTACAAAGTAAATTTCTCATACAGGAATTTATTGTTATCATTGAGGTTAGGGATGAGAGTGATTAACTAATATAAAAGTATTAATTTAACCAAGGTAGGAAGTATGTAGGGTTCTTTTAAACGTTCTCAATAACAGTTTCTTCGACCAATTCTTATAATTGTTACACTCCATTCCACATTGCTCCCAACTTTCGCCATCACCAAAACGTGGTTTGTTGTTGACAATGATTAGGAGGTTGGGGGGGGGTTTGGTGGTTTGATGTACACACAGAAATGCAGGACAAAGGATTTGTGTCCTTCATTTGCAAGCAATGATGGCATTGTATTACAGGTTGTGTACTATGGAGCTGTACACTCTTTCAGTTGTTTCAGGCTTTTGATATTTGTTTGCTATATCTCTGAATTGCCTGAACGATTTCATTTCTCCTTGGAGTCTGGATACGTATGATACCACGGTATTTGAGCATGTTAATGTTAGGAAAGAGCTCGGTGGTTAGCATATTGTATAACATCTCATACAATTCTTTACTGACTTTCGTGATTTTTTGTTGTTCAATCCCACCTTTACTATAGTTGTGAAACAATTTTAGGAAATTTATAATTTCATGACAGAATAGAGGAATGGGAGGGAATAAAGCCATGAATGAAGAGTTTCCTCAACTCAGGGTACGATTATTGAACCGAATTTCGTAATTCTGATTAATTGGATCCAAATTTTATTCTAATTATGAACAAACCTTGAAAATTTAGCATTTGCTTCAATAGGGGAATGTAGGGGATAAAAGCAAATCCTTTCAACTGATGCTCAAGTCAGAATTCTAGACTTATTCTTGTTTTTATTTGTTTGTCCAATTAAGGATTTCAATTCGATTTGGTCCAGTTTTGGGACGCATTGCAGAATTGTCATATTTCATTATGGATGGGGTGAATACTGATGAATCATTATATCTTTATTAATTTCATCTGGTTTAAATGGTTTGTTTTTGTTCGACCACAATTTTAGTAATGAAACAAACCTCAGAAATTTTCAATTTTCTGTCAGTCAGTATGATGGGTCTAATCCATTTCAAGAACTGTTTTTGATTCTTTGTTCAAATAAGGACTTGATCAAGTAATTCAACGCATTTCAAGTTCAAATTTCATAATGAAAAATGGTGTGAATAGGGTAGATGATAATGGGGTACATACATGTGACAGAAAATTCATGTTTTTCCTGTGAGATTTCTTTCAGTAGCATGAAATACTAGTTTTTATCCAATTTACACTAGTTTTAATACTCAACAGAAATCAGCATGTGGTGTGATAATGACCAACGTTTGAATATTTGGTGCATGAACATAATTTTCAAATAGTAGTACAGAGGATGCTACTGTTGAGCCTATCGATTTTCAGCGTCCGTATTAAGGATTCCTTCCTAACCACTATCTTCATATAGCTAGTATGCTACTAGTGCGGTTTTAATTGTTTTGACAGTTGACAGCCATCCCAACGGTTTAGTGTGCTATTGTAATGTACTATTTGAGCCTCCAGATTTAAGAGATCCTTATGGTCGCCACTGTGTATCAAGACATCTTGAACCACAGGCGCCGATTCCAATCTCCGAAATTCTCTAAACTCTTGACCGATAAAATGGTACTTTTTTTGAAATGTTGACGTCAATATTCATAATTCGCCTCTAGTTTGCTATAAAGAAAATGGAAAAAAAGTGCTTATATAGCCTATTCCAATAGACAAAAAACGAAAAGAGGGATTGAGGTTTTTATGATTGCACCTTTAGATAGCTTTTTTTGCTGTGGAAATAGTTTAATTTTTAATCGAATTGAGGTTGACATTCAGGAAGACAAATATTATTTGTTTCTTTTGTGGGAAATAGAGTTTTTTGTTTTGTGGAACATTTCAATTCACGTGCAAACAATCTCTTCCAAAATTCACCTGTTTTGTGTTTTTTTATTGCTGTAACTATTGGTCCTGTTATCTGAAGAATCATTCTGCATCAAGAAGAAACAATCATGGACCACAAATCCTTGAAATAATGTATGATATGGACTTTATGCGCTTCTGTATCTTATACATTCTCTTCTCATGAATGCATGCATACATAGGTTCATCGTTTTCTCCCATCCTCGAATATCTTGCCAAGTACTGGGGCTACCTACACTTGAAATTGAAAAAAAATTAGTATCAAACGATATCAGACTCTATGAAAGTCTGAAGATGGATACTGCACCACACTCGAATAATTAAAATGCCAAGGATTTTATTCTGTGGAACAATGGATCCATTGAATGAAATATTACATTAACCGATCTATCAGTGGAAGGTAGCCTGTGGGCCTGTGAAGGTTGTGCCACATACCCTTCATGACAGTCTTCTTATGAATGAAATAAGGAAAACGAAGTATGAAGGGCTACTTCAAAAACGCACACCAACGTTTTTGGGACCCTCAGCACTCTGGAAACCTCTCATTAAGTTGATTCTCATTCGGAATTGCGGTCAAAATGAGAATTTCCAAAAGACGCAGGTGGAGGAAGGGCAGGATTCCTTAGAGCAGTAAACCCAATGAAATTATTGAATGTATAATGCATAAAGATTCATACTGTTTAGCCTACTACTAAACTATTGAAGGTTTGAAAAACTCCCAAAAGTGCTCCATTCAGAAACATACAATTCTATATAGAACATAAGTTCTATGGCTAATGTTTCTACATTCATAAAGTAACCAGTTTCCTATTATTGGGCATTAAGAATAATGTAATTCTGCAGACTGATTTTTTAAATGTGTTATCTATACTAATCCTAGATGTTTCCCTTCTCAGTTTCAGATGACAATTCATCAGTACAATCTTCTCCATGGCAAAGAGATCATTGCTGGAAACAAACTACACCCAAACATAATATCAACAAACAGAAAGGATTTTACTTCTTTGGTGGGAAAGGAAGCAATAGCTCTGTGGCTAGAACTAGATTACTGGGGCGGAAGCCATTCAAAACTGTTTCATCAACTGATAAACTGTCGGTGAGTCTCTTTTTCTTTTTGTCATAGTGTAAACTAGAATTCTCACCTCTTCCTACATCATCATCATACAGTTCTAGAATAACTTGAAGAATGAAAATTAAATATTAAGCTGGATAGAGCAGGAGAGATAATAAAATGAACGCAGGTCACAATCGATACTAGTTTATGGGGGGGAATGAACAAGGGACATTTTTGAATCAGTCTTACCCAGAAAAGTTCCTTACAAACCAGCTCAGTGAGCTTCTCTTTGTTGACAATCCACGATGTCACTTCGAAAATCCAAACAAACAAACGTTTTGTATAATTAGGTACTATGTCCAATCACACTGAAAAGTCGGACGTAAGAGGCAAACTTGTGTGTCTCATGGTTGCAGGGATTGTAGGGATGGGGTGACGAGGGATAAGGTTCGGGTAGATTGTTGTTATATCAAGAGCGCAGTGGAAGCGAATTTGAGGGAACACAATATGTTTAAACAACCTGTAC
Organism: Creontiades dilutus; assembly: GCA_031894815.1. Classification (NCBI taxonomy): domain Eukaryota; kingdom Metazoa; phylum Arthropoda; class Insecta; order Hemiptera; family Miridae; genus Creontiades; species Creontiades dilutus. The sequence continues at coordinate 1,496,375 of JAVIWC010001049.1, read as the reverse complement.
CTAAACCATGAAGTTGTAAGAAAAACAAACTTCAAAACATGAACTAGTTCCTAACCACCGTGGGTAGTGAATGTGAGGAAACTATCTACTATCTCGAAAATATTATTTCACATAATATAATCTTGAAATCTCTTGGAAAAGTTCTAGCTGTTATTCAAATGAGAACCCCTCGAATGTGGGTGATGTGAGGAATTCTTATGTTTGGTAACGTATTCGAAGTTCATTCCAAATTGTTCGCAAATGTAATATCCACTTTGATGTCTACGTAGGAAAAACCAACGTTTGCAGCTCATCATTCGCAGCTTCCTAGAGAGAATTTTGCTCTGACTGTGCTCTAACTCGTTACGGCCCCCCTCTTATCTTAATGGCTGATGCAAGTTCCACTGGTATTGCAGTAGTTATCAAAACACTGCATCAATCGACAGGAAAGTCCATCTTATACGCCTCTCGATCTTTGTCAACAACTGAAATCACTATAGTCTACCAAGAAGAAACAGCAATTGTTTATGGAGTTCACCGGTTTTACAGTTATCTTTTCGATCGACATTTCATAGACAACGAACCTTCAATGAGACTTATCCATCAAAATGAATCCTTCCCGAAATGATGTCTGGCAGATGGCTCAGATATGCATATTTCCTGTCTGGGTTCGACTACTTGGTACATTTCAAGAAAAGGGTTGACAACTACAATTTGGATTGCATGTCCCTCTTTCTCAAAATGCCCCTCCAAAATCCACCACACCCTCCCCAAGCAGACCAAAAAGAGAACTGGGAATGCGTCCTTATTGATTATGTGGGTCCTTTCCAGAATCATAGCTTCGTTTGTGTTTGGATGTCAAATCCAGTACCTGAACAATTTCCCTTTTCGAAGAAATGTTTGCAACAAATGGGTACCCTTGTGTTTTGATTTCAGACGATAACACAGTATTTATCAGTGAAATTTCCCAAAGTATCCTATTGAATGGGGAACACTAATCTCTCCAGGACACCCCTCAACAAACAGGTTGGCTGAGCGAAATTTTCTGACATTAAAGCAACGGCTTTGCACTGCTGGAAATGATCCCACTCTTCTGACTATCTGATATTTTAATCCACTACAGAGCTACTCCTTTAGCCTGTGGTGATTTCTCTGCTGACAAATAGCTGCACCATTGGTAACGAGTTCGTTAGGGTGCAATACTCCCCAATCCGCTCAACTTAAAACCTTCCATAGTAGATTCTTCATCTTCTCGATCATTCAAAAAACGGGCGAGAGTATTAGACTTCCCTCAGGTATCTAAGAGATACCTTCCAACTTTCAAAGTTCGTTCAAGTATATTGCACAATAAAAAATGTTGTGTTAAGCTGTTGGTTCCAAGTTGAGGAGGGCGAATTTTGTTATACCTGTGCCAGTAATTGTTCCCAACATGATGAATTACATCATGTGTTAGTTTCTGTGAGGAATGTTGTCATCATGTTTCTGTGAATTAAGTTGTTATTTATTATCATTCTATAATATATATTCGCACGTTCAAAACATGTTTTACAAATTAATGAAAGTGGGAGACGGAATAACAGGTTCATAATGAAGATGGATTCATAGCAGAAAAACTGAATCAGTAGACTGATTGAGCAATAGAGGGGAAGACGGGGAGAAAGGTGATGGGAGGTTGGCACTATCAAGTTGAACTTGCCCAGTGGAACGTAACAGATGAATATTAACACTACAAACAGTCTTCTGGGGGTAACAGAGTCAACACAGTGATTTGGAATCAGAATACAAGTCTGAAATAATATCCAGTTTATTATCTTTCAAAAAAGTCCAGGTTGTCCAATGCCTGAATGGATATCCAACAAGGTTGAGTTAGGAACCAAGAGTAGTTAGCAGAGCAATTCAAATCAGGTCAGATCTGACAATATTGTTAAGTGAAATGATAGTTCAGTTGAGTCAAATCAGGTCGATTCAAGTATAATCGCAATGCCGTCACCCCTTTAAATATTCTGATTTTGAAAGAGTTCAGGTCTCAATAATTTTTGAAAACTGGATAGTTGTATGGAACTGAGGTTTGTCTATTCTAATGAATTATATGCCATAATTCAATATGTGGAACATGATTACTATGAAGTTAGGATCGTTTTCCTCACATTTTGTGAATATCAGTTATTTCTTACCTACAGAACATTCAATCCTGTGTATACAAAAACATTTAACAGTAATTCGTCGTTTGATCGTAGCAATCAAGCTTATCAAAATATACACGAAACAAATGTTCATGGCTTTGTTGTTAAATAGGTAAATAATGAGACATCAACCTTGATTGAACTAATGCAAGCAACATGCAATATTGCTCAAAATAGAGCAATATTCGTTTTTTTCTAACGATTCTACATTCCTTCATTGGAAATTATTTCAATTAAAAAAAAAAAAAAAAAAAAAAACCCAAGAACGTTTTAATTATTTAAATGATTGTTGATGAAATATTTTTTATATTCCAGGGAACAGCATCAAGCAAATCTCAAAATCGGTTGCCCCTTGGAAGAATATTGCAGTCGTTGTGGGAGCGTGTTATGACAACTTCATGCAAGCCTGATTTGGGTATTGTTTCTCCTCGAAAAAGGATACTTAGAGAGCTTGAGAGATTCACATTGGAGGAAGCTACCAAGAGACAAAGGGCCAGAGCACCATTGAGAAGTAGCCACTCAATATCAGCCATACTAGCCAAAGAAGGCGATTCTGTCCTAAGGACCCTTTTGAGATCCCCATCCCCAGAAACAGCCCGTCCTCCTCTGATGGTCACAACCTCAACCACTAGCTCCTCTTCTTCTTCATCCTACCTTCCCCCATCTACTCATAACGTTCAACACATTAACTCATTTCTGGGTAATTCTAATAATTATTATAACCATGTGACCACATATCCACCTATGTGGCCAGTTCATGATCATTTTTCTAGTCCCCCGCTTCCACTTCCCTCATATTATATTCCCTCATACCCTCAGCCTTGGCCTCAGGTACATCGACCAGTTCCTTCAGAATCCTCCTCAGGTGGGTTGTTTACTTTTTAATCCTATGAGTAAATTAATTGTTATTATGATGATTTTTCCTTCTGAGTGCTATCAATTAGTAGCAGATGCTTTTTCTCACAAACACACTGACATGTGTACAGTGCACAGGCAACATAAAATCCACCAACCTTAATTTTCTCAAGTTTTAGCTATCCAATCTCCTTCCTTCAGATGTGAGGGGAATGAGGGGAAAATGGTTTTATAATTTTGCATCAATTTCATTGCAACAGTACCGTGCTGTGCATGTGCAAACGTGGAATCCTTGTAACAAACTAAATTTGTACAGTTTACAACCAATTTTGATGAAATGTACTGGGAATATGTGTTGCCTTCCATGGCAAAGGGATCCACGACATTACAAAATTTGGAAATCGGAACTATAGATTTATTTCTATTTCTTAATTTGTTCCTTTTCTTTATGGGTTTGAGAATTGTTTGGAAGTTGTAGCAACCGATGCTAATTGAGAGTTATTGATATGAAATAGGCTATTTCCTGTGTCACAGTTCTCAACCCCTCGTGTTATGCCTCAAGACGCTACTCAAGTGTGGAATCTATAGTAGATTAGGGTTCAATGAATGTCAGATTGTGTAAATGCAGGAGCACGCTCCAGCTTGTTGATCTGAACTTACCATCCTCACCATAACCACAATCAGCCTTGATGATTTCTTGTCTAATATTTAATTCAAGAGATGTAGTAATAATGGTAAAATTAACATTGACAACCACTGGAAAGATTCCACCCATCACTAGCTTTGAACATTTTCAGTGACTGATGATTTTTGTGCATCAAAAGCACTCATCCCCTGTACACAATCCTCTGTAGCCGCTTGAATCCTCCTTGAGATTCGCGATTACTAGTTTTTCTTGGCTACTTTAAATTCTTATTTCAGAGTAGGAATACTTACAATTCTATAGAATAAGTTAAAGTTCAAGTGAAATTGCTATATCTGCAAGACACTTTTGCACTAATGAAGGGCTAAAATGATTGGTTAAGGATATATTTGTTTATTAAAGATAATTGGGAAAACAACAAGCAGTGAATATATTAGTAATAAATGGCGGGGGCCTCAAGGACACATGGAAATAGTTAATGATAAAAACGAGAAACCTCAAGAAATCTCAAGTCTTGGGTTCCTGAGTTGGTTTATAAGCCTGCATTTCCCCATTTGTTATAACATTAATTCTTTATATTAATCTGCTTTATATTAATTCATTAATTTGGTTTTCAGATGTTCCATTGAACCTCTCAAAAAATCCTGGATAGGAGACTTCTAGTTTTATTTTCCCTAGTATCAGACGTAGAGGAGTCCCTTCCTTGATATCTACTGAATGAGACTGGATTTTTAAGTGAAAATTTATATGTAAATTAATATGAATATTCGTGCCTTCTAATTCTTATGGAGGAGTTGAAATTGTACAGAGAATTTACCTTATTAAATTTAATTTATTATTATTTATACATTATGATGTAAATTTATTAGTGGCGTTTATCTACATTTAATCCTAAAAGGTTGTAATATTATTATTTATTTATTAAATTCCTGATCAAAGAACATCAAACGAATGCTTCTAATATTGCTTTTGTTATATCTGTGAATAACCTTTCCTTTAAAAATATAAAAAGATACTTTGTGACTTTAAATCCCATAGTCCTCTTAGTTCCTAATGTACAAAATTGAATAATATTTGTATATTGCGTTCAACAATATCTTCTGTGGAAGTCGAACTTTGATGAGTAGATTACATTACGATTCAACTATGCTATGCATTCATCTATATTTCGGATTCACCGTATAGTATATTTACATATCTGATGGTTAACAAAGGAAATTTCCTATGGTTCCTTATTAGATTTAAACAAAACAAAACTTACTATAGATTTTTTGTTATGATTGAAATAAAACATGTTTGAGTTAACTTCGTGGGTTCCTAACCCTTAGGTTAGTTGAAGTGACTCATGCCAAAAGACATCAAAACATAAGAACACATAGAGCTTGAATTGTGTTGACAACATTTGTTTCTGCTATCAGAGCGTATGGATAGCACTAGATTATCATGTTAGGGCAGTGCTGTAAATTGCCTTGATTTCCTTCCCAGACTTCCGAAGCATAACGGAGCTTTGCAAACTTAAGATGAATGGATGAATTAAAAAGAGTTTATTCCATCAAAGACATAAATAACATGGGAAAAAATAAATATAGGTAGGTACCTTATAGAAAACAATACATTAAATGGTGGTCTGGAATTAACCCAACACCAAGAGACGAGCGTGGCAGTTAGTATTTAGGTTCTGTCAAGAGAAAGCGTTATTGCTAAACTTACTATTTTCCTAGTTCTTGAAAGAAAAATTCAATCCTGTCTTGGGGTAATTCCCGAAAATGGGGTATTGACCTCGTTTTTTATTCTTCAATAACTCATAATAATTTGTAAAGCATATAATCAGATTGCGTCTATTATTCCTCAGGAGTAATACCTCCGAGTTTTAAATCATATTGGTAAGTAATGATGCATGTCCGGTTTTTATATGGTCACACTTATAAGCATAATTATGAACACTAGTATATGTTTTTAAAAACTAGACCGAATTCTCAATTAAAGAAAAACAAAAATCATTTAAGGATTCTAGTGGAAATGAGCAGCGCTTGAATGGATCGGCGGTAAGTTTTCCATTCCTCTTCCTGACATCGAATTCGAAATTTCTGTGGTTTATGGCACAATAGAACCTGAACCAAAATCTAAACAACAAAAAAAGGACAAAGAATCGGTCGAGGATTCTTGCTTGAGTAGCGGTTGACAGAATATGTTTAACCCCTCCTGTCTGCAAAAGCGAAACTTCTGAGGTTCTTTACACAGTTGAAATTAAATTGGGATAGAACAAAAAACGAATCATGAAAATCGTTAAAGAATTGTAGGCTAGGCAGGGTCGACAAAATTTTTTAAACACGGACATACTCGTAAACCTATCGTTTTCTCACGGATTTAGTCATAGAATGGTCTGAAACGGATTTGTATTCAGTTTTTGTTTTATTATTTTCAATAATGAACCCTTTATGTCGAAAATTGATAACACACCCTCAAGATATCTAAATGTCGAAAATTGAATTTTAAAAAACGAGGGAAAAAATCCTTTTTATCACCTACAGCATCCTGTTGTCCAGAGCTTTCCTCCGAAACTGCTGGATCAAAGTTTTCAAAATTTGGCTCAGAAATCCAGCATCGATCCGGGATGTGCCAGTAATCTCGGCGTCTCGATCAATCAACCTAAGGGTTCATATTCAAGGATTAACCTATCAAAAAATCGAAATGTCAAAAACTTTCAATACCGATATAAATTTGTTCAGTGAATTGGATGAGACCACTCCGGGTGCTGTACGATCATCCGTTCCTTCACAAATTAAAGGTGTCTTTAAAACTGGGGATGCTATAACCTGTTGAGAGATGGATGACATACCTACGTCGTAGAAATCCACAAATGAAACAACTGAAATTGAACTAGATAAAATAAGACGGTATGCTGTGGGCGTATAGCATCCATCTTTTAACAGGAAAACATCCACTGTTTTAAAGACAGACCTGCGATTGTTGAGCGAAAGGATGACCGTATAGTATGTATCAGCATTGTAGGTATTACGATATCAGTTTTTGCCAGATTTCAGTTGGATTTTGAAGTAATTGATCCACAATACATGTCCACCCCCCTTTTGTTGGCGTTAATTTGAACGGGAACACGTGCCGCTGCATTTCTGTCCCGAGAATCATTCTAACAAGCCTATATTCTATTTATGTCGAGATTATTTAAAGCATTTCAATGCTCTATACATTCATGTTACCTACACGAGGAAACTATGTGCTGCACACAACATGACAGACGTTTCTTGTGCTGTATTTTACAGTCGTTGTTTCAATGAGTTGATTGAGGCCATTCTCATTGGCATTCATCTGTACACTTTTTCATTAGCGGATATATGTGCGGAGAATCGGGAGTAACAGCAATAAAGTGAACTAATGTTCAACTCTACAACAGCCAACCTCCACTGTGTGGTGGTCACTGTAACTACTCTGATGCAACTGCATTCATCCCTTTCCTGGGTTTGATTCCCAGTGGCGACATACTTTTTTTCCTGGATTGTTGACGCTTGAACCAGTTCCGGAAAAGAAGTTATATTTATATAATGTGCCCTAAACTTCGCTTAAGATCCAGGAGGTGGGTATTTTTATATACCTACTTATGAACTGTGTCCTGGGGTAATTTCCCTGGACAAAAAATGACCGGACAAAAATCCCCGGACAAAAACTCCCCGGTCTAAAAATCCCCTAGGGTGGACAAAAAAGTCCCCAACTTCGGAAAACTAGGGCTGAATCACAAAATAGGTAACGCATCTATTTTTCCAACTGATCTATACTTTACTAGAGGGATTGATATAGGCTATTCTTTTGTTTTTGAAGTAGCGAGCATCCAGACCAGCAAACTAGACGATAGGATATTTCTGTCATTTTTTCACACGGGGATATTTTGTCCGGGGTGCGCTAAACGCGAGGATTTTTTTGTCCGGGGATTTTTTGTCCGTGATTCGTGTCCTGGGCTTTATAACAAAACATCCACGTAACCATTGCTCATCTCTGTGTCACTCCCTTCAAAGCTTGACACAGTAACATTAAATCATTTAATTTTATGCAAACACGGCGTACACTCACCTGAATAAGACCGTTCTGGTGCTTTTGACTTCCCACCATCCAATACTACGCACTGACAGTAGCTGACTGACATCACACACGCAGTAGCCATATTTGATTCATCTGTCGTACAATTTACGGGAAGTTACCTTGGGTTCCTTCTTCAACTACCTCTAAATGACTAGCGAAGTTCACATTTGCATTTAGTGACACACAACGGCCTTCATCGGTGCACGGTTTCAAGTAAAATTTCAGCTTTGATCTCGAAAAGGCTCTCACGATTGACATCAGAGCTGAAGTGCTTTAGCGAGCAAATGGAAGGTAGGTAATTGGTTTTACTTTTGCGCATACGCTGCAGCTACCAACAGCTACTAGTTGTAAAATAATTGTGTTAAAGTTGATTTGGGGCGATTTTATTCCTTTTTTTTCACTTTTGAGAGATATTGAAGGAATAGGCCTAAATGATCGAATCACAAGCACATTCAAGTTAGTTGCGATGGCATCTGAACACTTTTGGGATACAGATAACGGTAAATGTACATTTTACTGCAAATGCGTTTTCTGTCAAGTTGTATTCATGCAAAAATAAATTAGTGAAAAAGATTTTAAAATTTGTTTTATATTCTTATAGATTTTTATTATATTTTAATGAAATTCAAGTTCATTTGTAGTGCAATTTCGCATTGACATTTTCAAGTGACCTTTTCATTTTTGGTTAGTTTTTTTCTGAGTATCATTTTGATAATAAATACAAATTTGTCAATTTTCATCGTTTTTGTCATTTTTAGTGATTTTGTTTTGTACATTTTTTGAAATGTGACCAATTTTGTGTGCTCTAAAAGTGCGGTCCAAGAAACTCATCCTTATCTTCTCAAACTTATCGAAGGTTATCGTCTGGAACGATTCGTTTAGAAAGGGTTGACCAACCTCCGGCTTCCCTTATTTGACTAAGTGGATGCAGTTCTTTGACTGCATAATATTCAGGAATAATACGTTAACGCGTTGCATTAACTCTGTGCCATGGAAGCTAGCTTTATTTTTCCAGACTAGAGACCCCAGTTTCGCGGGCTCGCAATCCGTTTAGCAAGCACGCTAAATTTCCAATGGCCGACATTGCACGTACGTAAATGTTAGCAAACCCAAAGCGTGACCCATCGGTTTTATTTGTTTTTCATTGCTGATTCAAACGGTAGTATCCAAGTTTGACATATTTTACTGCCGAAAATATTATTTTCACCGTTAAATTGTCATCCTATCAAGTGAGAGTAGCACTAATGAAATTTCATTGTTTTTCAAAGCTGATTAGCTTGACTGCATCTATTTTTTTGAGTTTAAACGGTTTTATTGTCAAATAGCTATGAGGCAATTTCAAGAGAGAAATGAAGCCCCTGCAAGTGAATGGAGGTTGGACGGACGAGAGCTAGCGATTGGACGAGAGGTGTTGCTCAACTACATAAAGTCAAATCGGGATGGGTCTTTCATGCACGATATTTTGAAGTCTCAGCACTTTCACAGGACGTTCATTGCCCTCATTTTAACCAAGTTAAAACATACTCGCCAATTCCATTATACCATTATCAAAACATAGAAGGCTGTTTTTATGGTTCATCGGACACAGAAAATCACGTCGATCATGTGGAAGTGCATGTGTTCGCCAGTTTAATCTACGTGCAATTCAACAGCTCATGGTCGACTAAACCATTGTAATCGCTCTTGAATGCTTAACCCCCCTGAAAATTTCATGGTTTACGTTTCAATGGGTGTAGAATCCGAATCTACAATAAAAATTGTTCCGTCCGTCCGCCGTACGCCGTAAGCACGATTTCTCCCAAACGGCTGGAGCAAAAAAGCTGGAATTTTCAGGAAAAATCCATGTTGGTCCGACGACGCCCCAATTCTTGAGCCAGCTCTCTCAATTAATTTAAAGTGCCCTTTAAGGGTTGTCAAAAATTTGTAAAATCCCTAAAAACCTCAAAAATAGTCAAGGCGGCCTAAATTTGTACTCTTTTTGAAGAACACTCGACGAGGAATCGAATGAGCCCTTCCCCAGGTCCGTAGGTCAAACCATTCTCGATCTATGGCCCGATTTATGGTGACAACATTCGCGTTATTTTGGTTTATTATTGTTTTTGTGTTGATATCAGTAACCTAGTGAAGTAGTGATGTAGTAATGTGGATACTGGAGTAACTCCTAAAAGGCTTTGTAGCCGATACACAGGTTGAATGAAGCATTCTGATAACCATAAAAAACGCTGCAAATTCCTTCACTGGGGTTTATTATTCAACTGGCTTGCGTTCATGATTTGAATTTATACTAAGTTTTGGAGTGTGCATGTTTCACAAGTGATAGAGCGATTATTGAATTTCAGGAGATATGCCTAGTGCACGTAAATCTGTTCTCGACCAAAATACCTACTTGGATTGATCAGTTGATCATATTTGTGTGCCTCCTGAAATTCAATAATCGCTCTATCACCTGTGAAGCATGCACACTCCAAAGCTTAGTATAAATTCGAATCATGAACCCAAGCCAATTGAATAATAAACCGCAACGAAAGAATTTGCAGCGTTTTTTTAAACTTTAATTGCATTTTGTTTGGATGATTCTCGGACTAAACTAGGAAATTTAGGATTTCATGACAAAAGAGAAGAATTTGAGGGGGGAATGTCGAAAAAATACGCTTTTTATTGACAAATTTTGTCTCAGACTGCGATTATCAACCGATGTTGACCGTTCTAATTTTTGTTCCATCGAGAATTTCGGTCTAGTTTTAAAATATATTTCAGAACACTCAAATTTAATTATGGGAGGGGGTGATAGTAAAAAAGCGTTATATCTCCCCTTTTTTCATCTGATTATAATACTTAATTGTTTTTCGTTCTACGCTTCAGTCTTGTTGTGCAACAAACCTCAGAGATTTTAAAATTTTCGAGAGGGGTATGGAAGGGGTAAAAGACAATCCACTCAAGCGCTGCTCTTACAGCTTATATTGTCAATTTTGCTGCTTTTTTTGGTCTTTACTTTTAGAGTTTTGGTCTAATTTTAAAATATATTCCAGAACATTCAAATTGAATTATGGAAGGGAGTGAATAGAGGGTAATAATATTAAATCATTATATCTTATCTATTTTCATCTGATTAAAATAATTATTAGTTTTTTGTTCGACTCTGAATTCCTTCGAATACTTGGTTTTTCGGTAACCTGCTTGTACTCGTAAATATCTGTTCTCTCTACCTTTTCAACTATTACCACCAACAAACTGTCCAGAGAGTAAATTTGAGCTAAGTAGTAATCGGTAATCACTTCTTTGCATCCTTCACGTGCCTGATATGTTCCGTCTATCTGTACAGTCTAGTTCTCGTAGTCTGGTGATTTGTATGAGAGGGTTTTGTAGAAATAATAAATCTTCGAGTAATAATTTGTAGCATTTTTCAAAATTGAATAAGCTGAAGTCAATTTACACGATTGGTGCAACCATTCCGTGAATGTTCTACGATGAGAAACTGAGGGGAAGAACTTCGAAATCTTCTTTATTCTTCTTCGTTCTGATGACCCAGAAATATGTGCAATTTGGTCTGGAGTTAAGAGGTTGAGATGTGATAAAATTATTGTCGTTAGTAGCCTTATATACATGGTGTCTAGTAAAATGTTGGGATAAACTCAGGGAATCGATTTTACGTTCAATTTGCAATCGAAAGTCCAAACAAGCAAGCAAGCAAGCAAGCCCCAAGTCCAAGCATTTTTCGTTTAGAGGCTTCGTTTTCCCGCAATTTAATTTCGGAAGCAAGCAAAAAGTAGTGTATTAACAAAGTTTTATCACTATAATGTCAAACTGAAAAATAGCACGAAAATTCAGCGTAGAAAAGACGGACATACAATATATTCAGTCAACAAGATTGATCAGGCAACAGGAATTGCCATAGCTTTTTTAAGCAGGTACAATCTCTTTTTTATAGTAGTAACTCTTTATAGTATATTTTCTAATAGTAAAACAAGGATAAAATAGTTTTAAAAACAATTTTTTATCGGCATTGTACAAATTATATATGTTGCCATATGTTATTCACAGGATTAAATTCTAACAATAAATCGTTTGTAATTAATTCCTCTATACAAGTAACTTTAGAAAATAAATTAACCTCCTATTCAAAACGATTACATTGTTCGGATAGAAAATTAAAATAAAATCTAAATCACACAAGAATTCTAAGGTTGTTGAAAGAATCAAATATATCTTGATATAAATTTAAATTACTTAGCAAACCATGATAATTGAACGGATGAATTAGGGAAGAGATTAATACTTTCAAATTGGGTTTTTCGTTCCTCGCTGTATGTTCGGCAACTCATGGCTACGTGCTCTAGAGATCCGTCCACTTCCTCAAAATCCTGGCACAACCGAGTGTCCAGGACACCCATTCTATGTTTAAGAACTGAACATATTCCTTGATTTGAACGAAGTCTATCCATTAAAACGATCAATGCTCTACTCGAGATGTCATTAAACCAGGGCAGCAAGGTAGGTGAAGGGTTGATATGTTCATAAAAGGATCCTTTTTCTGAGTTTTTTGTACAAATTTCTCCATTTATTCCAGTAAAATGTGTGTGTTTTTTTTTTATGGGAGGAACCCCTGGTCACTGGGACCGCTAGGATCTATTGTGACGCTTTCCATATTTTTAATGGCCTCTTCATTCACAAAGTGAAGGAGGTTTACAGGTGTTTCCTTGGCAATATTGGCGGGTGTTGAGGTACCCTTTCCGAAATGCTGGAATCTTATCGATGCAACAGCAGGACAGTCGCAGAGTACGTGTTCAGCTGTCTCCGCTTCTTCGCAACAGAGCCGGCATTCTATTGTCCTGGCCTTAACCATTTTGTTAAGGTGGCACCTTAGGGGACAGTGGCCAGTGAGGAGTCCCACAAGTAAAATGTAAAATGAGTTGGTATAGAAAATTAAATCTTCTTTAGGTGTCTTCAAGTCTCATTCACCAGCAAGTCCCCCCTCTTTTAGCTAGTCTGTCCACCTTTTCATTATTCCCAATACCACAATGACTTTTGATCCAGACAAAGTTAACCGATACGCCTACGTTCTTCAATGTAACCAATTCCTCAAGTACCTATTACTCCGATCAAAGGATTGCGGGATCTTCGGATTCCACTTTTAAATAACTTAATAGCACTTAATGCATCAGAAAATAATACCACGTCCAATATTTTAAAAGTTAATACTTCAAAGCTAATAGAATAGTTGTGATTACTGCTGTGAAATTTGAGCATTCTGGAGCTAACCTAAACATTTCCTGATGAGAGGAAAAATAGTTTGAACGTACAATTAAGGTGACAACTGGGTATCAAAGAACCACATAAGTTCAGTTGGAGGTATATACCCAGAATCCCACAGATTACCTTCCTTTACTTTCCAATTTCATTCTTTCAAAAGTGAATGAATAAACAATGAAATACGATCAGTGTGGCTTCACACATTGTACGCGTACCACACATTGGCAATAAAATGTCATTCGAAACATCTGTGACACAGGAATTTTGGTTGGAAGTTGATTGTGGAGAAGCAACATTTTCAGACTTACTGGTCTTGGAAGCTGTTTCCCCGACTGCTCCGTTCTTTTTCTGAGAAATAGATGGCATCCCAGCATCCTTCAACCTCTTATTGCTTCCGAGTCTACCAAGGTAGCGGAGCCATTGTTTTCACTTTCGGAATGTGAACATATTTTTGTCTCCAAAATCAAAAATTCCACTCGCATTTTGCGTTTTAGACCTTTCTGAACAATTTTGGTTCCGTGTCTGTCTGTGTGTCTGTCTTTCTGTCTGTCAGCAAATCCTTGTTACGGGCAAAACTACACGAAGTTATAGTCCGATTTTGATGAAATTTTCAGAGATTGTGCGGGTTGGGGTGTAGATGGTCCCCTATAAGTTTCATGACCCCCGCATCAATAGTAGCCTCTGTGCATGAGCAAACGTGAAATCCTTGTTACGCGCATAACTCCCAATTTCGATGAAATTTTCAGGGATTGTTCGGTTTGAGATGGTCTTGACTGATTTCGATGAACATTTTCAGTTCTTGGATTTCGATGAAATTTTCCAGGGATTGTTCGGTTTGATGTGTGGATGGTCCTCGTGAGTAATAAAGAGAAAATAAAGTTTTAGCCTCGAGCTTGATCGAACGAAGTTCTTTAGTCAATAATAATTTTCAATGATCTATACAGTCATGTTATGGATACGAGGAAGCTATGTGCCACACCCACTTGGAAGACGTTTTTTTCTCCTGGAACCACTCGTCATAATTCAGAATTCAGTTTTCCTTTTTTGCCTTTATATATTTGAGGCGCACCTCAAAGTTAAGGCCCTGATAATCGAGATATGGAACTTCAGAATCGGCTAACAGTCACCACATGATGGAGTAGGTCACAAGGAACGTTTCCACGCTGAAAATGGCATTTCGAAAAATTTGTTCTATGGAACTTTTCTAGAGGGACCCTTCATTCATATAAAAAAATAGTAAGGAAATTAGTAACATTTCTCGACCCACTGTAAAGCTCAATTTTCCAAGGAAAATTCACTACTGGTCTATGATTTCGATAAGCCTGAAATTGTCATTAAATCCGGGATAAAATGAGGTTAAATGGGAAAGCATTAGCCATTTTGTTTTCATAGCTGGATCGCATTGAGATGTTTTCGGTGGGGTTGGCCTAGCGGACACAGAAAGATCCCCGCCGGCACACTTCTACAGCTTTCACTGCCTACCCACCCTCAGCGAGTCGTCTCCCCCAGCTGTCCTGCCAGCGCAAATAATCCGTTTCGTTTGGAAAGGAAAGTGACTGCCATTCCTCTAACAGTCCTCTTCTTTCAGTTTTTTCTACCATCTTTTTCTTTTCCAATGCTACCCACCCAAAACTTTCCATCGAAAACTCTTGGGGGTGGCTAGGTATGTAGGTACGCGGCTGCTTTCATCACCATCACGGGTTGATCCGATGCGTTATGCGTTATATTCAATTCACGTCGTCGCCACCTACTTAAAGGCGGATTTATAAGAAATCAACAGATCATGTTGTTTCGAGTGTGACTGGTCTTGGGAGAATATAGGAAAAAGTTTCGGCCATGCGCCGTGAACGAATTTTAGTATATAGTTAATTGCTCCGATTTTGTTTACTTCAATACACATTTTTTTTGGAATTGAACTTGTCTGCATAGAAAATCTAGAATATAAAATATATGACAAACAGATGGCTTAAACAGAGGTCCATTTTTATTTCAGCACGGTATCTTCGATTCGGGAAGAAATTAGCCTCAAGGCTTCTTCAGCTGATCATTGTGTCTCCATGCATCATTACTGTCATATCTCGATGTAGGATTTACGAGTCATATTTCGGTCTATTAACTCGTTATGTCCTGGTGATGCCTTGCGGTACAAAGAAAGCAGGTCCGTTCATTTATCCGTGAGCTGCTGAACGGGCGGGTAATAAAGTTCTTGCAGGACCTATGCTGTTCCTGGGCTGTGTACAGTTGTCAAGGAACCGGAGCGCGAGCTTTCATTCCGTTTTCAGCCGTCACACGAGTTTTCAAATATAGACAACTTTGTAGATGTGAACCGCCTCGAAGTTTACCTGAACGTTGAACAATTTTTTTTTCATTATCAGTGCCTTATGCGATCAAGTTAATCGCGAGTGCCATTTGGCATCACCAGGACTCATGCGGTACTGGTTTTTTCAGACCCGGTCTCACTGTTCAGGATGCTATTGGGCTACTTTGCGACAATGACTCTCCCAAATTGCAGCCTGAAATGGTGTATATGGAACAACCTGCTCCTCAAACATTAACTAATGAGGAACTCTCTCTTTTGCAGTGGCCATTTATAATAAGGGAATGGGGGGTATAGACCAAATGGATGCCAGCATTGGAACCGACCGAATCGCCATGGGAGGAAAGAAGTTTTACTGGCCCATTTTTACATGGATCGTGGACGTAGTATTTGGAGGTGCTTGGCTTGTTCATCGAAGAACCCACGCGATCAGCCAGCTGAACTTTCGCAGACAAACCGCAACGCCATAACTCTCGTCGTATGCTACGTCGAGAATACGCCCTGGACCGATAGCACCCCTGATCTCCAGTGTCAGTCATGGAGTACCCTACGACGGCATCGGTAATTATACCACGAGAACTCCAGAAAACAAGCGTGAGAGATGCCCTTTTGAGTTTTGCGTATCTCAAACCCGCATGATGTGAAAAAAATGCAGCGTCGGTTTGTGTCTATGTTGAAACGTTTATCACACTGAGTAAAATGACGTGCGCATATATTTTTTTTACCAATTCCATCTAAAAGTTGTATTTTGTTCTTTCAATGTTTCGAAATTTTGCTCAGTAGGTAAGCCAAAAACCCAGTCCCATTTGGGTCCCAGTGAACCCATGTGGCATCGCAATCAATTATCGAATCCTGAGCTTTCTGGCGGTTTGAATCTTCGTGGAACATCTTCACTGTAATTCCAGCAGTACATTTAACTATTTTACAGAGTTTTACGGAGAAAATCTTTCAAGAATAATTACGGGAAATAATGGGTTAATTTCCGAGAGGAGCTTTGGGCGGCGAACGGTTCTTTATCGAAAATAATAAACCAAACCCTTGGGGTTATCTTCCAAATAATATTTAGCTATAATTAAAGCCAATTTCGCATTTCCTAATTTTTGTTTGAAATTTTGTTAATAAATTTGATAATATTCTGTTTCTCAATTTGTAAACTTTATTCAAGTATGTTGGGTTACTGATAGTGGAGCACTCTCAAATCATTTTGTTTTAAGTTCTCCTTTATTGACAACTAATTTAACTTTTTTTCGCTCCGTCAAAAAACTAACGCAATTGCAATTTTCCTGTCCAATCATTTTTGCTATGTTTACAATTATTGGTCCTTGCGCGGTCGGAGGTATTTAGTATTCGGAGGTATTTTCACGAATGAAAAAATGATACCGAGAGGGAAGAAGCTTGAGCAGCTAGTGAGAGCTACTTGTAGTGAGATTCCCAATTTCGGAGGTAACGAAGATAGTTCTGCTGAAAGTTTGCGACTATCTGAAGATACCGCATGTCTACCGTGAATTTTAAAATTTTCAGCCGTGACCCTTGATTCTCTCATCGAACCCGACGAGGCCAAGCAGTTTTTTCTTTTTTCCAAACAATAGAGTTTCATTTCCAACAAACACAGAAATTGCCTAGTTTTCCAATCGCAAAATTTGTACCGTTTTACAAAATTTTCGGAAAACGATGAAGCAAACAGGCGCTCAAAACCGCTCCCTGATGGGAAGAAATCAATCCAGATGGGAAAATGACTATACTGATCATCTACGGAGTATTTGGGTCTCTTTGGGACAAAAAGTATGAGGATAAAGAAGATACAAATTGATTTTAGATCCACTAATTGATTTTTCGTATCGGGCTAAACCTTCAAATAGCTCTCCTGGAAACATGCAGAAAAATCAGATTCTCTCAAACGGTACCGGAAGACAAATGGAACTTGGGAGTTATTAGTGTGACTTGGGAAGTAGAAAGCAACTTTTTGACAGAGTATGCAGGATATTCACAATTTTATGAAGTCTTCCCAGTTTATGTAACTGTTTTCAACGCTTTCAACTTACAAATAGTGGCTACTTATGGGCTGGATGGGTTTAAATGTACAGGGTCGGGTATCAAAGACAATAAAACTGTGCCTCATGTAGTTACGGAGCAGAACGTTAGTCTTGGAGAGTTGGATAGAAAGGCAAGAAAATACCAATCGGTTTGGTTGGTTCATTGTCATGTTTCACATCTCCAAGTAATGAGATATTTGTATTGTGTTATTTCAAACATATCTGAAACACAAATAGTAGGTACTTATTATGTTTTTTGTTAGAAATGTTACATTTATTAAAGGAAATCGGTTTTGGTGGAGGAAACTATCTTCAATGGCTTTATCTAGAACCATTGATCTGCCAGATACAGCGTACGTCCCTGTGTATGACGAAGAGCACGTGTTTCCTGGTAAATGGATATTTTGGGGTTTTGAAGTGAGCATCGATCCGAACTGGCTCCACTACAGCGATGACCATGAAATGAGGTGTAATGGGTGTCCAGTGCCCAGAGGGCGTTGCTATATTATCCCATCAGGACATCGTAATTCGGCGTGAGGGGCTCTGATACCTAGTGCACGCATGGGCCCGTTCGTTCCGGTTCTGAGCAGACTTGATTGAGGGAACAGGTCCAGCCAGCTCTGCATCGAGATGCAAAAGCGGATGGCGAATGGAGCTCGTCGGTGTTACGGTGTTCCACTGACCATCCGCCGGTTACTTCACAAGGTCAGCTAAGATATCAGCGATGTTGGCTCGACCAGTCAAACCGGTTCATCAGAACGGTCAAGCACCTAACGACGTCAATATTAGGTAAGAGATTCTGATTAAAAAACATCGCGATATATCCATAAAAAGTGCCTTTTGCGAGCCCGATCTCGATGGAAATTTGGAAAGGGAAAAGATACTTCCAAATTGGGTTGGCAGTAAAAATGGACTTGTCACTTTTGGTTGATTATTTTCATTAATGAACCTTTGTAATCGGCGAAGAAACATAAATTCGAATCACCCTTAAAAATTGTTGGTTTAAATTTTAAGTCGCATTTAATTTAAAAAATCGAGTAAAACAAATGAATCCGTCCATCCGCCGCCCGAAGCTTTTCCCCAAAACTGCAGGAGCAAAGTTTACGAAATTTGGATCAATAATTCAACGTCGATCCGGGATGTTCCTGTAATCTCGGCATCTGCGTCAATAAAAACTGAGGGATAATATTTAAGGATTAACAATTAGTTAAGATATTAAAAATCCAACCTTTTCATTGATTAGTTTATAATACTAGAAAGGCCAGTACAGCAGGAATTTGGTAAAATAATATATGAGAGGAAGAAAGCATCCACATCAAGTTAAGGAACAGAGTAAGAATAAATAATATTGAACAGGAATATATGACAAAGAACATGCATCTAAAAGAAATGCATGCATTACACGCTATATTATGACACTTACAAAAACAATTATAAACGCTCACAAATATGTTTTTAAAACTAGACCAAATTCTTAATTGGAGGAAAATTTGGTTAATTTAATTAATTAATTTAATTTAAAAATATCTTGAACTAAAAGTGACCCCAAAAATCTCACAATCAGCAATATTCAAAAAAATAGAACCCCATGCGTTAGAAAATTGGCAGAGTTTTTCAACTGTGTGTGTGTGTGTTTTAGTTGAAGTATGATTGCCGCATGATTCTCCATAAATTTCATTATTGTTAGTATGAAAGGAACTACCGCTCACACCCACTCTTTAAATCCTCGATACTCATTATAACCAGATCTCGAAGAGATTTCCCTCGTTTAGGGCACGGAAGTTCGCAAAGAACATATTCCTCACATGGGCGAGAATTGTTTTCACTAAAATTACTTCATTGCTTGAGAGTATTCACACACAACGTCAAAGGATTGCTCCCGAGTTGACCAAAGTAGCGGGAAACATTGTGATCTCAAGTGTTCTTGATGTATGATTCTGGTGTTGTCAGAAAAACTCCCGGTGGAATGTGGACAGTAGTAGATAGGGGCTCTACGTAATTTAATCAATTTGCTGATTGAATTAAGAGCAGTTGAATAAAACAATGAATTTATATCAACAATTAACAATCAATGCACCAAAGAGATACGTTAAATTTAAGGCAATGTGGTTGATTGAGCGTTTCGGTGTGAGGTTTTTCATAACAAACGTTTGTTTAACAAACGATTTGTCTCCTACTTACCATCCTTTCCTTCGATTTTTGTATTTTATTCTAGAATCGTGTCTACATCATGTATTCATCATGTATTCATATTCTGAGTATTATGTGTTATCTACTTATTGTTCATCATTATTGTACTGTACATTTTCAAGCACAACTCCAACCCTTCAGCGCAAATCTTTGGTTAAAGAGGGGAGTAGCATTTGAGTTACAATTACATTGTATAATTTCGTGAACACCTGAACTCCTGTATTGATCCTATTGAAGGATGATACCTATTGTACGTAGGAATGGTGGCTGCTTCAAAGTTGCTCCTGTAGTTTGTGAAAACTACTCAAGTTCAAGTTTTAGGTTAAGTTTAGTTAAGGCTCAAGCTACATGCACAAATCTCTTTCGTACCTACTACCGTCCATATATTGTAAATCAAGCTACCAATGAATGCCATGCCATTGATCCTTTCATCGAATTTCACACGGTTCAATCACTCATCAATGTTGAGAACAGTGTAAGAATGCTATGATGATGGAAAAAAGGTAGCCTTAACGTCCCTGTAACGCGGCTTTTGATGCTGCATCGAAGAGAAAAATTATAGAAAAGTCTGGAGTTCAGAGCTGTTCCAGCCGTACCTCAGCAATAGGGAGCACTGATTACACGAGAGACATAAAAAGCGCCAAGGCTTTTATTACATATTACGGCTGTTCCCAAGACACCTCGATCGGGCCGATACTTGATCTATATGATTAGAATCTATATATTTGGCCTAGCAGACAAATAAGGGAAGGATATATGTGTTTCCAGATGATGTGGCTATTGTCAATGAAGGAAATACTTGGCAGGATGCTCATGAGTAGGAAAAGATGGACCTTAGCGCAATAGGACGATGGATTTACTCGAATATTCCAACTATTAATGCATCAAAATCGAACTTTATGAACATCTGTAGGAAGCCAGACATCAGAACCTCGATTGGAGTGACGCTGACCGTCCATGCTTGCACTACCAATCACTGAGAATGCCCAACGTATAAGAAGGTGGATCATCTCGTGTATCTTGAAGTGAAGAATGAAATGGGAACCCGTTGTTAATAATTTATATTAAAAAAAAAAAGGAAAACTGCGTATGTTCTGTTCGAAATAGGATTCTTCTCCAAAAAACTTTTGTGAAACATAAACAGGCACTATTTGAACTAGCAATGCAATACTGAATTGTTATCTGGGGAGGAACATAAAAATATCTGATTAATACAAATATTTAAAATCTAGAAAACTACATTGAAAGTAATTTTTAATAAAACCTTGTGCTGCAATTGGATACGATTTACCATCTGTCTGCAAAAAATACGCTTAAATTCGTTAGAAACCAAAAAAACACACGTTTTCCTGACATACTAGGAGAAGAAATAATAAACCGTAAAGCCTTGAGTTGCCGAAAGTTTTCGAACATTAATAATGGAAACTTATTACAAAAAAGTGGATAAATTATTATCTGGAAACGAAATTGAGTACTTCTTAATAAATTAAAGTTTTGGCTTATTACAGTACCTACTAGGAAGTTAAATTTAACTAGATGATACATACAAATAAATATACACCCCACTTTGAGATTGAATAACACTGACTTGTTGAATTTCTCTAATTTACATTTAACGGATCAGCAACCAAATAAAATGAGACATAATAAACTGCCGTTAGATATAAAATAAACGAGGACATGAGGATGAAAAATTTAATATTGAATATTAGGATAAAATAAGGAGTCCCATCAACTGGGACACAGTTTTTAACTATCAGCTTGCTCATCAGACAAAACATTTACCGCTTATTATAGAATTATCCAAAATTCTGAAGTAGTTGGTTGTCACATAGAAGTGAAAATATTTAATTGAAATGAATGCAATTTATTATGCACGTAATAAGTATACTACAATAAACGATTATTATTAGTATCATTATGTCTTATTAGCGCTCTTAGTGCCTTCTTTTACTCTAGATTAAACAACAGAATGTTTGAATCTGGATAGTTTTTTTTTCTCCTAAAATCAATCACAGATTTTTTATTATTTTCAAATGTTTCTTGAAGATACATTTTACTTTGTGCTTCCCCGTATCATTAAATAACTAGTTTTCGTGTTTTAAAGATTTTTATTTGGTCAACGGTTATCATTTGTGTTTTCAAAGATAGTGCAATAAGAGATTATTAATAAAAGTTTAAAATAAGGAATTGACTTTTCCTCGGTAGCCCGTGTGTGGGGAGGTGATGCCGAAATGAAAGTGGGGGCTCCCATGTCACTGTGTAGGGCTCGAGAATTTCCGTGGGCGGGGGCCCTTGAAGACGCGGGGTCCGCAGGAGATGGATTTTCTTTTCCCGTTAGCTCCGGCGGGGCTGAAGCCTGAAAGTGGTAGGAGAAAGAGGATAGAGGGTAGTGGGTCAGGTTTGGAACCCTGTGGGGGGAAAGACAGCCTCCTGACAGCTGGGAGAGGGCTCGTTCCATCAGTCCTATCCACCCTGCTCACTCCAGTCTTGATACAGCCATGGATCTGGGATTTTTGGGACCCATACAGAACACGGGACAGCACCTGTATGACTACTATCTCTGGACACTTTCCCTCGCCGGTAAGCATCCTGCACCTTTTGCTCCGTCTCAAGCCAGTCACTGGACACTTTATTCAACCGCTCAACAATTCCGTGCATATCGCTTCATGATGCCCATCAATCAAAATTACTTCAAACCTGAATTTGCCAATATTTTGTACAGACAGGCTGCAGCGCACAATGTTTCGATCCTGCAGGTATTGGCGGAAAAAACTTTTTTATCCACCAATTACTGACAGTGATGCACATCGCAGTTCTGATTTTCCCATCCGACGGTTAAAAAAACACACAAAATAAGATTATTGGAAAAATTAGAAACATTTTGTGGTGTAGCTATCTTTATCGACACGTTCAGAATCAGATAAACAATTATTAAACACAAAGTAACTTATCTGAATGTAATTTTAAATTGCGTTCATTCCATTCTGAGGAAAATATTCCTAGCTGCATTCTGAAACCAAGTTGTTGCAAATGATATAAATTCTCTCCGATTTTTCAAAAACGTAGCCATGTGAAACAATACGAGGAACCTTTAGAAAAAATATTTGGATAGAGAGTTTTTGAAAAAGAAGGTTTGGAGATTTCTATTCAGTATTGAAATCTGTAAAAAAGGCTTACATTTCAGGAATTATGGACATAACGGGTTTTATAGCTTTTATTAACTGCCAAGTTACTGCATTACCGTCAACGCATCGACTTATCAAATTAATATTAAATTATTAATAATGTACGATATAACAAACTACCATAAATTTGGAGGAACATGCACGTTCATGCTAATAACGTCAGATGTGAAATTAATGAAACACGTTGAATTCCCAAAGAAATGATGAAGCTGACTGATACCACACAGGAGTTTCATGTTTTGTGTTGTTTGTATTTGGGCAGAAAGCCGACAATCGAAGAGTTGCTTCGTGTAAATGCACCAACTTCAGATCTTTCTACTTTCTTCAGACTTTATCCTATCTAAAACACATTTGTCCAAACACTCCGTGCCGTCAACGAACTCTTATGTTTTTCTAGTTTGACGTGAAACTCCATTTTCAATGTCTTTCTAAATGGCGAATTTTATCATGTAAAGTGAATTTAACAGACATTCCATTACGGTGGTAAAATTTCCTCTAGTTGAAGAAGCGTCGTAAAAGAAAGAGCCTTTCCTCATTCCTTGGAACCTGAAAATTAACTGAACTCGTGAGTTGAACATTACGAATGTTTGAGAAATGATCTAGAAAATTGTTTTTTAGAAGTCGAGGAGATTTGGAATGTAGATCAGTGAAAGACAAAATCTGCACGGACATGTATAATCCACTATTCATCCAGTCTATATTGGCAATATTAACCATCTAAATTGAACTGTCTACTAACATTGTCAAAAAATATTAACAACTATACTACTAACCGCAAAAATAGTTTGGAGTCAAAATTATCCAATCAGCCTGTGAATTAGATTCAAAACGATCTCCCATTTAATTTTTAAGTCAAGTAATGCGACGATTCACTTTCGAAAGGTAATCCGGTTCCACTCAAATTGAAGTAATATCTGGGGAAAGGAGAAATGTCAAAGTTATTCAATAAATCATTTGTTGCCACGGTAACTCGACGTCCGAAAGTGTCGAAAGTGAATACGAGACGCCCGATTTTACTAATTAAAAATTGATAGTCAAAGAGCTAATTAAAATCTCTCGGTAGGAGATCGGGGACGGATGGACCTAAATAACCACAGGATATGAAAGTTGTCTATTATTTAGAGTTGTCCTCTTTAGTTCTTCCTTATCTTGGCCCACTGTGGCGAGGTGTCGGGTCTATCGAGCCACTGGAAGTGTAAATATGAGGAGGATAAAAATGTTGATAATCAGCCGGTGTGGGCCTCTAGAACAACGTGTGACCACACAAGGTTCAATACCATGTTGTAGTACCCGTGAGAAAGGAAACCCAGTGGTTTGTGGATATGCGGTTGGAAATTGATAGAAATCCTTACAATAGTAAAATTGCTGGAGAAAAATTAAGAACATTCAAGAACTGTATAGTTTTGTTCATTATGTTGCTACCAGAAAAAAATCTCTGTAGGGCATGTACTACCTATGTATTACTTGTGTATTACATGTGTATGTATGAACCTATTGTCCCAAGACCGGGGAAGCGTTGTTCATTATTATCCACTTACGTTACGATAAAAAAAAGATACCTCTGTAATATGCCTAAGGAGTTACATAAATAGGTCCACCGATATCCAAAATCTCTTGACAAACTTCGTTTTAATTATTATCATGGATCTCATGAGGAAATTATTCCCATTTTTCTCCATTAAAATTTCCCTTTCACCAAATGATATGTACCTAGGTGAGACCGACATTATCAAGATAATAAATTAATCACATCCTAATGATGGAAGCCAGTTAGAGTGTACAAACTGGTCACAGCGGACACTTTATCAGGTCTCCACTTTCCCTTAATAAAGCGAGGAAGAGAATAATCCAGAAATGATGTATATAAATGATCAGGTCAATCAATCGGTACCGTGGAACTGAAGACCAAACCAAAAAGAACCAGTGTAAATCAAGCCGTCAGTTATTCAATTAAAGTTTTGACAGAAGAAGAAGAACGAAAACAGATGATAGTCAATGTTATGTGTAGAAATATTGTAGTTTACAATTGGATTTTGAGGAAATTTACAATGGTCTTGAAATTGTAGCATCTGCTCAGGCGTGTAGCCAACTGCTTCAGTTTCATCAAATTTCAAACAGCGCAAAGGGATCGTACGGGTTGGACCTTAGGTTCTGTATGAACTTGATTGTTGTTGGTCAAAGACAGCTTCTTTCCCACGAACAGGTACGAGGAACTCCAATATTAAAGAAACGGATAATCACTACTGAAAAGTATTTTCAAAGTTTCTTCAAGTTATGGTTTGATATTATGACACGTAAGCCTATACGTTTTAAATCCACGCAATCTACAAATTTCAATGATTCTTTCAATCCTATTATACAATTGGAGGAACTGAGACCTACAAACAGAAAAAGGAGTGCGGTCTAAAATTGAAACTTAGAATTCTCTGGAAAATACTTACTTTTTAAATGTAAATGATGTACGTTGCACTTACTGAACATTGAATCTCATAAATTCACTTGGGCATTTGAGAGAAAGGTCGTAAATCCCATCAATTTTTCTCAAATAAACGGTTTTTCTCACTAATTAACGTGTTCTTTCATTGCTTAGCATTGAGTATTGCTTGAATTCTGATCTGCCCGACGTTATTCACCTTTGAAACTCCGGATGTTACTTTTGAAACTCAACTCCAAAGCAGGTTGGTTGAAATGTTCTTTAAGGAGGTGGCTAAACTCTTAACCAGTTACGGATAAAACAGAGCGACAGACAGACACATTCAAGCAGGAGTACATTTCCGTGCTTTTTAAAGATACTCGTGTCGGGTAAATTGGGCCTAAACCCATATTTCGATAAAGTTACAGAAAAATTGTCGCGATTGTTCCATGCGCTTGGAACTTGAGTGTAGGCGGGACGGCGGAATACAAGCTGAAGCTAAGTAGCTGACTATTCGAGGAAAAGCAAGCAATTGCAATAAAACCCTGTTGTGAAAAATGTTCACTGGACGTAAAAATGAAAACCTAGGAAGTATTCAGTGAAAACATTTCCTTCACACTAGCTGCAAAAGAATGCTGAATATATCTAGCTGCTTTCTATAAAATTGATATGAGATTGTCATTGCACTTTCTGATTTGAATTACATCTTTCGATGTGCTAGAAATCGAAACCATTTCCTTCATTCGACAGAAAACGTGAAAATCAGTAAGATATTGAATTAAGATAAATAACAATTTCCTCAAAGACCTTTACACTTTTGATTACCTAAACGGATGATGATGATATAAATATTCAGAAATTCTGATGGTAAACAACATTTAAGGTTTACTGCCGATTGCAGTGATTTAAAATTTAAATGGGCGAAGGAATCAACAGGTGATTCAGCGTAGGGGCTTATTTAACATTCCAAATATAAATAGACTTGTCATTAACGAATTGCAGCTATGAAATAAGTCCCTGAGTAACTATTCAACGTATGCTCCTGTCGCGCTCGTATGGAGTTCGTCCCAACGTTCCGTAATAGCCAAGTGGACAACCGATATTGGTAGGTAGCGTATAAATACCCCATTTCCGATTTCAAGTGAAAGTGGAAACTCCGGCCCTGGTTCAAGGACACGTCTACGGTAGAAATCCGACGGACGTTTCTGCAACTTTCTTTTCCAATGAAAACGTCGTTGTTGTTTGTGGGAAAAAAATGACTGCATCAACCCTTGAAAGAAACTCATATTTCACGGGAGGGGAAAATAAGGCAGGAAAAACTTGTGGTTGTAGCACAATAACTTGGCTTCTCTGTACCTATCTACCCAAATATATCGATTGTTAGGGAACATCTTCATTTTGCTGTATGTTTTGTAAGTTTCCTTCTGTATTTATAGCCTAGTGACATCAGCGAATATAGTTGTTTGGATCATGTAATGGTAGTTATGGAAATAGGCGGTTTGATCTCTAACCAAAACATTCACGTTAAACACATCGCGTTTCCACATCTCGCAGAACAATGAAATCAAGAGAGACAAACCCAAAACTTGAGAATTTATATTGAGGGTTTTGAACGAATTATGGACGTTGGATGCTCTATCAAGTCATATGCGTCTTACGGTTAATGTAATAGGTTGATCATGAATTCTTGTGGAAGTTTGAACTCGGCGCAGGATGAGAAAAAAATGACGTTTAGGCCAAAAAATATTACAAAAATACGAACATTACAGTTTTGTATCAAATAAACCTACGGAGGTCTGCTCGCGTCAGCTGTTGTAATCTTGATTTCGGGGGTGACTTTTATGTTCAGAAATTGGGAGTATTAGCTAAGAGTGAGTTTGTCCCAGTCGATTCTGCATCCAAAATTACTAGGAAATGACATCTTACCTGCCTATGTGAGCAAAAACCTCGAAAAACCACGTTTTCGACCCATAGGATGCGTGAGAGGCGATCAGCCGGGCTAGACGTTTGAGCCAATTAGACCCACAGAGGAGTCTGCTTGGGAAAGAAGAAATTTTTCACATTAGTTCTGCCGTCTACTATGGCCCGTTGGACGGTCATTGCGGATTTGGAATTTTCTCACCTTAAAACGCAAGAGGAAATATACAAAATGTTGAAGGTGTTATACAAAACTTTGGTGCACGATTACAGATGCTCATTATTGGAAAATAATGTACCAAAAGTAGTGCTATTGAAACCTGAACTACCAAGCCTTTTTTTCCTCACGAATTGATGAAAACTACGAATCAAAGTAACGTATGGGTGAATCCAACCCTTCTTTGCCATGTGGTCCATTTAAACATTGATGAACACCTTCGCTTAAGAAAATCAACATAATTTTCCTTGGGAACGATCACAGATGTTTTTCGTTCAAGAATAAGAAATCACAAGCAAATCATGAATCAGCGATTAAGTTCGAGGATTTTGCATGTTTCCGTCTGCATTAGGCATGACGTAAGAGACATTTGGTGACGTGATATTTGACAAGACTTTCTTTTCTTGCTAGAGAGTCCTTGTGAAAGGGAATCAGCGATGAAATGCGCTTGACGTCATCTGCCCACCATTACTACATCCTATTTTCATCACTTTTCCTAGCAGTGAGATCCCAAAAACCGACCCCTTTCGGAAACCTAGCGAAGGAATAATTTGTCATTTGAGGGAACTGAAGATCCTATGCTGCTCGATGGCAATTCTGAATAGTGAAACCATTCAAAAACTATTCCATTCTGAATAGTTCGTGCCATTGTATGCAAAGTACAGCAAACATCCATTCACCCAAGGACGATGGAGAAAAAGATTTTGTGTTCCTTCCTTATTCCTGTTGTTAGCTCAATCTTGTCACTCAATATCTGGACGAAATTATCATTAGTAACTCCCACATCAGCCCATTATCCGCTTCTGGAGTCTGGACTCTATTTATGATGTTCTTATCGTCACTTGAACTTTGCAAACGGAGTTCGATATTGCTTCCTGAATTCTTGAAATGGATTTCCGCAAAATACAGAACCCGGAACCGCTGATATAATTCACGTAACAACAACGATCAGAACAGACGGTGCCTGAGAATCCGTGAGTGATTTGAACGGTTCTTCCTGTTGTTGCAAGTCGGGTAATACAAATCCGGAATCTTGCCAGCGTCTAGAAGAGATCGGCAGCACCTACTGCGGTCACCGCGCGTTCGGTCAACTTTTCATATCAACTTTTTCCTCTTTAGGCTCAACCGCAAATAGCCCTTCTCAAACATCAGTTGGATAGAAGGCAGAGAATTAGACAGATAATAGTAGATTGGTTCAGGAGAAAGTTGTAACTAAATCTTCTGCTGCAGAAGCAAAAGTAGTGAAGAGTTGATGGTTGTCCAATCTTAGCCAGACAGTAAAAATCTGACCATTTGATTTCTTACAAATTCTAAATCACGCTTCTCAAAATAGATTGATACTAGAAACAAGGAAGTGTTTTTAGACATTTTTGTGGAAGGTCACCGATGGAAAATGAACCGATAAATTGAAAATTGGTACACACATTAAAACCTTTGTCGAGTGGTTTAGGAACTAAGCTTACAATCAAGAAGCGGATAGTTTCTATAGAACTAGGAATTCATCATTATTGTTTGTTAATAATTGAAACACTTGAAAAAAATTATATATATATAAATGAAGTGCGTTCAAGAATAACCGTTACACCTCATCTCTCTGTATATGAACATTCTAGCCAATTCACGAACATATCAACCATCAAAGTTTGATAACCTAATAATTATCTTTTGAATTAACAAATATGTGGCTATGTATTTCCGATGATGGTGCATAATATTCTTTCTTTCTTGTTCCACTAAACTGTTCTCACAATCAATCATAAAGTATTTTTCATATTTCTCAGCAATTTCAGTTGGAAACTGGAGGAGGTGGTGAAAATGATTTTGGTCATCATTCCACTGTTTCCGAAATTTCTCGTAGATGAATAAATAGCACACACAATATTTACCACTATTGCTTGAGATGCAATGGAAATGATTGATTTATCATGGAGTATAGATTCTTAACAACGTAGAATTGGCCACTAAGGCCAAATATAATTTAAAATTCTTGCTATTACATCGTATTGAACATTTATGGTTACTTGACTATCATCTTAACTATAGCAACAACGACAAAAATAATATAAGTAAAAGTGAAGTGGTTGGGGATAATGTTGCCACACTTTCGTAGAATTCATTGTACCTTCTAATTTATTTCATTGTTTGAAATGGAACTTTTTTTATTATCATTTCATTCAACTAATTCATATATATGAACGCAAAATTTTAAAAATCCTCCTATGGATGTTGGTAGGTAACGATTGTCATATACAATCGGACTGTAACAATATTTTTTTAAATTAATATTTATTTAGTTCATTTAGTCCAAATCATGATCCATACCATTTGTTGAAACGTAACCCCTTCTTTTACAAAATTCAAAATATATAATTTTGGCATTCATCAATAGGGCTGGCTTACCTGTGTGCGTAGTCCGACCAGCTAAACTCAAAAAGTACCAATTTCTTCTTATTGCAATACCTACCTTACTAATTCATAACTTTTCTATTTTATGTGCAATGAGTGCGAGGAGTAGCTTATTTTTGATACTAAATTACAACATGGTTCGCACGTTTGATCTGTTGATAATTATTTCGATGAATGCTGACATCATTGTAAGAAGTATTAATACTGAAGGAGATTGCTTGTTTCATATAGATAATTGAACGGATGGTTTATTCGGACTCTATGAATCTCAAGGATGCTCATACGGAAGGCGTGAAAAATCTCGAACTGCTTCAACTGTTGGTCCTCTACTTTGTCTAAATACGCCCAAATACGATTACGATTGTGCCGTCGCAAATAATTAAGAAATGAAGGTGACGTATTGACAAGAAGAGTAGAAACTGATTTGATAAGATATATTCCTACTTACTTGCCTACCGAACCGCATTAACTCATGATTCACATTCGCTCTTGAAAACAATATTTCTAACCCCCCCCCTGAAAATTTCATGGTTTACGTTTCAAAGGGTGTAGAATCCAAATCAGCAATAAAAATTTTTCCGTCCGTCCGCCGTATGCCGCGCCGTACGATTTCTCCCAAACAGCTGGAACGAAAAATCTGAAATTTTCAGGAAAAATCCATGTTGGTCCGACAACGCCCCAATTCTTTAGCCAGTCTCTCTAACTTACTTTAAAGTTACCCTTTAAGGGTTGTCAAAATTTTGTAAAATCCCTAAACACCTCAAAAAAGTCAAGGCGGCCGAAATTTGGACTTTTTTTGAAGAACTTTCCATGAGGAATCGAATGAGCCACTCCTCAGGTCCGTAGCTCAAACCATTCCCGATGTATGGCCCGATTTATGCTGCCAACATTGCATCCACATTCACTACATCACTAGGTTACTACGATCAAAACAAATACAACAGCTTTTTTTTTATTTTTATTGCAGTAACCTAGTGATGTAGTGAATGTGGATACTGGAGTGAACTCCTAAAAGGGTTTATAGCCGATACACGGGTTGAAGCATTCTGAAAACCATAAAAAAAAAACGCTGCGAATTCTTTCACTGGGGTTTATCATTCAATATCATTCATTTGGCTTGCATTCATGATTTGAATTTCTACTAAGCTTGGAGTGTGCGTGTTTCACAGGTAGACAGATTATTGAATTTCAGGAGATATGCATAGAGCACGTAAATCGGTTCTCAACCAAAGTACCTATTTGGATTGATCAGTTGATCATATTTGTGTGCCTCCTGAAATTCAATAATCGCTCTATCAAATGTGAAACACGCACACTCCAAAGCTTAGTAGAAATTCAAATCATGAACGCAAGCCAATTGAATAATAAACCCCAGTGAAAGAATTTGCAGCGTTTTCTACAAGTTCTTTTTCATTTCTTTCTTTCAATAAAAGTCTATATAATTTATTTCTTTCTTAAATACATAATCCCGAACAGTGGCTTGGCCCATATCGTTCCGCTTCGAACTAAGCAGAATTTTATTTTGCCAAATTCACAATTTATTATATTAATTAAAACTCAATCAACTGATTCCGCTCATAGTAGCGAAGAGTCCTACGTAATCCGTGTTTATGATTATTATAGATAGATAAGTAGAGATTACATGATATACCTTGTTACTGTGATCACGTAAGGTATATTGTGAACACGTGAGTTCTATTGTGATCACATAGGATCTGTCCTTACATCTTCTGACCTTTTTCTACAATATCCTGCCTATAGTAATAGTTTGTAGGGAGTGTCTGTTGTCTGCGTGTTTAATATCAGACCACCTTCAATGAGATTCAAACTATAATGAAAGTTGTACGTTAAATGACATATTCCAATGCAATATTTGATTATGTCTAGTTCAACATTTGTTAAGAGATGAGATGCGTTCCCATACTGACAGGCTCGCGTTGTTGGCGAGGAGGGGAAGTATTCATACGTGCTTTAAATTACACAGGAGGATAAACTCCTAAATAGGAATGCTTATATGCCGGAGAAGGTGGTTTGGGTAGGAGGGTTGAACTAACCTTCTGCCACTCCTGTTCTCCTGTTATCATATGTGAGCCAAACATGCGTTCCTTACTCTTTCGTCCTGTAGTCCTTTCCTCCTTTCCTCCTTACACGAGAAAATACCCTATTAATCAAATTAAAATATCAAGGGTTTCACATAGAAGTGCAATATTGAAAAAATTGTTGCAAGAAAAGGATTATAACTCTATAACCGTTTTAAAGGTCAGCGATTCAGTAATCACGCCTCTACTGAATATCTATCATTTGTAGCCTTCATCTACCCTTTAATTCTCCCACACCTCATATTTCCTCCTTCCTTAGTTTGACTTCACTCATTACATCCATGTAACCTTTTTAATTCAGGACTTGCAGAGTTAATAAATCAATTAATAAAATAATAAAAATACAAATGAGCCCCTCAAAGCGGTTAGACTGAAACGCGTGCACCGATTCTGACAAACCTTTGTATGGCAATTGACGTCCCAGAAAAATCAGAATTTGAAATCGAAGTTTTATGAAGGCCCATTCTACCTCGAAGGATCGTAAAATAATATAAATTTCAATACAGTAGTATAAGAAATGATGAACCGGTGTGAGTATAACTATTGGTGACCGATTTCTCGGAAAATGGAAGACTTAGGTCTGAACGAGGTATTGGGGATTTTAGTTGTGACTTATCAATATATGCTTTCTACGCCTATCAGGTTTTAATGTCTAGTTCTCTATAACGTACAAAATTCTCCTTTCTTGTTTACTTTGAATTGAACAACAAAGTATGGAAATGACAGACGAATCACGTGAAATAGAATTCCACACAACATTATTTTGAAGCATAATCTACATACAGGATTTTAAAATTTAAGGTGTGACAAACTTCTGTGTTATACTTGACAACTAATTAACAACACAAAAGTCCTCTATTAACGACACAAAAGTTCCTATTAAAGCTTTGCTTTCAATTCGTTTCCACATTTAAACATTTTTGTGTCATCTTCCTCAAGACGTTGGGTGGTATGCATAAAGTTGAGCTAAAGCTCCGAGATCAATCTCATGAGCAACTGCTCATCGATGCTCGATCTCCCAGAGTGAGATCTATCTCGGTTTTCGTATGCATAAAGTTGAGTGAAAGGTTTTGAGATCTATTTTACCAAACAATTGTATGATAAGCTTTTACTCAGGTACCTAGACCTATGTAGCTAGTAGACCTTTTGGCGAAAAAGCAGTGCCTTGCATTCAACACCGATGTCTTCGCCTACGCCAGTTTGGAAGCCCAGGTCCCCTACACAACGCAAAAACGAACGCATTCTTTGCTGGTTCTTTCTCCAGAATCTTCTCCCAGGAAATATTCGGACAACCACTCAACATTAGCCGGGTCAAAACGGTACAGCGCTTTATAATCGTCTCTAGTTGCCCGACGAAGCTTGAACACTTTGGTAGGTCTCTCTAGATTCATGAACTCCGCCATCGCGTCACGCACTGGACTGACAGAAAAGTTGAGTTTCCTCGAGGGCTGTCTCACTTTTCTTGAGCTTTCGCTCAGAAGTCGGAGCTTCATCTCAGCTTTAGTCATACAAAATGGAGAGCAGTCTCGCCCCCCTGAGGTTTGGCTCCAGTTTTATGCAAACCAACCGGAGCTTTAGCTCACAAAATGGTGAGATTGAGCTTTTGCTCAGAAAACCCCATTTCCATAAAGGATGCATACCCATTAACACAGGAGGCACGCAGTAAAATAAAACAAGATTGAATCAGAAGCAAAATAAGAACGCCGCTGGACTGAGCGTTAAATATGTTTTGCCAAATGCAGTCATAGTCACTCAAAAGCACATTAACGTCCAAAATGTAGCCAAAAACAAAACTTGATTCTAACGTTTGAAGTCAATACCTTTCCATACAGGATTAATTGTTGAGCACTCTCAGACACCTTATGGCAAAAACTTTCTCGTGACCAATGTTTTCCAACGGTTCAAATTTTGTTTTGATTTTAATTGAAAATTATGTTCACAGACGAAAAAAGGTGATTTTTCAAGGAAGTCGAAATTTGTCATGAAAGATTACTGTCCATTATGGATGATTTTTTGGGCCGATTTCTCCGTAATTCACTCAGAATGGAATGACAGCCGTCTCAGATCTCTTCGGCTCAATAAGAGCTGAGTTTTAGACGTTACTAAGACTGTTTTCTAGAATTATTTGTGTTCTTAATTTTGTGTATATTTTTGTATGAAATTTGGTTTTCACGGGGGGGATCTGAGGGCTCGGGAAGATCCGTGAATGAGTTGAAAGAGGGCTACAAAATTGTTTTTCCTTAAACAATAACCGATTACGATAAAAGTATGGGATCATTTCACATTCTGCCCAAACGGGAAATGGAGATTCATCACTCAAGGTAAGTCTTGGTACAGTGGACGATCTATTAACCGGCACTTTTGGGGCCATAGGTATGCCGGATAACCAATTTTGCCGGATAATAGAACATATCTAACATTTTACAGAAAAATAAAGTACCTACATCAACAACATGGCAACTTCAAATTAATAAAGTAACTGTTTTACATCATTTTTGGACCAGCTGACAGTTATAATAATTATGGGAAATGACGTAAAAAGTTGTTAAAAAAATTTCGATAAACTGAATTTGAGTGGCCCGGCTGATGGCGGTTAATAGAGCGTGTCTGTAACTGGTTGGTGGTCACCATTCATGAATTGGTGGTGTCGATACGCTGCTCGTTGACACACGAAGCCAAGCATTTCCATTTTCTTGTCATCCTTTCTGTCAGGAAAATAACATCTCAATCTGTTGAATAGCCACTGAGAAATTTTAGTCCTCTTTTCCGAATCTGAAGCTTCTTTTTACTCTACCTCCTTTCTCAATCCGAACAGCTGCTCTCCCCTCCAAAATATTCTTCTTCATCATTCTCCAACATTTCCATCACTTTCCTGGGCGCCCTCTGTGGCCGAATGGTCAAAGGAGCAATCTTGGATCTCTCCGTTGAGCAGGATTTTACGAGTTCAATGCCCAGGCTGGTTACGAAATTTTCCAGGTCTAGGGTCACAACAAATTTTTGCGATTTACATTTATTGGATATAAGAACTGAAGTAAACTTGAGACCTATTGAGAGAGAAAAAAAAACAATACTTTTGCTTTTCTCATATTCTCCACCCTAAGTAGAAGCTATACATTTCTAACATCGTATACAATAGCATAGAAGTCAAACTGCTAATCGAAAAAGTTCATGTCTAACTATACTGGGGGTTATAAGTACCCTAAGTACCAATCATAAGTTCCTTTGCGAATAGGGAGGAGCTGTTACTGTTGACTTCTGGTCATTTGTCGGACCCTGAAGAGTTTTGTGGAAGAGGAGAGAACTCTGATTCGCTCTAATCGGTAAACGCGGGAAACTGCCACCGCTACGGCATTTTTCACTCCATGGTTTCAATCTAGAACTTGTACGTGCTCAACTTGATGCCGCTAGAGAAACTGAAGATAATAGCCGATCTGTGATTTCTGCACGGGCAATCGAATGCTCAAATCAATCATCCTTCTAACACGGCCTGTGCTTCCCTGCCTCATTTTTCGATACATTCGCCACGGCGATTTTCACTTGGAGCAACGTCCTGGCAAATTCATTTTTGCTTACCTAGCAGGATTTTGATTTTTTTTTTTTTTTGCAAATTGATTTCACAGCATCTGCCGGGACGATATTTTCTGATCTTAATCAATTATTAATTTTTTTGTTATTTACTGTTGGGTTTTCACACTCTTTCTACGAGTGAACATTTAATTTCTCATGTGAAACAGGTTTTTTAGTATTGCAAATAAACAAATATATATTTCGGAGCAATATATAATATGTAATAGTCTTCGATCAGGGGAAAACTTGACAAAAATTGACGAATATCGTGGCTTCATAATTTGTATTGATTTTCAAAAACTTGGAACACGTTCATCATCAAATTTAACAGTTAGTTCATGGTGTGTATGCGTATTTGCCCTGAATTCATATAAAATGCTGAAAACCATTCAGCCAAAAAAGTCAAAGAAGACTCTTATCCATGCTTATCATAAACGTTTATTTACAGGTAGGCATCTTAGTTGTATAACCTGAATCTAACAATATCTATAGGCAATTCACCACGCATAGAACGTTTTAATTGATCAGGCAAAACTGTACTTTTCAACGAAGAATCAAATCATATGATATGACCTACGCATGTTAGATGATCCAACTGGCTGGAAGTTGGAACCAACTAGCCCTTAGTGGAGTCCATGGGCACAAGAACGGATTTTATTTCCATTAATTCCAAGTGGTTTTATGGTCCGTATTGCAGACGGACATTGCTTTTGGATCTACGTACATTGAAACGAAAACGTTGGCACCTTGAAAAACGACGAAGTTGGGGGGGGAGTGTGTGAAATGTGTTCTATAGAATTTTACAGGTCGTTTCATTTTGTGACGGACAGGCCAAGGAGGAGATTCCTACATGAAAAGTTCTACAAAACAAGTCCACAATTTTTTTTAGGCCGCCTTGATGTTTTTTTCAATTTCAAGATTTTACAAAACGTTTTTTCAACCTTACCGCACTAAAACAGCCATATCTCCCACATCTTGAAAGCTGAAAAATCAGCTTGAAAAGGAAACTTTGTCAAATCGTGGATTTTTCGAAAATTTCAAACGTTAATGAGTCCAGCTGTAATAAGGCATGTGAATTTTAGCCTGTAGTGCTAAAAGATGCGCCAAAATCTGAGCTTTCCAACGATATAACCAGATTTGAACTTTCATGTGGTTTTTCGAAGAAAATTGTAAACAAAAACGTAGTTTTTGAGAGGATTACTCCGGTTCTTCATCATGCGTTGATTTGTCCGGCAAAAAGTATTATATCATTAATGAAGCATTGTAATAAATTGTACCTAAACTATGATGTTTACGTGAATGCTGTGTCGTGTATCTGTCTGTTAATCACAATGCGGGTTTCGGTTCATCTGTATTTAGAAAAAAAGCAATTGTAAGCACAGGGTTTTTTTTTCCGAACAGCCGGCGGACTCTAACTCCTTTGTGTACTAATCTGCGTCGCCCATTGATAAAAAGGGGTCATAGATTGAATGGTCCGAATTTTTAACAGCATCTACAGTAAAAATGTTCAATTAATGCGTCATAAATGATATAATACTTTTTACCAGACGAATCAACGCATGATGAAAAACCGGAGTATCCAATCAAAAACCACGTTTTTCTTACTTGAAAAGCAATTTAGAAAATTCAACGCTCTTTCCAGATTTGAAATCGCACGCAAAATGTGAGAGATATGGCCGTTTTAATGCGGTAAGGTAGAAAAAACTATAAAAATCTTAAAATTGAAAAAAAAACCGCATTTCCAAGGGTGTAAAAAAAGTTGCTAAGAGGCATTTTCGATCAGAAATTTTCCGTAGAATCTTTTCCTGGCCAGAGACCGTCACGAAATGTAACACCCTGTATAAAGGCTTATAATTGATAATAATTAACCAAAAGGAAACTATTTCTTGTGACACCTAATTTTTTCATTCGACTATCGTGTGTCCTTTTTTGAGAATATCTAAACGGATCAAGCTGTCTACCCATGTATTGATGTATCTATTATACTGGAATTATGGCGAATCTCAACGGTGGCGACATGTATCCGGATCTTGGGTAGGAATGACTACATCACATTCGTTAATTATTTTACACGTAGCTACTTAGTTTCACAATACTGTGATTGGTACATGAGGTTTCTTGGTTATTCCTGGTCATCGGCTTAATGACACAAACGGTTTTGTTTCACAAGGTCTAAAGTAAGTGAAAGCCAATTGGTTGACCTGAGTCATGAACGGGTCGTCCTCTAAATACCAACCTGGCTTTACCACAGAACGATCGTTAGATGCCTTGTCATCTCAGGAAAGCTCCCGTCAAAAGCAATAGTCTTTACTAGGTACAGTAAAAGTCATGGATCCATTTATTCGTGGAAAATACGAGGAAGAAAGTTAAGAAAGTTGGCTATTATAATATTCAATAAATTTGAACTGTAAGATTTAGGTTCAGCATAAGTCTCATACGCATGAAGACTGGGATCTGGTTTACTGTTGTTGGCCTTATTGACTGAGAGTTAATAAAACCCCGATATTTAATGATAGTTCCATCTACTTAATAATGACAGTCCACTTCAAACCAGGTTAAGGGGTTAGCGATTCAGTCTTGAAATACGCTGGTTTTCTGTGCCAACTGACGTTCCGTTTTACTTCTGCAAATATTTTTCTAGGATATACAAACAAGCGCTACCAAAGGATATTAAGCACTAATGTGCGAGACCTACATGAATATGACTCAACCTCACGATGACTCAGCCTACTTTCGTGATTGCATTTGAAATCACAAAAACAAAGAAGAAGGACTTTCACGGGACAAAATAACTATCCATTCTATGGCTAGAGAAAAACTTTGAACTCGTAGATTTGACTCCATTGAATTGATAAGAGAACGTAGTAAGAACGTTCACTGTTCAGTATGAATTACAGAAGTTAAGGATTGACAAAGTACAAGGCTGCTTCCTTTACATCAACTGGAACAGTGAAATCAATACTCGAGCAGTCAATTTTGCAGTCTTGGTAGTCGATGTAGACATTGGAATTTTACAACATTGACAGTTAAGGTGAAAAGGAAAAAAAAGGAACCACATGTTTTTTTGAGGAAAAGCATAAGGAGCTATTACAGGTACAGAAAATGGAGGACATGGAATTAGCTCGTACCCATCTTGCCATTAGCTCGTACCCATGCCTATTGAAAGTTATTCAAAACCTGTGTAAACAACCGCTGGTGACAAGAACGAGTATGCTCCAACTTTATTATGGGAATGTGCCTTCTACATCTACTTACTAACTCGCCTCCTTAAAAGTAGCAGAAACCATTTTCATAGGACAATAAATAAGTACAGAAGGTAGATTTTTCACCAGTTCACTAGAACAAGCAAATTTACACTTGACAACTTACTGAAGAAAAAAATATGAAACTTATTTTTGGACTTTCAGTGTGAACAACATATACCGTATCCCAACAGCAGAATCCTTTTCAAAGGAGACAGAAATCAGCTTGCATAATAATTGTCAGCATTGTATTTTCCCTTGTGCTTCGTTGTGCACGGCGTTAGGTTGACGTGAGATTGACGCTAATCATTTAAGGAATAAGTGAAATTTGGATTAGGTAAATGAATAGTAATATATCGTAATATATTAATTTTGAAAAATTGAGTCCGGGAAACACTTGAAAACTTTACATACGCTCAAATGAACAAACAAACAACCGAAACAAACGATATACCGTGAAATGATGAATGGTAAAGTGAGTATGGTATGAGGAAAAAACCATCAAAACTTCCCTCGCGATCTCCCGGCATCACCTCATCAGGCAACTCAATGTCTTCCGAATAGAAGTCTAACCACTGCAGGAACTTGATTAACTTTGGTGAAACCCATAGTTTTCAAACTGAGATCAATCTGCCGTTCACTTTGAACTTGGTTCTCATTGATCGCAGTTCGGTTTTTTTTGTTTGGCGTAGCCGGCCTCTTCCATGCCTGGATATGATTTCATCAGAAGGAGAATAAACCAGACCAATACATTCATGATTTTCGACAATAAGCCTTTGCAATCGCATAGCAAACTTTTGAAATACTTCTTTCCCATAAATCTTGTCACTGTACGTTTCAAGGTTCTGTAGATTCCAAATGTTAATATTAATGTAAAAATCAGTCATTTCGCACATGGACTCCACTTGGGGCTGGTTGGTTCTAACTTCCAGCCAGCCCGATCGCCTCACGCGCTTAGATTCTGTGGACCAAAAGCGTGGTTTTTCGAGGTTTTACTGACATAGGCAAGCATCATTTCCTATTATTTTAATTTAAAAATTGGCTGGATAGTATTCAGATCCGTAGAGATTCACCCACATTTTTGTCTGGAGCTCTACCGTTTTCTAGTCTGCTCTACTGTTTTGGTATAAATAACATTTTTATTAATTGTTGGAATTGCCTTACTCTTCCATTTCTTCCCTTACTTCCTATACGACAACGATTTTGCAGAGCAAGAGCTTTGTTCGTTTTCTCATGGTATGTGATTACTTTGATTTCCTATTATTCATATTATCATATTTATATGTTTAACGGGAAGAATAAGCAGGAAAACAGACAATGATGTATTGTTACCGTGAACTTCAACGTTACTCTTAGATTGAGAAAGGTTGCGTCGGCTTATCGGCCAGAACGTATCCCCTATGAATGTAATGAATCTGTTCTCCACGTGGTTTTTAGGTTATGTACGTAGTGAGGTTATGTAGATAAAATGGTTATCAAGTTAGGAAGGCTATATAGGAGGGAAGGTAATGGGGAAGGTACAGGCTGGCGGAGGCCTCGGCCGCGTACCAACCTGCTCAATGGCATCCATCATCTCCGCAGCCCCGAGCTCCTCTTCCTGGGTCAAGGATATCTGCTTTCTTTCGGCTCCCCAGGGGCGCATCTTCCTTTGGAATCTACTTTTACCGTCACCTACAAATCCCCTTTCTCCGGGACCTGTTTCCCCCTGAGGCCGTCTGCAGCCGGAGCACCCGCCAGACTCGCCCACGTAGCGCGTTTCCCAGTTCGTCGCCAAATGCCGCGTCGGTTTTCCTCGTTGGATGGAGACGCCCCCGCCGTTCTTTATTATCCACCGATTTTGTCTTCTGCACTTCATAACCTTACGACCTTCTCCCACGGGTACTTCACATCCACCGTCCGTTTTGCAACCAATTATGTATTCAATTTGATGATAGGTGTGAAGAATCCAATAATTAACACACAAGCAAATAAGATAGATAATCAAGGTACAAATCAATTACGTAAGTAAATAAAACAAGTTTCACACAAGTTGCTTACAACTTAAGCCTATTATAACGATACCCGGGAGAACATATTAGTCGAGATTTATTGCGGTTTGGCTGAGCTAATTCGTTAACAGATAGAATAATGACATGATGACGTTGACATGAAATTATTACATCATTCTTCCCCGACTAATTTTAAAATTTTAGCCCGTTCGGACCTCTAGAACCTGAGAAAATGATGATTGGTGGATTCTACATTTTACATGCATTGACTGTTACCAGAAGACTTTCGAACATATTCCGACCTTCTTGAAAAAACTTCGATCAAGAGAAGGTTGAAGTTGCTATCAAACTCCTTCTCGAAAAAATTGCATCCAAATGAACGCACTACAGTTAAACACACAATTCACTGCCTGACAAAGAATGAAGTCAGGAAAACCTCCTTCCGTTAATGCTTGGGCATATTGCTCATGGCAGATTCACTTCCATGTAATAGTTGCTACAGCCACTAGAACTGATGTGGTTTAAACTCTCTCTGTGGTGCTATACTTCAACTTTTTTCGCTCATGTTCACTGCTCAGCGAGTGTCTTTCAGACCCACAACCTGGCCATCAATCCAACGATCCAACAGTTTGAGGGTGTTTTAACAACAAGGTCTGGCCTGTATTTTCTTCCAATCATTCGCGTGTGCACCTCACTTAGAACACCCCAATACTTCTGTTTTCCATACATAGCAAAGGGGGCAACAACCCAGCTTTGCAACGCCTGAATGCCTTGAAAATCTGAGAACAATCAGAATACAAGAACCAGAGAAAACGGCGCTCGGTGGATTTTAAGTTTGCGCATGCCCAGAGTATGTATTGATTTCTAAGAAATGAAACTGATAGGGGCCATCTACGCTATCCCGCACATTCCGTGAAATGTTCATCAACATCGGGAGACATCTGTAGGAATCAGGCTCGTTCAAGGATTTGCGAACAGTCGGACCATACACACAAACACAAACGCAGAAAGGTCTAACACCCAAAATGTGAGCTGAAATTTTGATTTCGGATGAAAAGAACGCTGCAAATAATTACATAAAGGTTTATATTTCTGTATTAGATCATCCTCCTTCGTGGATCGCCGTACTACCAGAACTGGACTGCACAGCAGCCAATGCTTCCTAGCTCCACTAGGAACAGCTTGAAATCCAAAGAAATCTAGCAAAAGCTGTATATCGATTACCTATGCTTTACTTGCCCACAATTATTTTACATAAGTCTAGAGAAACTATATTCCAAAAGACACTCTTGTAACAAAATTCAATTACAAACATTCATTATTGAAAATAATAAACCAACATCAACCTCCGATCGCGCGATTTTTAATTCTTCTTTTTACAAAGATTTTGAATACATCTCATGCTCCTACACCTAAAATGGATCTTGCCTCTTACCAGGAAAACCCTCTAAAACCACGCTATTAACATATTTTACAATTCGTTTCTTAATAAAATATTCAGAACTATTTCATTCCCCAGGAAAGTTGTAGAAAGCAAATTTTGAATCAATTGTTCACCAGAAACTTCCAAATTTAAATCCTTTGTACTAGCAAGCTAAACGTCATCGCCAAAAACTACATTATTTAACATTTGATTATTTAAAAGAAAATTAAAATAAGCCAATTTTGCTTCTATAAATCACCGCTTTTTCCTGATTTCTCCGGAAAAGTATTAATGCTGGGATATGTCAAAATGTTAGTTAACTCCTAGAGTGAAATTGGGAGACTCTTTGGATTCAATTAGTCTGAAAACCCCGTAAGTCTGAAAAAAAAAGTACGAGGTATATGGCGCGTTCTAGTACAACAGGATTAAGGGGAGTTGACCCAGGCAGAGTTAAACCTCAAAAATAGTGGTCGATCGGGTATTTAGGTGAAAATACAATTCAACCCAAAGAAGCTTGACCCCACTGCATTCTCGATTTTCAATAATCTATCTTTGTATGGTTATCAACCGAGGAAAATGATATAGAGTTGTACAGTGAAAACAATGTAATATTTCAGGTTGCACACTAAATAAAATCAATCCTTTATCTCTTGATTTTAAAATTATTATTAATAAAACATAGTTGTAAATACATATACACAAAAGGTTGGTCACGATGCAAGCATAGTTCCGAAAGAAACATGCTGGTAGAGATCAACAATTTTTAGAAGTCCTGAACAATATCAACTGAAGTTGAAATGAAATTATTTGAAAAATTTTGGAACTTTAAATTTAAAAGGAAATCTCGAAACTAACATTTTATTGTGTTATTAGGTATGTGTTATCACAATGTTAATATGTGGTACCATCATCAATCATCAATCGAGCATCGTGGCTATTGAATAAATTCAAATACTCGTTTGATACTTTATTTTGGGGTTTTTTGTCACGTTGAATGTTATGGAAACTCACGTAGAATGCCCAAATGTCACCGTTTAATGAACATTTGTTTTGGAAACAAAAGAACCAACTCTTTGAGAAACTGGTTTTGACCATTTAACCAATGACAGCGTTAGTAAACATTAGTGAAGCCACACACTTGATCCGTTAGTAAATTAATTGTAGGAGAAATAATTCTACCATTTCCGTCTACCATGTCTACCATTTCCGAGGGATGAACGCACGGTTGCCGAGGACATCACTTGGAGCTCCGGGTGGTTTTTGGAGTTTCAGAATCACTGGTCCCGCATAACCTTCCACGTTGCAACCGGCAGTGAGCGGTCCAGGAGTTAGACGTCTGTGGCGACAACTAGAATCCCGGACGAGGGCGAGATCCCAGAGACCGAGTCACGTCGGTCGGCTGTGAAAGCTCCAATCCGTGAAAAAACCGTGGAAACACGCCACCCCTTCTTAAACTGGCATCAGCGTGAAAGCGTCAGCACATAATCATGACAGTGCTTAGTGATTTTATAAGGCACCGTTTTTTAAATATAGCGTTCCATACAGACATTTATACAAGGAGATAGAGTACCATTGATAAGTCCTCTATCTAAATCTGTCATTATGAGTTTTGTTAGTTTGTGATTTCACGTTCAATCATGTATCGCACGAGTGACAATTGAATATCTTCAAAAACTCGAGTGATACCTATTCGGTTTTACAACAAAATTTCACTTCATTTTTCGCTTTGAGGAGGTACATTGAAAAACTATGCAATTCCGGTCGTTTTTCGGTATTCCTCCAAGTTGCACTGGGAACAACATCAAATCAACAACATTATGTGGTTCAACATGAAGCGTTCTCCAAAAGTGGATTTTTGTGGTATTGAAATTCGTGTGATGGGTCGTTTTTCAATGAAATTCTATGTAAATTCCTGATCTTTGACGAATGCTGAACCGTTTGTTCGTAGAACACCGCTCAAGACATTTCCGATGGTTTTTCCACAACTAGAGTACAAATGGTATCGAATTCACAAATAACCATAATCATCAATGAACAAAATAAAAGTGGGGAGGACGCCCAGGTTTACCCGACGCCGGCCCTTGGGATATGGGAAGTTGTGGATGATGGAGGAGGGAGGGATGGATTCAAAGTAGTGACCCCTATAGAATGACCACCAGTTGAAGTAAGAGCTCCAGAGGACGCGGGTGGTGATACCACGAAGTACTCCTGACGAGATGCCCAGCTTGAGTAACTAAGGATGGTCTGAAATGAATCTGTATGCTGTTATTGTTTTTTTTTT
The DNA here is from genome assembly GCA_031894815.1 of Creontiades dilutus. Lineage (NCBI taxonomy): Eukaryota > Metazoa > Arthropoda > Insecta > Hemiptera > Miridae > Creontiades > Creontiades dilutus. Next base: position 1,452,092 of record JAVIWC010001049.1, on the reverse strand, counting down.
TTTTTAATGTTTGTGGTGCCCCACTTCCTCCTGGATCAATTCTAATAGGCGTACATCTACTGACGATGCCTTGCATATGAGAATTTTTAGGATGAACATGTGTCACGTTTACTCGTGTTTAGATGAGTGAGGAAGAACATCAACGCGCTCAAACACCATACCAACTATCGCTTGATCCTCAAATTAAAATATGGCCTATGATGGGGAGAGATTTGGGGAATCTCTTCACCAATCTCTCCCTCTCGTTACGAGAATCTCCTTTATAAGTACTTGTAGTCACTAGATAGTGGAATTGCAGTCACTCGTAACTTTGAATTAGAGTATAAGTAGTTCTGAGCATAGAAGCCTGTTTGCATAGAGTATTTTCCTGAAAGTTTTGCATTGAGTCGAAGAGAGGTGAGAGGTGGGAGGCCCTTGATTAATTGTTTGCTTTGTATCAACCTCACTGGGATTTGTGCCCCAAAGAGTTCAAATCTGCGATGGGTGGATACAAGGAGCTCAAAGATCACACGGTATTCCATTTCGTATCATAAGAAACCAACCATGAAGTGTGATAAGGTTTGGATAGTGTAGCAGACCTCAGCTACCATCTATAGGATGTATGAGTGACAGAAAGCCCGCCACAATCCGCATAAGCTCTACTCTTTCAAGGGACTGAATTGGATGTATTGTGATGAGGTTGTAAGTCGCTCTAGTTAAAACTAGTCGTGTAAGCGTTTCCCGTGGGCATCCGAACTGAACTTCAGGCTAGGGGAAGGAACAAACAAATCTCCAGTTACATTAAACAGGATCCCGTAATTCAATAACAAAACCAACTTGAAATTCAAGGAAGAGACCAAGTTTCGGGAAGATTTATAGTCTCGCTCTCCTGGGAATACTTCGGAATTGAAGCTCCGCCCAAGGCGAAATTTACATACACCCTATAAATCCCAAACACTGATCAACCCTCATTTGTCTCGGGGTAAGATACACACGAGAACTGTCTCAGCGTGTTTTACGCATAGGAAATTATATATATGTCCGTTGGGAAATTCGCTCAGAACAGCGGAAGATTAGCGAGGAGGAAGAGTTTTGAATTATTGTTCGTTGGCTGTTGCATCCTTGTGGAGCTGGAGCTTTTGAAACAGAGCTCACGTATTATCCAGACGGAAACTGATTTATTTCGGGGTTTAATTAACTTCACGCGGTGTGTTCGACGCCAATATGAGTTTTTATTATTCTGAGAGAAAAATTAACGTCTCCGTGTAGTATTCTCATGTCTCTTGGTGGCAAAACCTGTGGATATTAAACATTATATTCCTAATTCTTTTACTGCTTTGTGAAAATTGTTGCGAGAAATTCAAGATTTCATCTAGTTTTTGAACCAATCGTAAGATATGAATAATTTTTTGGTTGGTAACAAATTTATATAGTACAAATATGTGATATTCAAACTTTTCGCAACCGCTTACATAACATACTTGAAGAAAAAATGATGCCAAGTCAATCGGCAGTATAACTTCCTCCCTTATCGTAATGTATAGAAGTTGGAGAATGACGTACTAATCGAAATGGTTGAATGAGAAATGGAACTGCATACACGAAAGTGCTAATATAATTCCCATTTATTCTGTTTCAGAGTCTGCATAGACGAAGATAGGTTTTCACTTTCAGGAATAAGAAACGTTGTTCTCCAAATTCAATATTTCCACTCTCATTTTACATTTTAGACCATCTAAACAGATTACTTTTCGCATCTGTGAATTTGTCCGTCTGTTAGTTCCAGATCTTTGCAGCAAGTTTTATTCCCACAGTTTTCATCAAACTTTGATAACATTTTCGAGGAATATGCGGGTTAGGCTCATGAGTCTCATTGCTCACAAATTAATACGTCGCAGGTTCTGGAGGTTTATTCCCCCCTCATATTTAGAGGGTTGTCGGCCAGGACTTGTTTGATTATCTCACATCAATTTCAAAACTATAGTATCATTAGAGGACGCTGCCAACGCGCAACGTAAAATCCTTAAAACAACCGTAATTTTTCACCCCATTTTATTTAAAGTTTCAGGGAATGTGGAGGTTTAAATGTCAGTGGTCCTGTATCAATGTTGTTGTTCAATAATCAGGACTTCTCTCAGCGCATGCGAAAAAGTAAAATCTCTTTCTAATCATTCTCGCTTACATTCGGAAGGTAGTTGGAAAAAACCTGCTTAATAATCTCAAATCAACTTCAACTCGAGGAAAGAACGCTGGTATACAGTTGTCAGCATAGCATTAGGATTAGAATAGACATGCAATACATATCGATTCACTTTGGAAGGCGTTGATGTCTGCAGGTACATGTCCCGTGATTATTGCTACAAGCTTATACATATTTATTTGTTCAGAAATATTTAAAACATTCCAACAATGTATGTATTCATGTTATCTGTACGAGAAAACTAAGTGCCACAACTGACTTGGTAGACTTTTAAAAGTACGACTCAATCTGAAATTAGATTTTTATTGATGAAGAAAGTCCAGAAAGTAAACGATGGATTGACGGAAAGAAGATTGTTGGCTAATATTCTGTGAGAGGCTGGCAATATAAATAGTTCGTTGCTGAGAATTGTGAAAAAGTGGTGAGTGACAAGAAGGTGATGCAGGAAGGCGATTTAAAAGGTCATCCACAGAGAGACGCAGATCGGAGACTGCGTTGGTCAGAACGAATTGTATGTGGTTCAAATTCATTAGGAGGGGCATCTTCCAGTGAAGTTACCTCAAACATCTCTGCTGGAGTGTTTCCAGTTGGGCTTTATGAATTTGGTAGTTGGGCAGCCGTACAATAGTCAAGCACTCCAATAAAGGGCGACTATTGCAGAGAAGATCGTGACGAAAGCTGGCATACTGTTGAATTCTGCAGCATTTCTTCTGAGGTTACGCAATCCGCGCAAAGCCCTACCTACCACAGAATCAAAAAGTTCCGTGAACGAATTATGGTTATCGAAGATAGCTCCCAAGTATATATTGCGCATACATTGAGAAAAATCATTAATTTTATAGCAATTTGAATCGAAAAACTCGGCACTCTCCTGGACTCCCCGACTTCTGTCACCTTGAGACTCGGCTAATCACTGGAGGAACATGGAACACGAGCAATTAAATAAAAATGAGACTGACCATATAAAGGTTGGGACGTGTATTTATTTTAAATTCGGCACTAATGGACTTATAGTAGCCAGTAATAGTTCATAATCAGTCTCAATGTTCAATTTGGAACGCTGGTAAGTGGCCATTATTTCTTCAAGACTTATTAGGATTATGATGCCATTGTAATGGCGTTAGCCTCCGCTTTAGGGGCCCGTTGTTTTGACCGGTAAGGGAAGGTCCGCCGTTTTAGTAGTTTTTATGGTTCTGGTCGGCAAGCCTCTCTCCAGTCAATAGGGCAAAGCAATGAGTAACTTCAAGCAAAATCATCAGACCAATTCTGATCCTTCCATGGGAGCATATCTGATGACGTCCACTACTGCAAGGCAGTCGGGCGACAAGCCCCAACCTGTTATGGTTGTCTACTTTACTACTATTGCTTACTACTACATGAACTTACTGCCCATAACGCTGCCTCCTAAGCTCCAATAAAATAAAAACCTCACAGAAAGCCGGACTATTTCCTTCGCTTACTCAATTAGTTTGATTCTTTCCGTTACAAACAATCTTTGTAGTCGACCAAGAAAAAAAGTATAATCTCCTCACCAAAATTTGCTGGTTAACGTTCCAGGATCGATAGATTATAAAACAAGATGGGTGTGGCCCACAGCTTCATCGTCTAGGTAACAAGAGTTCGTATATCATTGAAGTATTTAAAATAATGTGGAAAGATGCAGACCTAATAAGAGCATGATAGAGGATAGAACTCCTCCTCGACCGTCGTGCTTCCCCGAATACAGCGACAATTCGAGAGAGATCGGACTTCTTGAACCTTATAAATTGTACTTGGTGAAGTTTAGATAGATGGTGTAAGTCTCTACACCAAATTTCAGGAGGATTCCGAAAAGAGCTTCTTCTTTTTTAACATGCATTTGAAACTAATATTTAACAAGCCCTTTCATTTGATACCCATATTGCAGAAATGCATTAAAATCACTATTCCGCCATCTTTGATGTTCCGCCATATTGGATTTAGAATGACGTCACATTACTTTTCGAGTCACTCTCAACAAGCCCTTATATGTGATACGCATATTGTAGAAACGTGCATACAAAATTTCAGCTTAATTGGTTGAGAGAATCTGCTTCAAAATCGGGTCGCAAGATTCCAACCGAACATCCTTACATACATTGCAAGTTAAAAATTAATAAAAGCTTTTAAAAAACTCAATAACACAGATTTTGATGAGGCAGATTTTGGTGACACTATCCCTAAACTGCTGCTAATGTTGTCTTATTTCTGAGAAAGGTCCTTTTCTTTTGAGCATCCGTGACCATCACACGTTGAGAGAGAGGTGATGTGCACTTGGGACAGAGAGCCTACTTGTTGAACCGGTTTTCTTTGAACATTGAAATGACCAACTAAACTTTTGTGTCCGGCCACCTACATTCATTAGGTGCTCGGTTCCCCGCTTCGTCAGTTCCGTAATTCTCTGTTTGTACCCCTTCGATACTCGATATCCATTTTGATTCCTCCCGTGGAAAAATCAATTTTCAAGGGGTTTTGAAACCGCTGATTTTGAATATGAATAGAAATCGTTTGCATACGGACTAAACTAATTCTACAAAACATCTAAAAGGTTTTATTCTACCAAGGCTCATTATTTCTGTATCAGATAATCAGGTTATTAGAGTTTGTGGTACATAATCTAAACTCGCCGTATCCATGAATTTTAGTTGCATTCTAGATAGCAGAGAAAGGGTCCCATTTATATTTTAGCACGGTAGATCGATTAGAGGAGAAATTAGCCTCAAGGGTTCTTCAGCTGATGAATGTGTCTTTATACCTTGGAATCGACTTCTAGAATGACTTCGTCGTAAATATAACTCCGTGAACACCAAACCTTACTAGTCGCTTTGTACAAAACAAAAGCTGTTATAAAAATAACTACAATGGTATAATTTACTGTGCATCGGCTCGACGTAGAAATCCAATAATAACTATTGGCACTTAAATAGATAAAAAGAACATCTAGCTATGCTTCACTAGTCCGTAAATATAAAAATAAGTTTTGAAAAACTCGATTAAAAACAGCGATATGGATAGTATGTTCATCTACTATACATCTTGCATCAGGTCTGTCTCCAGTAACTTTCTTAGCAACCCATCCACACTTGCGTTGAAAGACAAACTTGTGATTTGTGAGCTAACGAATGATCGTACATCACTCCGAGTGGAATCCACTGAACTAGTTGTCGATTACCGTAGACTACCGTAGATGAATCAATAAAAAACATCTTGATAAGTAATGCATGGATTTTTACGATCACACTTATAAACATAATAATATACACATAATGAGTATATTTTTAACACGAGACAAACTTATTGATCACAAAAGTTTTAGTAGGTATGAGAATAGCTTGAATGAATCTGCATCATCGCCCCTTCCCTCCCACAACGGAATCAAATTCAAAATTCCTGAGTTTTAATACACAAGATTTTGTTAGAAAAAAGGAGAGAATGAAGACAAATATTAATTACCTACTATTACCCTCTCGATTCATACCGTTCAGTAATTGAATAAGAAAGATCTGAAATATATTTCAAAATATTACCAACGTTCTTAATGGAACAAGAAAGAATCAAGAAAATCGGCAGTATAAGCTGTTTGAGCAGCGTTTGAATGGATGGCCTACTACCCCTTCCATTTCCCATCCCAACAGAAAATTCAACATTTCCGAGGTATGTTGTGCAACTAGAATGAGGGTTGGAAAAAAAGACAAGAGTATTTCGAGAATTTCTGCTCGAGCAGAGGTTGAAAGGATTGGAAGTTACCCGCTCCATTCCTTCTGCTGTCACCAAAAGCAAAATTTCCGAGGTTTGCTGCCCAACTAGACTAAAAATTGGATGGAACGGTGTAGGATGATGAAAATCGGCTGAAAATTATAGTTTGAGTAGCATCGACAAAATTAGCCCGGAAAAACCCCGTTTTATTTACATTGCTTCCCCTTAGCTTATGCTTCCCCTTTATTAAAACTGTTGAAAATGAAACTTTTTTGCTTCAGTGATATCCTCCTGGTGTTGCGGGTATGTTACCTCAGCGCTTGGATGGGGCAACCAGTCCATTCCATCACATCCATGGCTTATCAATTACAAACAACAACTCAGTTATAGCTACTAAAATTATTACGTTAGTGTGGTAGCTGGATTACTTAGATCACGGCTTTATCATTGATACTGTTCCACATAAGCACTTGGTAAGTACCTCGTACCACTTTCGAAAACACACATTCAAGAAGACTTAATTTGAATTACCACGCTCAAAGAGTATACAGGGTGTTCGGTATAGGAACGAAGAAACTTCAATGATCGATTCAGCTACTACTTTGCAACAACTTAAACCGAATAGCAATTCATTTTTAGTCAGCTCCTTTTCTGCATGCTCTACGTCAACGTTTTTCTCGTATTTTCGACCTCGATTCATTGAAATGGCCATAACTCCCTTAATTTATCAGACAAATTAAATTTAAATTATGCAGTTGAAAAGAGCGTTAAACTTTCTTTAAATTTGAATCCATGCAATTTTCTCTTAAGTTTCGTCGTAAATAGCTTTTTCTAGCCTAAGCTTGAGTTTTTGTCAAACTGCTGTCTTTTTACAACTTTCAATGTTCATTTACTACAGTACCATCTACTGGAAGAATTGAAACTACGAATATAAAAAGGTATGATTTAAGGAGATCAATAGGAGAGCTAGGAAATGAGTCCCTTAAACTAGATATTTCACACAAATTATCACTTCACTAATGGTAACGCCACCAAATATGTAGCGGAGACGGTGCAGTTGACGATAAAATAGGCATAAAATAGAAACTCGTTATGGATAAGGGCAAGATCTAGCTAATTTTCACAGGGAATGAATGAGAAAGGAGCGGCTTTGACTGAATGCAAGGCATTTCCAAGTTGTATTGTTATGTGCGATTATAGGATAAGGATTATAGTATAAGTGGTAAAAGGATTAATAAAAAGTTGACCTGGTAATCGGGAAGAAAAATGAGGATTTGGTCGGTAACAGTTTTCACGCTACTTAATATTGGAAACCTAACAGTGAGCGGAAAATAAGTTTTACCTGGATTCGAAGCCCCGGTTTGAACCAATTTGGCCCGGTTTCGAGACTCAATAGTCTTGACTCTCGAACTACTGGTTAACACGAATGTTATTGATAATAAGAAATTCCTACCTATACTATATTCAAAACCAAAATCACTACTCAAGATATTTGAATCTGACATTTGTTTCACAAGGCTAATAAATCTAGAACCAGATCAAGGTAATGACTATAGTCATACCTTGTTATAGTTCTATAGTTATAAAACTATAAAGTTATACCTTGTTATAGTTGACTATAGTTCTAATAACTATTATAACATTTTGACGTAATCATGATACTGCCATTAACTCGGTTAGAAATCAAGAAAATGGTAAACATAAGGACGAATTTGCGAATTACCTGCCCGTATAAAAGAAACAAGTAAGTAATTGATTTTATTTCTTGATACACAATACGGATGATTGGGCATGCATCAAATCACTCCGACTATCCCAAAAACGTAACTATCTGGTAACTGATTTGCAATGCAACGGAAGGATTTGTTTGGTGGAATATCCTATAAATATTCATAGATGATCCGTTTAGCTTCATTTCGATTTTAGGAAGTGGAAATTATTCGATTTTAAAGAAATGAGTAAGTATCAGAGCTAAGAATTAACGTTACGTCCAGTGAAGTACGATAGCGTGATTTCTATTTATTATGGCTGTTTAAGTAATTAATCCGGAACTGTTACACATAGAATTCGGGAGATTTTTGCGAATTGATTCAAGAAGGCAAAATAGTAGCAAGCTTGAACCGCATATTCAGCGAATGAATCGTAGAACGCGGTAAAACGATTCGAGAAGATCGCTCCACCCTGACGGGCGTGTGACACGTGTTTGGACCGAGACAAAATCGTTCAGAGCAGGAGGGAAGTGAGTAAGGTTTTCCCTTATCCAATGATGTTGGCTATATTTTGAATAGAAGGCGACAACCATGCAAAACCGATTTAGAAATATCACCAATATTGCTAAGGAGAAAATTGACTCCATTGTCATATGCAGAAAAGTCGGTGGTGGGGAAATAACGGACAAAAAATCTGCTGATTACATTGCGAAAAAAAGGGCTAGTCGTGCAGCATGACTGTACGAGCGAATTTTCGTATTTTTACAAGGTACATTCGTGCCTTATATGGGCTTTTAGCACTTTGAGGGCATTGAAGTCGTTAACTGTCAAATAAACAGGAAACTTGTTCTCTATCGTGTATTTGTTGTCGCTTATGACTGTTAGGTTGCCAATAGATATTAACGTTATTAGAGATTCGAAATGGCATTGGTTCTGTGGAATGAAAACAATGATTTGTTTCTGCTTTCGATTTAATTATTTATAATATTTTCAATAATGAACGTCTGTTATCGAACATGAAAAAAAAAGTTATAGTCCGATTTTGATGAAATTTGTGAGGGTTGGGGTATAGATGGTCCCCTATAGGTTGCATGACCCCCGGATCAATAGTAGCCTCTGCGCATGCGCAAACGTGAAATCCTTGTTAAACTCCGATTTAGAAATATCACCAATTTCGATGACATTGTGACTATGTACCTTGATACTCAGATTTCAAAAATCAAATAAAAGAATATCTATCCGGACACTCTTCTCTATACAGTCATTTTTGGATACGAGGAAGCCACCCACTCAGACGTTTTTTTATAATAACTGTACATGAAAAAAATTGACCCCTCCAACATGTACGCGTATTTCACGAATATTCGGCGCCGACTGGACCAACATTTACGAAATTCGGTGCGAAAACCCCTAAATCGATTCGAGATGCGCCAGTAATTTCAGCTTCTTGATCAATTAACGCTGAGCGGATATTTTAAGATTGAACTATTAGAAAATCAAAATCTCGAAAACATAGGAAATAAGAGAGTACTGTTTTTTTTTGGTTCAGAATTATTTCTTGTGTGTATTGAATGAGACCTCCCAGGTGGCTGTAGGATTGTGGGTTTGCTCCCCATTTGAAAAAAAAATCCGAAGGTTGGATGAGCGAGAGTCGGGACTAGAGTGGCCTGTGACAGCCCTTGAGCATGGTGGATACTATACTGCTTTACTATCCTCTGATCTACATATTTACTGAGCCAATCTGATACAGAAATAATAAACCTGAGTGTGGTGATTTGCAGCGTTTTCCGTCTTTGATAACGAATAGTGGCAGCTCCAACACTATCCACTTATTTTGATCGCCTTACCTCGGTTATTCTCGGGCGTATGTCCCTAATAATGTTCTCGTATCCAGAACCGCTTTCATGTAATAATGTGATACTTCGGAGGGAGAGGTCGTAAATCTCATGAGAAGAGGGCTTACATCCTCAATCTTCGAAATCGGATTTTGAGCTGATGTGGGTAGGAGGAGTACTGTGCTAGAAGCATCAACTTGTTAGATATGAAGAACAAAGCTTCAGAATTAATTTTGTTGCAAATTAAGAAAAAAAGGGGGGGACTGGGAACTGTTACAGTCTCTGTGGTGTTCAATTTCAATTTCATCTTACTACAGTTCATCTTAGTTTACACTTAACTACTGTTTTAATACAGCATTACTCCAAGTTTCATTAATCCATAAAATACGATATACAACCATACGTCCTCAACCAAGAAAGTACATGCCTTTTGTGAGTAGAAACAGTTCTTTGAACTTGCAATGGGAGTTGAAGATCAGTAAAATTTACTATGAATGACTTCTGGAACTAAAGCGTAACTTAGTTCTTGGATATAATTCCATTATGATGAAACTGGAACCGGGTGCAGTGGTAGTGAAGTTGCTTCGCAATGATTTGAGGTTTTCAATAATTGAAAAAAATATAGAACAATTCCCTTAATGAACAGCTATCATATGGTAACAACCTTTGCTTCCTGTTCTGTAGGGAACCTTCTGGGTTCACCAAGCAGCTTCAAAATAGCTTTTTTTTAGAATGTCAAGTTCGAGCATTAGGTTTGGGTAGGGATCATAACACCATAGTGAACACTGACTGCAATTATTAATGACATTGTATAACTAGGTATAATTTTAATTGAAAATTCCATAGTTTCATTATCGTATGCAGAACAAGATAACTTAATGAATAGTCACATTGCATCGAGAGATGTCAACTATAGTTCCATCGTTACTTTGCTTAAACAGTCATCACTGAAGTTACATTACTGCTAAAGTATATTATTTTCGTTGTAGTGAGAGATCGTGAAAAGGGGATCCATCTAAAGAACGTTGATTTCAGAGGAAGCTGAAGGTGGTCACGCGGTCAGACTTGTGTGTGGTGATGTAATGCCAATCAGGAATTGACATTGTTCGCAGCACAAAAACCTGGACTGGTGATTTCACGTTGTTCTCTCAACAATTGAATAGGTACCCAGTCAATACTACGAAACTTTCGCGCTACTCTCGGCTAACTGCGATCTTCTTTTTTCGCCGAGTAGGAAGAAAAGAATTCGATGTCCGTAGCCCGTTTTTCTGTCTGACTGGATGCTGTAACAAAGAATCAGAAACACATCAGAAAGGATACTTGAGGAGCTTACTTTCAAAAAGGCACATATCCAAAAAGAAGCATTGCGCCTTCGTCTTGACGTTGAATATTTACACAAGACTCGATAGATGGCAGAAATGACAAAATGAAAATATGGAGTCAGGTAAAGTTTCCAATAAAACCTACAGAATGGAGAAAGAATTCTTTCTTTTTCAAAAAGGCACAAAGTTTTTTGATCAAAAGGGCACATTTCCAAAGTGAAAATGGATATACAGCCTCGCGTTTTGGAGAAAATTGATTCATATTCTGAGGCATCTTTATCTGTGCCTTCTCACACATTACTCCGATGAGAAACTGCAGAAAAACATCTCCACTAATCTGCAAATTGTTTTTTTCACTTCCTGAACATTTTGTCGGAATGGATATGTGCCTGTTTGAAAGTAAGCTCCTCACTTGTTTATTGCCGTTGATTTTTAAAGTTGTTTTTTTTTTTTTTTTTTTTTTGCTTTCTTTGGGCGGTGGAGAAGTCAGGAATATTTGAAATTCTTTCTTCTCATACCTATTACACAGAAAACTTCAAATAGTTCTTGACGAGCTAGCCAAATGATAACAAGACCTTCTTATAAGACGTGAGATTTACCGACTAGATTTTGTTCTTGCACGTAAGCTCGCTCTAGCTTCCACCAAGAAGCCTCCTAACTACATCATTCCTTTTGCCCACCTAGTTGTTGATTTATCACTCAAGACAGTTTTTGAATGGTGCTTAAATTCGCCTTGGATGGAATCGAAAAAATGATTTGTAATATGCGCGAGTAATATAAATTGAAGAAATGATAGTTCTAGCAGTGCTTAGAATTATAGAACCTTCGGTTGAGTTGCGAAAGTCAATTCCCGGATGACAATACGTGTTTTGGTTGGTCGACACAAATGATACTTCACTGGTAATAAAAAAGCTGAATGCTAATCAGGGAATTACTACAATTAATATGATAATTAATATTTATATTGATTATATTAATATTCAATATTGATAATTAATATTATACGTTTTCTCGAAAGAGAGCTTGCAGATGATTTACGTTCATACAAGGATGACAATAATTGATATAGGTAGATGTACAGTTTGTATGACAATAAACACCAGAACCGACATCCTATGATTCCGAATGGCATGGAGGTATACAACTAGAAATTCCGTCATAGTTCTGCAGAAGAGGCCAAATATTGGTAGATTTTCCGAGTACGTTTCATATAACACTTTGAAAATGTATTCCATTCTGATTGAGAAACAATTTGTTCATCATTTCAAAATTGGTGAAATAAAAAATGGCGGCATCTCGATGATGGTTGAAATTTCACATTTTAAAGTTTTTCTTGCACCAAAGTACTAGATCAAAACAAGATAACGGATTTATCCACAAACCAGCAAATTTTCTCCAGAAACAAGGATGCTGTAAACATTTGAAATGTATTGTCATTTCGGCGAATACTTCTCCATCTCCCGTTTTGACTTCGGCCCTTCAAAATCATCTATCAATCTCAAAGTTGGTCTGATTAAAGTCTACCAACGCACCTGATCTCTTTTTTTTTTATCAAAGTACAAAACGCAACGGTTTCTTTGCAAGATGAATCAACATTTCATTCCTAGGGCTGAAGCGATTAGCATGCAACACTCTGAGGACACCTCGAAGTTGAAAAAAAAATTGGGTTTATTCTTTGATTTAGAAGTTTCAAGAAGCGGGAAAGGCTTTCCTTATGGATACCATAGGATAACTCTATGGAGAACATGATCGATCAAAAGTCAATGGGAAAAGTTCTGAGCCTTATCATGCTCGATACAAACCTTGGAAATATTTAGTCATGAGTCGAATCAGTGTTAATATAGATAAATTAGAGCAATATTGTGATCAATCAATGATTTTGAAGGCCAAAAGTCTGGACTGGAGGGAGATGTCACCACCAGAAGTTAGCCTGATTTTCAAGGAATAATTGACAGCTTTGGAGGCCAAATGGCTTTGTTTTAAGCTCTACAACTTCTTGTACACTGAGAGTTTTTCGAGCGGTTTTGGAAGAATTGGAAAAAAAACCTTAAAATGTGCTATTTTAACCATTTGTGCGAGGCTGCCGTTATGAATTTTATCAATTTTGTGATAGCCAACAAAAGATTTTTTAAACTCAGAACGGAATAAATTTTCAAGATCCAATCTCAAACCTTCTCTTGATTATAAAACCAATTTTCGGCCTCGGCTTTTTATTAGCTCGTTTTATGAGCTGCCTTCATTTGCCTGTGGTTAATTGATTTTTAAAGCTTCGTTCAACAGTTTACAACTCGAGTTACGAAAATGACGGTTGACGACATCCTCGTCTCAGTTGGTCGTAGGCCAGATCCTCATCCCAGTTGTTGTGACCTCAACCGTGAGTGTCTCCGGTTCGGTTCATCAGGAGAAGAATGACTCGGGCACAAAAGACGTCGAGGAACCGACCAACAACTTTCTCTCGCCAATTTCTCTCAAGTTCTCTGCTTGTAGGAACCATAAAATTCTCACCTAGTGTGAGTTGCTGATCGGACAGTGGTATTCGTGTGAGTGAAGTGTCAGGGGTGGGGATAGTACGGCCCATTAAAAATCTCACCCTCTCCAGTGAACGTAAGCGACAATGAGTCAGCGGAGACCGTCTGATTTCTTTCATTTATTTTCATCGTCTTTCACTTCGACAACTTTTATTTTGCTTCGCCGTATATGGCTTCGAGGAAAGGTGAAGGTGATGGAATCCCGACATTTTCGAGAAAGAATAAAACCGCTGCTTGGTTATGTAAAAAGCGATGGAGTTAGACTCGGAAAACCTCGTGTCGATCTGATCTAATCATAAGAGCTTGAATAAAATAATATAGCTACGACCTTTCATATTACTCTCTCAACATTTATATCATCCATTCACCTTGCATAGATTCTATGGGAATTTTTCTTTGCATCCGAGCCATGGAGGGCGGATTAGGTATACATTTTACTCGCACTAAAGATTCCACGAAATTCTAATCAGAATCAAATCCGAGTCGTTAGAAAGCATTGTTTTACGGTAACCAGCATATTCTCTCTAAATCATGAAACTAGATGTTTTGAGCGATATAGTGAAGCCTCCAGGGTTCTTTACAGAATACTAGAAGATACATGGAGTAGTGTAACTAAATATAATAGTTGAGGTGGTAGGGGTATACAATATCCCTTTACCATCTGAAAATTAACTTGAATGATTTCATTGAAAATAGCTACCCTTCAAAGAAAAGCCGCAAAGCACACAGGTCGTGATACCATGAAGCAATCCAGCGCGAGATTCATTGGCACTTTTTCCGCACCACACACCTCGGGACACGATCGCGACAATCACTTCAGACAGCTTGTCACGCAAATTTTTTCATGTGTTCCCAAGGGGTCAAAAAGTTCTTTAGCAGCTGCAGATGGACAGCCAGATGCACTCAAGCACATCAGTTCTTGACTTTTTCCAGGCATAAAATTTGCCTTAACTCTTCAAGGCGTCGTGAAAGCAAACTTTACGACACCATAACCATTCAATGAAGTCACATTGTGCTGTTTCACCACGGCATTGTTGTTGCCCACGGCGCACTGGAAGCATGATTGCAACGATTCCGATTATCTAATGAAGAAAATTCGTGAGTAGTTCGTCTGGCCAACACAAGCATCTCTAATTTAATTAGTGAACGTTCCGACCCGGTTTTAATGTGGAAACGTTCTTGTGTCTATTTGAAAGCGTTCAGCAGTTACAAGAAGACGGGTGCTATAAAAGTGAAAATCAAGGAAAAGATCCGGTTCAAACGTCGCCAACGAAATGAGTTGGGAATGCATTCCTTCGGCCGTTGGTGACTCAACAATTCGGCCACTGTTGGCCGACAATAAAACCTGTAATTTTAGAATTGGTTGGTACATCTCGAAGCCTCGAGCATTCACGACTGGATAGTCAAAGATGCCGGGTCTCTGTAATTTGTTGAAGTTATACTACTTGTCAGCATCATTACAGTCCAAACTGATTTTCTCTCTGGTCCACTTTTTTTTACAATGTTGCTTACTTTCGCCAATTGAAACTTCCTAGAAAAAGAGACAAAATAAAATGTATCATTGCTATTTTCCGGTCTGTAGCATGGCTGCGTTATTCTTCTAATGAAATAGGCTGAAGTTGAGCCCAGAACTTGAAATATTACTTAGGTTTTTGTTAATATCTCATACGAATGTCATTTTTTAACGAAAGAAATGTGTTCAAACTGGGCTAGGGGAAGATGTATCAGGGTGTAGAGTTGTTCTGTCAGTATTCAACTATTATCTTCGAAACACCTCACTAATGTAAGAGCAAGTTATGTTAACTTCTGGGAACTACTCCTCAACTTGGCTCTGACACAAACTGAATGAAAATCGGATAAGTGAATTCATCGTCGATCTGGAAGTCACTTGCAATGCGGGTTCCGATGTAACGCAAGTTGAGATTTTCCCTATCCCCTTAAAATCCTTAAAAATGAAAAAAAAACTAATTGGTCAATTTAACGCACTTTTCAACAGTATCCTCGAAATCAATTTTTCAACAGTAGTTTATGGGCATTGTGTCGGTCTTGATGTCGGAAGGTAGGAAACACGAAATAAAGCCTTTAAAAAAAAAGTCTGGAAAGCCTTTTTAGTAGGAAATAACCTCTGAAATTGATCCCTGGATATTTCATCGCGTTTGTTTCTCCCTTAATATGATGGTGAACGGTTAGAGCACGTCATACCTACATAGCAGAGGTTCAGAAGATGTGGACGAAAACTCTCTGGGCGGGGGTTTTGAACCTCGAGCACGGAAGGCTGTTGGCTTACTGTACTCTCCTGAGAGTTTTGTTTTTAATCAAGGAGATTCTGCCCCTTGGTAAGGAGTTTGAGACAGTCGATTAGTTGTTTTGCTTTGTATGGATCTCATTGGGATTTGTCACCCAAAGAGTTCATATCTGCGAAAGGCTGGACATTCAGGTTTGGAAGGCACCATAAAATCTCTTACGAGTTATGTAGACGTTTTTCTCTTCATGTTACAGATCGGAGGACGCAAGGATGGCTGCTGGTGGACTCCCCTGTGCCCACTCTTCTCTACACAGTCATCTACTTGGTGATAGTTGGGATCGGGCCTCGGTTCATGGAGAAGCGAAAACCCTTTCACCTCAACTGGTGCCTTGTCCCCTACAACCTAGCAATGAGTCTTCTCAACCTCTACATAGGCATCGAGGTAAGCCCTCGTTTTTTGAACCTCTAGTGTTTGCTTTTCGCTGGCTCGTAATCTTTTCAGCGTCATTCAGGCTGTACAACCTGTACTCATTTGAGGTAGCTACGAAATTATCTAAAATAGATTGCCAACGATCTGTGTTTTTATATTTGTACATACGTTAGCTCCTACAGCCCTGAAATTCTTAACCAATTTTGCTTGAGTAGGTTTCAAGTTGTTTGTTGGGATCCTCCCTGGTCTCATTTGGGGAAAGTTTGATATTTTATAATAATCGAAAATATTGAGCAATGTCGGTTTTTTCGGCGCTTCCGGGCCGAGCGCTCAATGTTCTATCGGCTGCCAGATTAAAATTTGATCCAAATTTTAATTGTAATGCAGCGACAAAGTTACGTTCCTATGGACGGTACCGCCTACATTGCCGAAAGATGCTGTATTCGACGAGAATTCACCAATTGTAAACTAACGAAATATTCAATCAGGCTAATCAGTTTTTCCAGTCCAGACGTTGACAGTTTACCCTCTTGTTGGCCTTGATTTAAAAAAAAACTAACAACATACGGGTTGCAACCAAATTAGCTGCACACAGCCCTTAATTTTTTTTTATTTGTTTCATTGCACCAAGTTATAAACTTATAAGCTACATTATTCTAATATATAGTTGGCGTACATTAAGAAATCTAAGATACATCACTTAGTCCTTATTGTTCTTATATTTGCACTTTATGATGCTCACACTAAGTGAATGAAATCGTATGGCTTGGTTCTCTTCAGTCTTCTGAGCAGATCCTCTGCAATGAGAAGCTGGATGACATCCTCATTTACATGATCTTGTAGCCTCAAGAGGTGATGCATGGCTTGGCTTCGAATGACCTCATTGACAGATTCAATCTGCAGCTCGTAGTGAAGTCTGTCACTTCTAAAATTTGTGTATGCATTTACGCAGCTTCTTAGGACATTATCCTGAAAGCCCTTAAATGCAACTCCCGAATTGCTCGCTCAACAAAAATATGTAAGAAATCAAGTTCTCATGTCAAATGAGATTACATATTTTGCAGTTTTTAAAAAAAACTTGCACTCTCGGAAATTTTCAAGTGCAGCGAAGAGCTTCCTAGATTCCGTTAACATGATTGCATGTCTGGTTATTGACTTCTGAGCGCTGCAATTTGTTAGTAAAGTGAAGTGTATATTTTAGATATAAAGTATACAGTTAATGACTTATAAATTGTTATGCGCTTTACTAGGATTAGTTTACTTAAAATGATTGTTTGATGTTCAACGAATCAAACTTTGTAATAATATTGTACGCAACGTTTTTTAGCTGTAGAGATAACTTAGCTGTATAATATATGTAATGAAATGACTGTATACAACAAGGCCTATCGATTTTATCTGTGATGAGTTTTCGATGCAGCAAGGTAGTTAGGAACCTTCCCTTTCAGGTGTTAACACTCATCTTTTCATTTAGTAAATTGGTACCCCTTTAGTGAGTCCCCATAGTCTTTCATTCTAGCATCGATGGACATTCCTGCTAAACAGGTAGATAGGAATTTATTTTAAGGAGCCATTCAATTAAACGTAGAGATACTTTAAATATAATCTGAACTCATAAATCACACTCATAAAAATTGCATTTTAACTGTGATGAAGAAACCGAGTTGAACAGGTGCAATGTTGGTTTTGTTTCAGCTTTTGATAGCTTCCTCGAAGCTCAAATATAGCTACGTCTGCCAGCCAGTCAAACATTCGAACCATGAAGAAGAAATGAGGGTAAGAATTCTCTGAGAAGAAAACAATAATTTATTGAGAGATTTTTTATAGGAACGCAGTTCAACTCCATTTTTTACTAAGGTTTGAACTTGACCAGAAGTTTTTATTAGATTTCACTCTCCTCCACAATTTGTTGCATACTTCAAATTCAATATGTTCGTCACCAGACAAGATGCTTTCCTCGTAATGAACATGAAAAAAAATATTCAGACTTGCTGGCGAAATATATTTTGTTCAAAGTTAACATTTAAAACAACTTTTCAATAATTCTCACCACTGTGATAAACTCCAAATTCAATAGGTTATGGGCCCAGCATGCTTCCACTGTGATAAACTGTAAACTCAATAGTTTTGTACCTTACCGGCAACAAGTAATCGTCAAGTTGAACCTGTGTAAAACACGAGATGAGTAAAAAAATAAAAATTCAGTTGTCTTAAGATTAGGTTGATCGTTATTATGTGCACTGCTGTTGCCCTCCAACTAAAATGATGACCTCCACGAGCTTTCCATTCTGGTGGCTAAGGTGTAAATCAAGTTGATCTCTTATCAGTAGACTGATTTCCCTTTTTCCAGTTTTCCCCAGGATGAAATTACCTTCTCCTACATAAAATTCCCTCAAAAGCAAATAAATTGAACAATCCCTAGTGAATTGTTTCCATCGAGCACCATTGTTTTTGCTGGAGGCCTACAGTAAAATTGAAAATAGCAAATGGTCAACGTTTTCATCTTCATTAGCGGCCATTGATGATAATCACTTGAAGCTCTGTACTTAGATACAGCAATTAACCTTTTAAATCGATCATCTAATTTTCTAAGGTAAAATATACTGGGATCAACCCAAAAGCCAATGTGTCCGAGTATTTGGAATGTATCTGTCTCAGCTAAGTTGAGAGATTATGTACGTGGTTACAAATCCGAGTTACTATGAAAAACTCTTTCCTGCCGAGCAATCTATTTAGTATTTTCAATAGTTGGAAGGTACAAATAATGGTAACAGTAATTTTGATACTGCTGACATCAGTATGTGTTCAAGCGTCGGGTTTCATGGTGTTGACAGATAGTGAACGCAGTTTGGTGGTACTACTTCTCCAAGCTCCTCGAGTTCTGCGACACATTCTTCTTCATCCTCCGTAAAAAGGAAAAGCAGCTGACGTTCCTACACGTCTATCATCACTCGACGATGTTTTCTCTGTGGTGGATCGGAATCAAATGGGTCCCGAGCGGTTCCACCTTCCTCCCTGCGATGGTCAACTCTTTCATTCACGTCCTCATGTACTCGTACTACGGTCTATCCGCTTTGGGGCCCGCCATATCCAAATTCCTCTGGTGGAAGAAATACCTCACCATCCTCCAGCTGGTAAGTCAACTCTCCTTTGTAAAGTTCAAGAAATTATCTAATCACCACATATCCTACCAGGTTATGCTGTTTGTTTTCTCTGTGGATATATTTAATGCACTACTAAGTTAATTTAGGCTCTGGAAGTATACTATCCATTTTTTAAGTGTTAATTTTTTTGACACTCCAACGAGCACCCAACTCAGCACTTAATGTACATTGCTCTCAATGGACAAAAAGCTTACTAACGTAACAGCACCAGTTGTTGATCACTTTAAAACTTTTCATCCGTACCAAACCCAATAAAAGTTATATTTAATCATTATTTTGATTTTCGAATAGCTTAACATTTAAAAAAAGGGGATCTGTTGTAAATTTTGAAAGATTTTCATGTCAAAAGCCCTGTTTTTCGGCGATTTTCACAAAAAGTCAGTGGCATCGGTTATTGGCAACACGTTTGTAATATCAGCCATTGGCCACCTCGAGTTTTCGAAAACATTTTTCGTGTGGTGGGTTAGAGACAAATATATAATATAATATATCATATATAATTTTTTTTTCTTCAAACTAAGTAATACTTTAATGCTTACTTTACTTTAGGTAATTCAAACTTTCCTTCCTACTGGGGAAAATATGTTATTCAATCTTAAAAACAACCACGTTTTCTTAACATCTTTTCCATGTAAAACATTCTTCAAAATAATTTAAACTCAAGTTTTTAAATATAGTTTCAAGATTTCAGAGTTCTGATTGATTCGTTATACGAAGTAAATGGGGTCATAAAACATAAATTACTAGATATATAAACAACCAGCCTTCATTAAAATACAACTAATAAAATCACAATCCTTTATTAAGAGCTATGCCCTTTATTCGACCTGAACCCTTATTAAAACACAGATAAACAATTTTTCCGCTAGTTTTTGGCCACTTCCATGATATTATTATAATTCGTTCAAAATAGAAAAAAAACTGCATGAATTGATAATGAAGTAACTGCAGATTGCTCTCATCCAAAAAATAAGTAATATTGGACCGGATTAAACCGTAAGCAATAGCATCAGCATCATACCGAGACTATTTTGCGGCCTCAGGAGGATCATGCGACTTTTGTGCACCAAAGCCATCTCTGGATTAGTTTATTTATGCGGTAAAATTATTCGAAAAATTTAAGAGGCATACAGAGTTTAGGAAATGAGGTTTAAAAAAAGGGGGTGGGCCGGCCAATAACTGGTGTTCTTACCATATCACCACAGTTCATGAAGTTTCCTTCTTGGTCATCAATGTTGGGTAACTGAACACTCTTCGTTGGTATGGACTGGCGATGGATTGGCTAACCTTTGGATGACTTCCTTATACATGGCTTTAGCTGATGAGTACCGATACGCATTAACGTGTTCTCGTAATAATTTGTGTCGGAAACGCAGTGAGATATCAAAGAGTGGCGGCTCCTGCCCTGAAACCCTCACGTACTCCGAAACCATAACAGATAACCACGAAGAGAACGTGAGACAAGAATGAGCTTTTATCACCCAAATACAAATTTCAACTAGCAATATGCAAAGGAGATCAATCTTGTCCGCATTCTCGGTTTCAAATCGTGAAACAAACGACTCAATCCTTCCTTTGAAAGAAGTTCAGTAATGTTAATGCCTGAAAAAATGAAAATGTTGAAATAATTGTCGAACTTCAGAAAACCGTGTCTTGCAACAGGGAAATTCATATCACCCCAGCCAGAATCATCGTGGAGGTAAAAGCTCAATTCCATCTTTAACCCAAGCTTCATTCCTATGATCGCGGCAAAGAAGACAAGGGAAGCACAAAAGTTTATTATTTACCTCACCTCCGCAGAGCCAATCCATCCTTTCGTAGTAATGCGGGTAGTGGTTGAATGTGGAACGATTTATGCTTGCCTTTGATGTTTGTTGTAGTCCTGTCAATTGTGGCATTGGGCGCATCGCGAATAATCGCCTTTGCTCCACCGATAATCTAGCGAACTCAAGTTTCATAGCACTTACTGTATTCATCGCGTATTTGCAGCTAACGCAGATCAGTTACAAGGGTTGGGGACAATCAACTGATAATAGTCCGTGCTCCTATGTAAGCTCTTCGAGATTTTAGGGGGCTTTATTTCGGAATTCTCATTGGTTCATTCTTTGGACCCGGATCCAATCAACGCTGTGTTCCTCTTCCATTCAGAGCACAGACGAGGAGTCGCTCTTGGACAGCTTACCCCTAACCCCCCTCCACAAACACGACTTCACCATCCTCTCACCCATCCTGAGCTTCTGTTATGTGCGTGGATTTGAAACTTTTCTGCTTTTCAACGAGGATCCATGGAAAAAGTTGGAAAACAGTATGATAACATCATACTTAAAATATTACTTGTATCGGGTATCTTTTTCATTTCGGACAGAAGGTGGTACACTTCCGAGTCGGTTCATTATTTTCAAAAATCTGCCATGTATTTATCTGTATGTCATTGGTTTATTGTTCCAAATAACTGACTCTCTACTGGAAAGGATTTAAGCATACGCAGAAACAATCCTGTCCGTTTTTCAACTTCAGTTCGTGATTCTTACGTTTGACCTGTGAATTTCATGTTACTTCGGGAACTTTTGCTTCAACCTAGATGTTTCTCGTTTAATAGCTATTCTTGCGTAGCGGTATAGATTTCCGAAAAAACAAACAGGATTCGAATTATGAGACAAATATTTATCATTTCTGTATGTTAATTATAATTAGTCTTTGGTAGCGAGACATTTTATTTTTTCTTGGTCGATTACAAAGGTTCATTACAGAAAAAATGAACCAAAACAAAACATTCCACAAATTGTCCACACGGAAACGAACATCGCAGTATTTTCAGATAAACTAATAATTTCCTGTGTGACGTTGGCGCCTTATAACAACATTGGACATACTGGCGGTATGACTATTATTGATCCGGTTTGATTAAACTGGCCGCAGTGAATGTGAATACCTTGTTTTAAACAGGAAATGCAACTTTCTCTGTTCTATGGGAACTGTGAACAAGTGTCTGTCACATGAATGATCTTATGATCTACTGCTTCCGAGTCTACCTTAAGGTAGTGGACACTTAGCTTTCACTTTTGGAAGATGTTAAATTTTGTTTCTCAAAAATCGAAATTTTCTCTTGCATTTCACGTTTTAGAGCATTAAATACTATTTTTATGAAATTTTTAGAGAATGTGAGGATCAACCTGTAGACGGTACCCTGTGAGTTTCATTGTCTGGAAATCAGTTGATCAATCGGTCTGTGCTTGCTAAAAAGTAAAATCAACTCAAATTTGAAGGGTAGTCGGGAAAGAACGGTCGAATAGCTAATCAGTAACAAAACTAATATCTTTTGTTTTAATCCGATTTCGATGATATTTCCAGGGAGTAATCTGCGAACAAACAACAAAGTAAACAGCTCAAAAATAAATACTTCATTCGTCGCATGCACAATCGTTACATTCCGTCATGATTTTAGTAGGTATCAAACCACTGATCTTGCTAAACTTTGGAGGATAGTGGGGATAGAGAATTTTATAATCTCGATTTTCAATTCAAATATAATAACCTCTATCTTGGTTTCAACTCGATTGTATAATTTCTGTATCCACTATAGAATTAGTTGGACAAACCCGAAAGACGGCTGTCGACTCACCCATCAGAAGGCGTTGTTGCCAGTATCTGTTCCGTGAATCCTATTTTCAAGCTCAACTTCGGCATATTTTAAGACTCAGAATCTTTCAAGACTTTCACAATATTTTGATTTTTCAAGATGTTCAACGGTTATTTGGGTGTATAAATCGTTGGAATTGAGAGTTTTGGCGAAAGACCTAAATTCGTAATCCCAAAATATTTAAAATGGCTTTGGATTATGTTATCGAAAATATTGCACACAATTTGATCTCTTGTGAAAAACGGAATGCAAATATTTGTACACATACATGCTTGCAGTTCCTCTCTCCCTTTTTGTTATTTATAACAAAACAAATTTGTTTAATTAATTAACGCAGTTGAGATCCAACAACTAGGTAATAGAAAATATGACCAGCTCGAGTATATGGACAGGGATGAGTGAACAGTTTAACGTCAACTACAAAACTAAAAGTAACAAAAAAACTGAAGATATGTGTGGTGGCACCACTATGTCAATGCCTAAAGTATGCCAGTAGTTATGACATAGTTGAGGTATAGACTGAGGAAGTCCCCGCTGCGGGACGAAACGTTTCTGACGTGAATAAACAAATATAACGCTCCAAATTAACAGATTCGAAATGAATGTGGTCACTCCACTACCCACACCCAATATTCACTATATTTTAATTTTTCAAGATGTTTAACGGTTATTTGGGTGTATAAATCGTTGGAATTGAGAGTTTTGGCGAAAAACTTAAATTCGTAATCCTAAATTATTTAAAATGGTTTTGGATTATTTTATCGAAAATATTGGACGCAATTTGATCTCTTGTGAAAAATGGAATGCAAATATTTGTATACATTTGTATCGTAGACTCGATAGAAGTCAGAATATTTCAATTCAATAGTTGAGAGATACAACAATGTTGAAAAACATAATTCAATTATAGGCAATAGTTTGCTATTATCAAAATTCTAAAACACAAGAGGTCAAAAAGTCATTCTTTCCCAATACTCCTCGGGAAACTCGCAGTACGAAATGAACCTGTCTACATCTGGGTACAAGCGGGTACATGCTGTATGAGCGCGATTTGGTCGAAATGTTGTGACTACTCTACGTTGTAGATTTTAAGGAAATCGCTTGACTACTAACATTGTACTCCATACAATTCCTGAAAATTTGCTCAAAATCAGCTGACTTATATGGGAATTATCCAAGACATGTCAAGCTATTTAGCAGATTTGAAGACCAACTTATGATCAAGTGTTACAATCCAACATATGCCTCTAGTAGGCTGATCTTAACGCTTACGCCCTAGTGATTTTTCACTATTTTGCCGGTATCTTTTGTTTACTGAATCAGGGATTCATGTGATCAATTCTGAACTTTTTGGTTCCAATATCTGCTACGTGAGTGAATTAGCGACTTGGTATCCCAGAATGCCCTCACAACTGGATGTTGGAAGAAACATGTTTTCAACTGGTCAAAATCGATTTTTGTGTTGAAAAATAATTTTTATTGAAAAAAGAGGCTACACCACTAAAAAAAGGAAGTTGTTCTATTTCCGTTCTAAAACTGCCGCTTTTGTTATCCGATGGCGGAATAAAGGTGGTCGCTAGCGGATGACTTCCTGCGGATTGGCCAAAAGTCGACGAATCAGTCTTGATATTTGTGGAAAAAATTTTCTCACTCAGGGATCAACGATCTAAACATTTGTGAAATTATTTGTAGCACATGTATCTTTTTTAAATTAAACATTTCTCGTGGTATGCCCTATTATGTGACAGGTACATATTTCTATGTGAATGTGTGATTCACTGTCTTCAGTGTCGACTTTCCTCAATAAAGCCTCAGTACCTCGACTTCACCATTTGGTGACGGCATTTAAGATTCTTTGCTTCAACATTTTTTCCATGAGCTTTCTCATTGTATCCATCATACACGACAGGTGCTATGGCGGGGGTCACCCTTCCCTTCCGAAGAGCACACGCCTGCAACTTTCCTCTTCTCCGAAAGTGTTCTTTCTACTTTTTACCATAAGAACGTTCTAAAACGGGTAAGGGGAATGAGGGGTAATACCGTGCATCGGGTAATGCCGCCCATGGCTGTTTTGGATGTTTGAATCGACACCAGAAACGTGGGAATGAGCGCCGATCCTAGAGAAATGTCCCGCCAACTAAGTTCTAGCGTTACCCTACCTGCAAAGTTAGCCTTCTTGACGTGAGTGCAGTGAGTATTTTTCCGAATCGTTTGATGTTACTTCTTGTGCATCGGGAATAAGCAATGTAAGTCTCATTTTCAACTCTTTTTTAGATTGGTTTTCATGTATATACGCGGAATTTCATCATCTTTCAGAAGCACTAACCAAATTTAAGTTCTGATTGTAAATGAAGTCAGCGTGAATGAATAATGAAAAATGTAAACATGGGGCAATGCCGCCCATCGTATCGGGGGAGTGCCGTGCATTTCTGAAACGTCAAAAAAATATGGAAAAGAACAACAAATAACCAACAAAGCGCCAAATTCAGCTGGATTTTGATCAACTCACTACTAGTAGCTGAGATGGGGTTCAGAAGAAGAAGAAGAAAGGTGGAAATCATGAAAAAATTGAAAGACCTCAAAAAAAAGAAAGAGAAGCGCAAGAAAACCAGAAGTGAGAGCAGTGACAGTGATGACTGAGGAGATATCTCTGAGGGAGACCTTGTTGTAGACACAGACGAAGATGTTGAAGAATTCTTGACTTCGTCTTTTGTGGACAGCTTGTGTACAATTTGCCAAGAAGCCGATAATAATTCGCCAAAGTGGAATTACTAGCACTGCAATCACAGCAGCCACTACATGTGTTCCATAGGACGACCTGATCACGGACTATATGTGCAAGGCTATTTTATAATTTTGTAAAGAAAGAAAAGCTAAATATTAGTGTGGGTTCAAAAAAGTTCTATATGCAAGACTGTAGTTTACCTATTTCTAAGTCATCGTTCATTTTAACTATAGTTTATTGACTGTTTTCATGGTTTTTATTGTTATAAATACATTTAACCTTCTAACTTTGGAAAAAATGGGTAGAATGACGGTTGAGAGGAGAACATAATTCAGTTCTCGGGGTTGGGCGTCATTACCCCACAGTGTGGGAAATGCCGCCCAAAGCACTTTATTAACATTCACGGCAGTTTTTCCTTTAAAAATCCATTTATGTAAAGGAAATGCTCAGATATCGAAAATAGAATAAATTCTTGAGCCATTCGTCCAAGAAAAACATTTTTATGACGTTCTGTCCCTTAACTGTATGGTTCAGAAGTTAAGTGCACGGTGTTACCCCTCGTTCCCCTACTGACGGTAAATACTCGATTGAATTTAGCCATTTGTTGGTTACCAAATTCGATCTTTAATATTGGAAAGTGGAAATTACTCTCTATTTCGATTGATCAACTATTGTTTACAATAGTACTGGAGTCCAAGGACTAAGTCTGAGAGGTGTTTGGATAGGGTCCAAACCAACCACAATTGACACAGAGGTGAACGAGTTAGACAGCTCCGAATAAACTCCAACGGACAATGCGGCATGACTTTCAAAAATTATCTTTCTGCCTTTCCTTCAAAGTACGGTTAGAACTATGCTCACAACACATACGATCATATTCAGAAATGCGTTAGTTACAGTGTAATCTCGTCCACAACATGGGAGGTGGGAACGAGTCCTCAAATCCCAAACTTGACGCTTGCTCTATCACACGTTAAATTCGCAATCTGTAAAGATATCATCAGTATAGGATCTGAGTCAGATATAAAGTAAAGCGATCATTGATCTCCATGATGGGAATAAAGGAAATTAGCGGCAATTGGGAGACTGTTTATTCACCGTTTTTTCTCAGTTTCCATTTGCATTTTCTTACAAATATTTTCAAAGCAATTTTCCAAAATGTCTTGTGTTTTGACTTTGAGCTTCTCAACGATCTGTGCTGTTTTCAAGAATATTGAGTCCAACCAGGAAAAACTCGAAAAGCTAGTTTCTTGATTTTATTTTTGATTAATATTCACTATCAGTTGAAACATAATGAGGTGATGGTGATGGTTTGTCCCTTCCATGAACTGAATGCGAATGATGCCCGCAACACTCAAAGGATAGTAGATAATAGGCGATCAGTAATACATGGTAACGGTAGGAGAAGTATTTTCCATTGTAATAAATATCTATGTTGATGATTACAGCAACTTGAATGGACACTGGAATAATTTTTTCCCAGAAGAAAACATGAAATAATTACTTTTCAGAGAGGACTTGAGGAATTACAGAAATGGGACAGTGTTGTTAAAAATGTCTCTCAGTTATGCGTTTATTGTAGCTGAGGGTACAGAACCACAAACCATTTACAGCAGTTGGTAACAATGAGTATTTAACGATGAGTGGAGAAATTTAGCTCGTAGTGTCTATACTGATATTGTCCTTGGCAAATTGCTGAAAGCTTAGGTTGGTTAGCTACAATTGAAGTAGACTGCTTAGGGACAATTAGCGGGTAATTTAGCCATTGTGTAAACATTACTCATAGCTACGCTAGGGTTACTTATAATGATCCTAATTGAGTATAAACCAGTGGAAAATTATATCCCTCGCTGGTGTCTGAAGTGACAGAAGTTACTTGAAAGCTTACATTTCTTATATGCAAAACTTCATTTGCCCTTTTATTATTTTGAGTCGCAGTTCAACTCCGCTACAGTACGAAAGTTCATTTAATGTGTGTTCACGCCGCCTATGATTTCTATTCTTTTGTGAATCTTGGAGGTAGTAGAAAGACAATGTGACAATATAACCGATACCAGCAGATTACGGGGCATGTGTAGGTCTCTATCTACTGTCGTAGTTAGGCGTCCACGATCTCCTTCATTATCCATCAGGCTGATGGTCGTAAGAAGACCGGCGCTGAAAACCAACCTATGCCAATTTATATCTTTCACTCGAAAGTGGTAAAAACGTCCTCCTATTATGGACCATGGGCCACCTTGGACACTAAAACTCCGAACTTACGATCGTATATCGTGCCTACTCCTATTCTCGCCTATCAAACTGTCTACCTGAATATTCACTTCTATCACCTAACAACAAAATCAATGTTCTTGAACAAAAGTGAGATAGTAAGGTAACGGCACCGGTAGTGGCCACTGCTCCAGTAGTGGCCATTTTAAAGTTTATATTTGAGAAATAAGGATTCCCGGTCTCCTAGTGGCTTCAAACTTGCAGGAGGTACAGCTCATGTCATCTTGTAGTCAGAGGTTGAACTAGGAGTGTGCAGAGCATCATTGGAAATTGTGGTAAACTTCTCAACATGACCGTCCCTAGTTTCCTCGTTTGTTGGGCTGTATCCTTGAGCTTCTACTGGATAGAATCAATTTTGTTCATCTGGTATTGAATTTAATGATATTAAACACGTAAGGAGGGCAAAATGTCAAGTGGCCACTACTGAGACATGCACGTGGCCACTACTGGAAATTTCGTAATTTGATGTGGCCACTACTAGATCAAAATAAAGGTGTGAGAAAAAATTAATAAAAAATAGAAAAAATTGTTTTTTTGATAGTTTTAGGCAATGGATATGTTAGGGAAGAGTCGGGCTATATTCTAAATGAGTCCTGAAGAAAGTCAGTACTACTGTTGGCCCACAATTGTCAAAACTAAAGAAAAAAATTCTTAACTGTGGCCACTACCGGTACCGTTACCTTATTGAGACTTGTGTGCATCTGATTTGAAAATAGATGTCTGCAGTTTCAGACTAAATACATATTTTAAAGGAATTAGAGGACGAAAGGAGCAATGATGGAGTTATTAAGCCCTTAAGGGAGTCATAGAGAGCTGTTTCCGAGATAGGAGTTGTTTCAGAGTCGGGATTAATATCTCAAAAACAGCAGCGATATAATTTAATTTAATTAGTTCACGATCCTCAAACGACAAAGCAAAAGTTGCGTTTAGTAAATATTTCACTTTTCCCTCAAACGATCTAAGGACTTTGTGAAAATCACCTGAGTAGTTTTTCAAGCGAGTACGTGTTATAGCAATACTTATCAGTCTCATAATTTGAATGAGATCGGCTCAAATAAAACCATAATATGGATTTACAGAGAAAAAGTCATGGCTTCATTGTGGAATCTACGAGTTTCATACATACATGGTAAACATTTGTTGGAAAAGTAGTAGTCTGTCCAGCCCCAGATGTTTGATTTTTATTTCTCCGGGTTGATTTTCTCGATGTATTTCGCCCCTCTTTTTATTGGCATGGTTTTTGCACATACAGCCATAAAATACATTCATAGGTATGAAAAACAATAATTTACAAGATTCACTTAGGTATTAACAACATAATTTATATTCTTATTTCACTTTCTTCTAAGAAGGCAAACAATAATTGATAGATATTCGCATTTCCTTTTAGTAATATCCAAAATGTCATACAACTGTTTCAACAATCGATTTCTAGAGCCAGCATTCTTTCGCACACCGTCACAATATGTTCTACACTTCCCCCGCCACCATAATGAGCTCACGTCTCTTCAACAAAATATCGATATTATTGACCCTAGATATTCTAGTGACATAATACTTGATTCTTATTCTGCATTGAGCTCGAACAAATTTCTTGTTTGAAACAACTTCCTTAAACCAGGGTTTGCTTTTAATTATCGGGTAGAGAGTTTTGAAGAAAAGGCCTTTGGGGCTACCTTAATACCCATATTGCCATTCATTCCTTAGAATATTACTAAATGTAGTATAAAAATCTTCCTTAGGCAAGAGCCATTCTACCAAATCACCCAATACTGCTGCATTTTTCGCCGCTCCACAGCTCTTTCTTTGTACTCCAAACCGCTATGCACCGGAACCCATACAAAATTAATATCTACGCTCCGATTTCGACAACTTTCATCAATTCGATAATCTTTGCGATAGTATGATTATAGAATTTTGCAATCTTATTGCTGGGAATTGCTCTCATCTTTCCGAATCAGTACAAATTACTGCTTTGGTATTTGAGAACATGTAGTACCACGCGACGTACGTACTTATGTGCAAATTGTACAGCTATGGCTTCCGCAGTACACACATTAGCCTCTTCGGGAAGTCTGAATTGCTTTTCGGCATCATTTTGTATATCAATAAATGCACAGCCCACAGACTGAGATGTCTTCGACCCATCCGTGGAAATGATTTGACCATTTTGCCACTTTCTGTTGATAAATAGTCGAAACTGTTCCGTAACAGCCAAACAGCCAGTAATTGATTGGTCGAAAATGATGAACTGTTACGGGATTGAATAACACCTCACAATCCATAGCAAAAACTATGCAATCTCGGTTAGTGTGCATGATGAATAATTCTCAGTAATACCATTAACACAAGATCTGAAATGGGTAAGAAGATGAAAACGAAAAGGTCTTCAAACTGGAATTGATTTAGTACTGGAGCAATAAGATTCGTTTCGATAATTGCAGTTGGATTAACAGAGCAACAAGCATTCGAAGTTCGGACAAGGACCGTCTGATCTGTTTTAGTTGACTTCAGGTATTTCCACCGTATTGAATTTGCATGTATGCTATTGTGTTTTCCAAGAAAGTACCTTCTTTGAGTAACACTTCAGTGCATGAATAAGAGGAGAAGTGGAGAAACTGTATATCGAGAAGATATTGGGTGAGTCAATGTTGACTATAAGGTTCTGGCTCCCCGCAGTCCTCCGAACCCTTCTCCTCTCTTTACTTTCCCTACTTTCTCGAGAGTTCCCAACGCCGGCATCACATGGAAGTCATTCTGAATGCTCTGCCATCAAAACCTGGAGAGTCGTGCACGATTTGCTCACCCTCCTATTCAAATCTGGCTACGTAGATCTCAATCAATGGCTTTGTTGTTGAGGTAACTCATTTCAAATGAGAACCACTCGAGTGAGCAATGTTTGCATTGCAGTGTCTAAAAGTTCTTCAGCAATAACCCCCTACCATCTGTTCATGTCAGATGTCCAAGCCGAATGTGCGGCAATCATGACAATTTTGCGGTTCTTTGATTGAGGCACACATAAGATAGGATCGAAAAACTACGTTTATTAGTATTAACGCTGCGCAGGTCTTCCGATGTTGTTTTCGGAATTCCGGAACTTCTTCTTTGGGATTCTTTCGCTGAAAACCTAATGATCGTTTCTTGAAGGTGGAAATGATACTTCAACGTATCATCTCCAATAGAATGAACTTAAGACTTGCTCAACGTGAACTCGGTTGTCTTATTTGACGTCCCCGTCTTGGCATGTTCCAACACAAAAGACACACTTCATCAAAGTGTATTTAAAAGAAATTTTCTTTTAATATGTTATACTCTCAACATATAAGCGAATGTAAAATTTGTATATATGCACTGACAAAGGTTCCTTTAGGAAACTGTGTTTTTAGTTCCATGTGATCCTACTACGACTAATTAAGATGTAAATAAAGCGTTTTCAAAACCATTCGGGTTTTTGGTGTTGATTTTTAAGGGCCACTTTTCGTCTTATAAATTGCAATTGGGTGCACTACTGCGGTGGAACTGCTCATAATGATCCATACGTGTACGATTTTATATTACAGCTCTCTAAATGCAAGGTAGAGAAGTAGGTATCGTGTTAGGTTTTTTGGTGTTGGTTTTTAAGGGCCGCTTGGGTGCACTTCTACGGGTTTGAAACCAGCCGATTCTGTGACCGAAACCTCTAGGAAACATACATCCACTTGCCTATGTCAGCAAAAACGTCGAAGAACCACGTTATGTCCCATCGCAGCATGAGGCAATTCATGGTGGAATTCGGTGAAAATGAACAGATTTGCATCATTTTGTTCATTTTTTTGTTACGAGGGAATGGGAGTTTTACAGGTGAAATATAGATATAATTCGAGTGGCAAGATTCATGAGTTTTCAATTTCAAAGTTTTTGTTGTTCCATTTTAATAGATTTTCTAAGCGCATTTGAATACATTTTTCAGCATTAGTTTGACCTTAATTTTTTTAATGGTCTAGTTTTTCGTTTACATACTACATTTCTCTATTTCTTCTCGTAATGAAAAAGTAAAAATTCCACTAGGCAACGGTGTACGTGAGATATGTCTGATTTGAAACTTTCCCATGTGATTTACCTTCTCATAGAAGAAATATTTCATTCATAATGTAACAAGCGACCCATATTTCCAGAACAACAATGGCTCCATAGTAAATGTCATTCAAGACTACAAATGTTATGAACGCTTTGAGTAGTTGATTTGGGATATGTAATTTCTTAACCAACCGTTTCATTTGATTTCAGATCCAGTTCACAACCGCACTGATTATGGGAATAAATGGAATCAGATCCGGTTGTGACTTCCCATTGTGGATGCAGTACGGTCTTGTCCTCTACATGGTTTCTTTCATAGTGCTATTCGGAAATTTCTATGCTAAAGCTTACATTGAAAAGGTAATTCTTAACTCTGC
The DNA here is from genome assembly GCA_031894815.1 of Creontiades dilutus. Classification (NCBI taxonomy): domain Eukaryota; kingdom Metazoa; phylum Arthropoda; class Insecta; order Hemiptera; family Miridae; genus Creontiades; species Creontiades dilutus. The sequence continues at coordinate 1,419,897 of JAVIWC010001049.1, read as the reverse complement.
TTTTAATTTCGTAAATTCTCGATTCATTGCTTAAGGTTCATGAGCTTAAATCAGGTTCATATCGATGTCATCAATATGACACAGGCATCATATTAAAAGCTACCTCAGTTTCAAAATTAAAAGTGTTTAACATCATATTCAGAGAAAAATTTTAAGAACTTCGATATTATTTCGTATTTTTCTGAATTCAGTTCCGACTTTTTGCACTGTTAGCTAAACAGCATAACCAAAATCTGTCATTCAGAGAGGTACGTTCATGATTATTTTTCATTAAACTGGCTGATGTAAGTACCTTCTCACTACCATAAATGCATTAAACATCATCTTCATTAAGAGGAAATGAAAACTTTGAACCATTTTTTCACATTTTTAAAATTCTATTTTGAAATTATGCACCGCTTTCTGAACAGTCTGAGAGTTTATTATTAAATGCTGATAAACGGGTGGGTTTGATTAACTTGTCTTCAATATGTTTTTCTTTTCGATCCTAATTGTTTAACTAACCTTTCTTGTGCAATAAAAATCGGAAAGTTTGATTTTGTTCCTCTAGGAGGAGAATGGAATGAGTAATGGTAGCTCTGCTCATACCTACTAGAATTCCCAGCGAATTTTACTGGATTTTTTATTTGTTTGATCAAGAAAATAGTTTAAAAATTATTTAAAAGTAGATATTTTATATCTATATTTATAAGTGTGATCATAAGAAAACCGGAACGTCCCTGTAAATGCATGCAGTAATTTCCAATATATTTCACCCAAAATCGACTTGCTATAAAAAATTGATATGAAATAGGATTTTATGTGTTTTTTTTTTTCGCTGGATCGACACTTTCTCGGACCAACTTTCTACCATTTGTTTTGTTACAAAACGTAACACATTTGTTTACAAAACGGAAAAGATGATGGGACAAGATGATACCAACAACAAATACAAAGAGCAATATGATATTTAACAGCATATATGATAATTCAGTTTTCATAGACAGTTGAGGACTTTAGTGTGCTCAGGGAGGATTGAAAAGAAAATGGAATCCCGTCTGGTAAAAGTTCAGGAAATCTCGACTTGGTGCAAGGATCTCAATTTAGCCATGTGGGTTCTGCCGAAGACTGTTGCGTTGCTAAGGGGCTATTCGTGGTCTGGAGGGTTGGTGTGCCTCGAACTCCCTCTTCTTGAACCTATCTAAATGCTCAGTCACCACATTTCACCGAATTGCTCAGCCCATATATGATTATGCTTTGAGTGGACTCATAATATGATTGATCTCGGAGTGCTTTGCGATGGCCAGCTTACTTTTTCTGGACACATTGATGGTATTGCTAGACGCGCGCTCAGAGCCTTGGGTTTTTTGAAGAGGACCACTCGTGATTTCTCCAACGTTGAGGCAATTGTACTTCTATATAAGTCCCTGGTTTTACCACTTCTTAAATACGCCTCCCCAGTCTGGTCGCCCAGTTACTCCATCCATAAGTACTCCCTGGAGAGAGTGCAGAGAAAATTTCTGAGGTACATCGCTTATAAGATTGGTATCTTGGCCGGGGACTTGTGAACCTCTGCTTGAGTAGTCCCAACTGCTGCCCCTCGAGACTCGCAGATGCCTGGCATACGTAAAACTATTCCACAAACTGCTCAAAAACCAACTAGACTGCCCGGCTCCCTTGGCTAAGGTGAATCTTCGAATTCCCAGGATGTCGGCGCGTTCGTCTCTTCTCTTTGAAATACCCTTTTCCCCAACGAACTACCAACTTAACCGGCCTAGTCTGGCTAATTTTTGCCTTCAGGCTAACCTTATGACTTTTTTGTGACTCCCCTGCCCTGCTGAGATCTATAGTATCATCATCCCCCTTATTCAGTGTATAGTGCTTGATTTGCTCTTATACTTAGCTTGATCATTATGTTTAACCACCATATCTATTTTTACTTCTGCTTGTTCTCTAGTTGATTCTGTGAATTATTGTCTCGCTGTTTTCTTTTCTTTCATGTAGGGCTTGCCCGTAACTATAAAATAAACAAATTTTTTGAGAAAGAAACCATTTTCCCAAATGCGAACAATTTCGTACGATGTGGTCTTGATCTACTGCCACTCAGTCCTCTGAAATTCGATGTCATCAGGTGACAACTGATAGATTCGCGAGCACGTACATAACTTTGTTGATGTTTACGATATTTGCCTGTTGAATAACATTCGCTTCAACTAATTGTGTCATCGATTTTCTCCAGGGGAAGCGGGCTTATGGTTACAGCACCGATATGAGCAGCGTGCCTTCGACCAGCAAGATGGAGTAGATTTCCCTCTCAAGAAAACGACTCAAGGAACGAGAGAAGAGAGAATGACTACCGTACAAACTTGTATTAATGCTGAGAACATAAACGGCTGACTAATTTTTAAATAAAGTTATTAAAACACTGTAGTTTCGACAATGGAACTTGAATTTACTACGCCAATAAACCTCTGCAACGACACATCGCCAAACATTGTTGAAACACGGAAAATTTGTTGGTTATTTACTTCGTAACGAGTTTTATGTTTGCCTAACAAAACGGTACTCTCAAGTTCGTTATTTCCGAGATTTTTAGTTATTCGTACAGAAAAAATGGTTCACAATGAATTGTACTCAACTCCAGTCGAGCAATGCTTTTATAAAAAACTTCAATCAGCAGCATGCATGTATTTTGTTTAATTTTTCAGGAATGTTGGGACTTGGTTACTATCTTAACGAATTATATACGGACGTTCTTTCATGTAGGGGTCGGTGCCAAATATTTCCTGAACCATGCAGCTTACTACTGTGATTAGTAATTTAAATGTTATTTGTGTTGATCAATGACCATTATTTTTGTAACGTTTTGTTTGTTAATGCATTTGTTGATATTGATTTCTTTATCAAAAGTCTACGAACATGTTAATGATCGTCAGACTATATGAAACACATACAATATGTTTATGTGCTCACCCGTTCTCAATTATGTTTATTTTATTGAAAGTCAGTTGATATGAAGTGTATGAAGTTAGCCGCAGAGTAGGTCATCACGGAAGCTTCACAAATGCAATTTACAATCATATCATTGATAAAAAATGTGTTGGTAGGCTTTGGAATTAAGAATTACATGCGTCAATTATTTATCTCGCTGTTCACAACCAATTTATTTAAAATCTTATTCATTTATTTGTTTGTTTGCCTATTTTTAAGATTATGTAATAAAATGTGATTTGATATTTTTGTAAAAAGCTTGTTTTCTTGCCCTTTGAAGTTAGAGATGAATTTCTCGCCTGAAATTTAGGATGTTGTGAGGACGAGCCCTGATACACGGAGAGCGCCCTAAACTAAACTTAATTCGTTCTAATCGTTTTCAAGTCAGTAATTTTGAAAACGTTTTCCATTCATTTCTGAAAACGTGTTACAGAGTCCTCCAGCTGGCCCAACATTATCGTGTTTATTTTCGGAAGGTGACTTATTTCGTTCTAGACTTAATCAAAGCTTCCATGCTCTTTTCTTGTCTGATTTTGATGAAAACTTCAGCGATTGTTCCTGTTGTAATAGGTCTCCGACGCGTTCCATCATTAGAGACGAATATACAAAAGTAAAATCCTTAAAACACCCTCAACCGGATACAAAAAAAAAAAAAAACAATATATCAAAAAATATATCCGGATCAAACACCCTCAATATACCGTCTATACACACAGGTAAATTCGCAAACATAAAAACTCTAAAATCGATTCAATTATGTTCTCACACTTTATTTTTATTATTATAACTTACAGTAAGAAGTAAACTACTATTTCTTTTAATAAATTTAATCCATCTATACAGTTAAGTTATGGAAAGAAGGATGGTGCCTGTGAGACCCAATAGCGGAAGCATTTTTAATAAATCAATCATTACTTCATATTCAGCTAGAGGAAACATGAGGAGACTGATGAAAATTAAATTTTTACATCACAGTATCTACGAGTACTGATTGGCATTTAAGAAGACCCGGATCTTCCTGAAACAGGTTTTGTAGTTAACTGCTTTTTGTAAATTGCCAATGAAATTGAATGAAATAGTAGGTTTGCTGATGACATCTTTGAGAAAAATTTGAGCGATCCAGAAAACAGTGCTTTTTTTCATTTTTAGATAAAAAAACCTCTGCCAAGTGGGTGTGGCACAAAAAAAAATTCCTCGTATCCATAACATGACTGTATAGATCATTGAAAATTATTATTAACTAAAGAACTTCGTTCAATTAGGTGAAGTAAATATTGAATTAGGGTAAATTTATTGTTATGCAGGAGCAAAACTTGAGAAAATAAAGGTTGGCATGTTCAACTATTGAACAAACTATTGATCGAAATCGGTCAAGAACTCAAGGAGTTATGCGCGTAACAAGGATTTCACGTTTGCGCATCGCAGAGGCTACTATTGATCCGGGGGTCATGAAACTCATAGGGGACCATCTACACATCAAACCGAACAAACCCTGAAAATTTCATCGAAATTGGTCAAGAACTCCTGGAGTTATGCGCGTAACAAGGATTTCACGTTTGCCCATGCGCAGAGGCTACTATTGATCCGGGGGTCATGAAACCTATAGGGGACCATCTACACCCTAACCCGCACAATCCCTGAAAATTTCATCAAAATCGGACCATAACTTCGTGTAGTTTTGCCCGTAACAAGGATTTGCTGACAGACACAGACAGACACACAGACAGACACGGAACCAAAATTGTTCAGAAAGGTCTAAAACGCAAAATGCGAGTGGAATTTTTGATTTTGGAGACAAAAAAATTTTCACATTCCGAAAGTGAAAACAATGCTTCCGCTACTTTAGTAGACTCGGAAGCAATATATTTTCTAAGACGTGGCAGGCAATGAATGAGTAGACCCTCTTGTATGAATGAAGGAGTACATCAAAAATTGTCATTGGTTCAAAACCTGTTTTGGCAATGGAAAAAGGTAGAACACAAACGACACTGGGGAAAGACCCCGGTAAAGGAACATAGTGAATTGGGAGAGTGCATTGTGCTATTGCAGGAGTACAGCTGCCCTGTATTTCTCCAGAAGGATCTTGATGTGAACCACTATGTTTATAAATTACCGGTTCATTGTCAACTTGCAAACAATTCTGATTAATTTTCGCATGATTGAAACCTTGCATATGATTTTTGATGATAAATTCGGAAAGAATGTAAAAGATGTTAACTTTCGCCGACATTAGGTACCAGTAGACACCCTTGTAGAGGGAATCCTGGTAGAGATGGAGGATTGACTCCTGGAGGTTGGGAAACAGAAGTACGATTCAAAACAAACCACATTCTGGGTGCAGTTGAGGGAAAATTATCCGCTCCTAGGACTGTGAATACAACACTAATGGTGGGAGCAAATATAATAATAATAATAATAATGAAAGTTGCAACCTCTTCGTATCTTATTAGATATCACGAGTTAGGGGAACAGGTATGAATGGGTCTCATTACGTAGGTACCTTTCATGTGCTCGTTAAATGCTCCATGAGGAGCAGGATGATTTGTCACACGGGAAAATATGGAGTTTTCATCTAAAGATCAAGTGAAACCCTAGATGATTTTCACAAGTCAACAAGAGCACGTCCGATGTGGTCGCGAACGGCGACCGGAATGCGGTTACGAATCGAAATAATCGGTTTCCTTCTTAGAAGCGGGCGAGTGGTCGGCGCTTTTAATAAGTTTTGCTTCCTAGTCTATCGCCAGGTGGTGGAAGCTTTGTTTTCACTTTCGAGAGACGAAAATGTTTTTCTCCAAAATGATTCACACCCATTTTACTTTTTGGACTATTCTGAACAACGTTTCGTTACTGGCTGTCTGCCGTTGTGTCAGTCTGTGTCCCCAAATCCTTGTGACAAAATTTATTCTTGTTCATGCGCAAACGTTATACCGTCTACATCATTTTCTCAGGCTTAGCTATCCGATCTCGCACACATTACAACAAAATTTGTGTAAAAACAATCGAATATTTGCATATTCGTTTCAACACAATAATATCATTAGTACCTTCTGCTCATATGCAAATTCTTTGTAATTGCACACGCCTGATTGCTACAGTTTCCACCAGATTTTAATGGCATTTTCAGAGGACGTGCGGGTTAAGCTGAAGATGGTCCCGTATTAGTTTCATATCTCAAAAATCAATAATTCATTCTGCTCAAACGTGAAGTTCGTCAAGCTTTGTTTCTCCAAGTTCTAGTGGTTCGATCTTGCTAAAATTTCAAGAATAGGCTGGAAATGCCGATTTGATCGTCTCTGTTTCAACTTGATTGAATCATTTTTGTGTGTGATCTGCAATGCACGTCACTCACCCATTTGAAGGCGTTGCTGTAGACGGAAACATGTCCCGTGCCATTTTCTCCCTTGAATTATTGTAACAAGCATACATTCTAGATATTTTCATATTATTTACAAGATTTGAATGATCTGTATGTTCTCGCCATCGATCTTGCAACAACGGTTTGGGGGACTTTTTAATTTTTTTTGCCACCTTTTTCATTGAGAAAAGCCACCTAAATGAGATATACAATAGAACAAAGTATTGTATATTTAAAATATTTGTTTGATAAAGCAGTTATTTGGAAAGATCTTTAAAAATATGACGTTATCACCCATCTTATTTCATTATCTGGTTGCTATAAAACATCGAATTCAAATTTTTGCGGTACAAACACTGGAAAATAACTGAGGTATTACAAGATGTGTGTAGAAGAGTAACGGCAACTTCAAACCGAATACTTCATCACAGAAACGTTTGGAAACTCAGTAAGAAATTATATGTTCAATGACAATACAACAAGAAATCCCCAAATTTGGATCAGCCTGAGGTAATTTCAACCAAATTGTGACTTTGCCCGTTTTCTTAAGATTTCATGCAGGTATGGGTTGATTCAGAGTTTCCGGGTGAAGCCAAAATAGAAAACAAATTTGGACCTTCTACCGAAAACTTGAAAGAATGACTGTTTTTGATAGTGCGATTTTGTAATAGAACTCGTCAAAGTCAATTCATGCGGCTGAAGAATAATTTGGTCGGGGCCACTTTGTTGCCTATCCACTAGGCGGGCAGCTAACGCAATACAGTGAAGTAAAGCAAATAGCATAAGCTGTGGAACGCAGGCGCAATGCGAGGTTGGGGTATGGGGGATGAGGGTACAATAGCCAACTCTTTATCGAATAGGGTGGCCACTATCAGAAACCGAAATGCCAACACATATTGATGACTGTCAAGCAAATGAAATGCACCAACAAAATGCAAATGCCACGCATCATAAAAATTAGATAAACGTTTGCTGAAAAAATGAAGACCTTCTATTAGGGGAAGTTCACGTGGAAACGAGCAGGATTCGTAATACTACAGGTCTCAGTAGAATGAAAAAGGGATCATTTTACAAACTAACCAGAATGATTTCTGAGGAATTCATGGCAATCTTGGTAACATGGCTTAGAGCTCGGTTATATGGTAATCGTTTTTCGACGTTTTGAGGGGAGGAGGAAGAGGGGGGCGTAGCATTCGATCGGAACTAATTTCTATAGAAATCAAACTAAATTTCGTAAACTTTGGTCTAGTAGTTTCGATGAAAAACTTCGGATGGATTATGGCAGACAGATTTCATACAATGAATAGTGCGCCAAACTTTTAAGCATCAAATCACTTGCAACGAATTATTGGAAACCAACTTTAAGAAAAACAAAGTTTTACAAAAAATAGTCCATTTCCAAAAAAATTGAAGATTTATAAAAGCTAAATCGATTCCAGTTAAGTCATCATCAGTAAAAGAGCACTTCGTGTCTGTTTTTGTGTGCGTGTACAATTACTGTTCTAATACTGACCATGACATAACCGTTAAAATCGATAACTCTTTAATTTTGAGCATATAAGCTACATTTCTTTTAAAATCTCTGTGTTTTTGTTGCTCCGACGTTTCCGTTGCTGCCAAGCTAGTCTTTATTCGTTCCGGATCCGGTCGAGGAGCCATTCATAATAGATTCCTCGATATCTCCTGCGAATGACAGGGCATATTTCTCCCTAAGATTTCTACAAGAACTCACCAATGACGCTTGGACCAGTACAGACTTTTGGGCTTAAACATTTAAAAAATTTTCCGAATGTACTTTAAATGAGCCTTCAGGCTGGTCAGGTGTATGAGGTGACCCAAAAGCCAAAGCAGTTTTCTCAAATAATGTGCTAAAAGTTGTTGAATTCGTGGTAGTGTTAGCACTCTCAGAACTGAGCTCCATAACCGACAACTCACCAAGAAAGAAAATTAAATATGGAGAATTTCGCTGGCCCAGTTACATTATATTAAAATTACATTATGTTAACAATATCCAACGACCAATTTGATGCTTAAACCAATCAATTTCGTATGTAAAACCTTCAATTAGACTTGTTAAAGTACATACGTGTAAAATTCACTTATTCGGATTGGAATTTTCGTTTAGAGGTTTTGACAGGTGTAGTACACATTTTGTAAGTAAGGGAAATGTCTCAATTTGAACAAACATACGTTAGTCCTTTATCGATTCACGTATCTAGGTTACATAATAGTTTTTAAATTTGAAAATCAATCATCCAGCAAAGACGAAATTCATAGTCTCAAGGAGTTCTGCGTTTTAATGGTGAGCTACGGAGAAACCCCCAAATTTCTTTCCGCTTCAGTAAAGGCATTGAAATTTCATACGGAGCCTCCATGTCTTTTACAGTTGCTGTTTATTGTTAATGTGGAGTAACCGTATTACTAATGGTCTCACTGCAGTGAAATTCATAAGGGATGGTTTTCAGACTAACTGGAATGATTTTGGGGAAATTCGTTGAAAGATTGACTCGTTAAATAAATTATTTGAAGAATAAAGTGTGGGGGGGGGGGGATGTTCAAATTTTTGAAAATTGATTACGTAAGTTTCAATATTGAAATAAACCGTAAGCCTCTCTAAAAACTTCTCCAAATAGATGTATTTACCCCGCGAGTGCGCCTGCAGTTTGGAGTATCTGCTATCCCGCTAAACACAACTGTATTGCACGTTTGTGACTGCTTGTAGACTCCGTTACAAAACCATCATGATACATCATTATGTTACATATTATGTAATCATATTATTTTATAATACATGTTATGTTAAAAATATATCATTATAAACTTTATAGGTAGGATTACCTATAAAAACTACCAACTACTAGGGGTTTAGTTTATCAATAGTGCAATATAATAGCACACCAGGAGCATAAAAGGTGAATAAACGGATACAATTCAAAGGATGCCTTCTAATACTTGAAATTAAATGAAAATTAACAAAGCTAAATAGTTAAGCCAACGCCACTCCGAATTTTCAGAAAATATTGAATAGTTAGCTCTCAGTATGTCACTATAATTTTGGCTTAATATCTTAGTCACGAATGATTCGAATATACAGGATCCTTTTTAATATACAGGGTGTTACAGGTCGTGACGGTCATAGGCCAGGAGAAGATTTTACGGAAAGTTTCTGATCGAAAATGCCTCCTAGCATTTTTTTTTTTAACCCTAGGAAATACGTTTTTTTTTTCAATTTTAAGATTTTTATCGTTTTTTCGTCCTTACCGCATTAAAACGGCCGTATCTCCCACATTTTGCGTGCGATTTCAAATCTGAACCCCCCATTGGAAAGAGCGTTAAATTTCCTATCACCCTAATGGAGAATCAAATTTTTTGAGCGGGCAAAACGGTTAAAAAAATCTGCTTGAAAAGGACACATTGTCAAATCGTGGAAATCTCGACTTTTTTCAAACGCTTATGAGTCCCTGTAATAAGGCATGTGAATTTTAGCCTGTAGTTCTAAAAGATGCGCCAAAATGTAAGCTTTCCAGCGATATAACCAGATTTGAAATTCCATGTAGTTTTCTGGGAGAAAATTGCTTTTCAAGTAAGAAAAACGTGGGTTTTCACTGGATACTCCGGTTTTTCATTATGCGTTGATTCGTCTGGTAAAAATTATTAAATTATTATTGAATCATTTTAATAAATTGTACATTCTTGCTGTAGATACTGTTCAAAATGTCCACCATTCAATCTATGAGCCCCTTCTATCAATGAGCGACACAGATTTGTACACGAAGGAGTCAGAGTCCGCCGGGCTTTTACGAAAAAACTCTGTGATAATCAGTTGCTTTTCGTTGTTCTCATCAGTACAATGCCTGTTTCATTCACCAACGTGGAATACGCTGACATGATGCTTGTGTATGGGTACACAAATCAAAATGCCCGTGAATGTGAGTGATTTTGAGGCGGGTTTAAAAGCGTATTTCCTCAGGTACCTAAAGTATGATGTTTACTTTTATGTGTCGTGTATCTATCTGTTACTCATAACGTGGATTTCGGTTGGACAACCAAGTGTTTGACACCCTCGAACAGATGCCACTGTTGGAAAGGAGAGAGCTGTGGTGGCAAATGGATGGGTGTCCTGCTCACAATGCTCGCATAAGGGAGCTCGTATGTCAAGGATCTGCAAATAGTGATTTTGAATTTTTTTCCCCGTGATTTTATTTATTGTAACTGATTGTAGGATACATAATCTAGCAATAAGATTTTGAAATGAAGTATGAGAATGATCTTATGATACTTAAAAAGTAGTACATTTTGGTTTAAAATCACACAAGACGCGATCAACGTTTTGTTGATACGGAAACTGCACTCTTGTAGATACTAGTATATAAAAATGGAGGTTCCAAATCGTAAAACATCATTGAACCTGATGATTTACATCTGATAACACCATTCAGTGATGCTCAATACAATGAAATGGAGTTGACATTTATAGTTTAATGATATCGTGAAAAAAGAATCAACAGTTTTCCCAGTTCGGTGTAGCGGAAAGCTTCCTCGTAACAAAGTAGGAAATGAAACAATGATCGTCAGAAGTCACATTTGTGAATGAGCAAAATTTTACTGTGGACTGTGAGCGATTGAGCTCATAGGGGACCATTCACAGCCTGAACTATGTAATCTTTGAAAATGTAATCGAAATCGGATGAAAACTGTAAGAAACACGACCCAAATGAAGCTCATGTAGGATTATGAGACCGTCACTTTCCAACTACCTTCCTTTTTTCTACTACATTAAATAAATTTTAAGATAGATTGAAATACTAGGCCGAGAGACAATGATGCTTAATAGATTTGTTAACTCGATGGAGATATGGAATGATCATGAGTAATACTATTTTGTTAAAAGTTGAGCAAACCTGATTTGATAGTTTATAACCTCATACCTAGTTAATAAACTGGTTAATTTGTTACGGAGGAAACCAAAGTATGTAATAATTTGGCGTTGTAATAATTTTCGAGAGATGGGTAAACTACCAAAATCAAGCTTGCCATTCGCATTTTACGTTTCAGACCGTTTGGTTTCGAGTTCATCAGGTCGGTGCAAGTGATGTGCGAGTAGGGGAAACGATGGTTCCCTATGAATCGCATCGCTACCGGAATAATGGGAACGATGAGCATTCACAAACTACAGGAGTTTCACTCGACTACGATGAAAATTGCAAGCATTGTGAATATGGGGTCGAAGTGTTCGTCCCTCTTAGCAATAGGCAGTTTCTGTGCATGTTAGTAGTAATATTATCTGATAATACTACCTCAGCTGCGGCCGAAATAGATATTCCGATATCTTGAAACTGCCCCCGAAAATGCAGAGACTTTAGAGGTTTTGAGTTTGAAAAAAGTGGTTAACAGCATGGAGGCAGCGATGACGTGACGGTCCTACACTTTCAATGGAATTCGGTTTCTCCCCTTGCTCTTTCCAAGTCCCTTGGTCGTCCTGGTTATCCAGTACGCAGGATACAAGATGCGTTGTCAAATATGTAAAAGACAGCAGAAAACAGAAGATCAGCAAGCGTTCCACGATGTTCGGTTTAGTGCAATCCTCCCGATTTCATTGTAACTAGTTGAAGTGATGGGAACTAAAAGAAAGTTCCCTGCAAAAGGATGCAGGGGAGTTTTCTTGATTGATCCGCACGAGATGAGACAACCCCGTCCGCAGGAAATGGTGGATGAAGTCGCCTGTCATCTATCAACTACATTGATCTTGTACTGTTGTAAGAAACAATACGATGAAAGCTTCAGAACAACATCATTTTTACAGAGTTGTGAGTACTTGCGACTAGGCCCACACAAAAAGTGGATATTTAAATTGTGGGAAATTATCATAATCTCTTTCGGTTAATTGAAATAGTTTGTCCAGTTTTTTGCATGTTTTTGTAAGCCTCCCCCATTACATTGTATTTTCTTAATTTCTATTATTTTCCGCTCGTATGAATGTATTGTTGGTTGTAAATTAGGCTTCCCCTTACATAAATAAATGCATAAATGTAAACGTAGATTTCCAACGTGCGATTTTCTTCAAGATAATTCTAGTTTGGAAGTTCCTTTCTGAAAGTTGCAGCATCGAATGGTTCTCTATGGAAGACGATTTGGATATTTCCTTCAGGAGTTGGCTGTTTATATCGTTTTTCTTTGCTTTCGTTTTTCTATAGTTCTGAATGAAAAAAAAAAGAACCGGTTGAGAATTTTAATAGGTATCATTAGTCCTTGAACGGATAGACCATTACCTCCTCCATCCCCCTTCCGGACATCAAATTTAAAACTTTTGAAGTTTATTAAGCAAGAGAGGTTTGTTGGACAAAAATTGGGATCCAGCAAAAAATTATATATGTTGAAATCCGACACTTTACATGGTGTAATGCAAGTCGTGTCCGACCTGTTTTCCGTGTGTGCTACAACCTATTTTCGACCAAAAGTGCCTCCTAGAGTTTTTTCTTTGGAAGCTTCGTTTCCGATTTATTTCACTTTTACAATTTTGTACGTGTTTTCGTCCTCACTTCACCAAGATTGCCCTTACTTCTTTAATTTGCACAAAAACATTCAAATTTGAGGATGCCGTTAGAAAGGGCGTTGAACTTGTTGTCTTTTTAATGCCTAAACATTTTTTTTAAAGCAGAATTAATGGACGTAAAAAGAGTGCAAAAACTGATAGGAAGGTATTTGGTAGTTTTCCTTTTATTTTAGGGAGGAGGTTTGTACTGAAGAGAATCGAAATTATCAGTCTTTAGGCACTCAATTACAAATTAAGTTGTTCAAAATGTCCTTCATTTTGGTGTAGGTTTGCAGAGGCTGTTCGTCGGAACACTGCTTCGACGATATTCGGCATTCCCTGAGTTTGTAATACAACTAGATTAAAATAGGGATCAAACAATTCAGTTTCATGAGAATCGGTTTGAATCCCATTTACACTGCTCCAGCATCCTTCAGCATCGAACATTCGCGATCGAGAATTTGCCGGTTTTCAACGAGCACCACTGTTGACACTGCCCGATTCCCGACGATCAGCCGTTCGAGAGCATTTCCTGCGATCAGATGGCAACTGTTATTATCAAGATTCGACTGAGATCCGTCCGGGGTGTTTACACTGAACTGGCGACGAACGAGCATCCCTTTGGAAACCGACGTCGGGCGGATCAGCCTCGATCACGGGCAAACCTTCAGGACGAACGTTGCTTGGTTCGAAGCGAGTGCTTACACCGCCTGACCCTCGAAAGAATGCTGGTTCGAAGCCCCTGTTCCGCGGCAAAATGCTGCCCAAAAAACGGGGGCTTTAGGCCTGGACAAAATTTGTCACGAAATGGGTTTGTATCGATTTATTTTTTTCTCTTGTTTAGGTTGTTCCACACCTAACCCCCCCCCCTCCATTGACGAAGCTTCGCTTCATAGGGTCGTACTAAAAACAAACAGAAGAGCAACAACCAAAATACAAGGTTGGAAAGACGGTAGCGGCTCCGCGTTCCTGCCTCCGTAACTGTTGATCTCTCGAGTAGAGAAACCGGTCACAATTTTTTTCCCCTCAATATAGGAAGAGAAGCGGGTTGAGTAATATTAGGTGGCCGACGACCTTCTTCCATCTCAATTTCACATGCGATCTTCATTATCACTGTCTTTCATAATCTGGATTATTAGGATTCCTGTCATACAGAATGATTCCAAGACAGATATTTTGTTCAATTTTCAACTTCCTATGACAGTAAATTGTAAATAATAAAATATATATGAATTACATGACCGTTTTAGATTGAAGTACAGTACAAGGAAACCCGATGAATTTTTAACGAACATAAAGTCATAGCAATCGTTGAACGAAATTTCGTGACGTCGGCTTGCAACCCTTCTCCACCTGTCTATAGTTATTGGCTTCGAAATTCAGCTAGCGCTCTAATTTTCCAACAATTTCGGCACAGTTGCCCGAATATGCGTTTGACAGTCTACATAGCCCTTGAACCTGCACGGGTTGGGAATGTTATATGAAGTTCTTAGTCTCTGATACCAGTGATCTGAGTTTGCAGCAAGTCTGTAATCCTCTAGGTTCATGGTCAAATCTCGCTGACCGTTTGTGGGCTGTTAGCTTTTCATCTGCGAGTTCCAGCATTCTGCAGGAACAAATACTGCGGTTATTGACGATTAAATTCAGCTGAGACATCGCACTTCCAACAAAGAAGGCTGAACCATTTTTGCACAGTCGCTCGTACTGGGGGTTGACAGTCAGTATAGCTCTTGACCTGTTCAAGTTGACGGGCGAAAATACTCTTTAAATGGGGTTAGTTACAACATTTTTTGCAGGTTAAAACTGCCTCAGTTAAAATTAACTTTACAACCAATATATTTTTTCAGAGTCCTTGCTGATAACAAAACAACTGCACAACACATTACTAGCAGTTTTTGCATTGCCAGCGTGCATGTTCCATGTTCTTTTCGTGCTTAGAAACTTTGTGGTTTTATTTCAACCTCTCTAGCACTCTGACCTTCGCAAATTAGGTAGCTTAAACTCATTTCAAGAAGATATTTGATGTTCGTTCATTATTTTCAAGAATAACCCTTTGCATTCGTGTAGGAAACATTTTTTTGTAACCCCTCATACTTGGTTCTTTCACGTTTCAAGATTCCTAATGTTCCCGCTAAAACCCCGCCGTTCGCCGTACGACCCATAAAAGGCCTTAGGATTGTTGTACAAATTCCGTTCTTCTGCACGTCACTACCATTCTTCGGGGTCAAAAATACGCTAGAAAGGTGGTTTTACTAGGTTTATACTGGCATAGGCAATTGGCGTGTTAGTTCCAAGTAATTTTGGACGCAAAATCAACTGGGATAGGTTTTAGATCAGTAGAAATTCACCCAAAGCAAAATAATCGCAATTTTTAAACCTCACAGTGACCTCCCGAACCTCACAATGACACGAGCAATCGTATAGCAACAATTTTTTACAAGCCCCCCTCAAATTTTATCACTTAACGCTTCAAGAGCTCCTGGACTCAGAACCTGCAATGTCCATCCGCCGTCAGTAGTACAGACCATAAAAGGCCTAAGAATTGATGTAAAAAATCCCTTATTTCGCACAGGGATTCCGGTATCCCAACAGGCACTAGTTGATCCAAATTTCTGGCCCACGCGACCGCTTCACACACGTAGATGCTATTGGTCAAAAACCGCTTAAAAACGTGTTTTTTGTCGGAGGTTTTTATTGACCTAGGCAAGCGGAGAGTCATTTTCGAATACTTTCGGACGACATCAATTGAAATGGGTCTCAGACCAGACCGAGCTCGACTGACTAAGAAAATCTCATTTAAGGGTGAAGATGTTGAAAAAAATTAATGTAAAATTCAGTTTTTTACATCCTAATTTTTTCCGTTTCTCGTCTTTGACGATTTTTTAAACGTGGTTCAACACGTTGAATCGTACTTGGCTGAGAAATGGTAGGTACACCTCCGTGTTAACCAACTACTTATCTCAAGATCTCAAGCCTCGCAGCAAGTGATGTCAAGGGCGTTAGGTGGCCCTTTCCTTAGTTTTTCGAGGTTTTTATTGACCCAGTGTGTTTTTTAGATGTCATTTCCAAGTACTTTTGAGCAAAGAATCTATTGGCGTGAGTCTCTGACCAGTCCGAATTAATCTGACTAAGGGAATCGCATTTTAAGGGAGAAAATGCTGAAGAAAATGGGTGTATTCAGTTTTTTAAATCCCAATTGTTTCTTTTTGACAATTTTTTCCAATGTGCCTGATGCTCAACACGTTGAATTTCATTTAACTGGAAAATGGAGTTTATTAAGCTTGTGAACGGAGTTCTTCAATCCCCATCGCTTCTCTGCAGAGTCAATTTAAATGTGCCTCCCTACAGAACTCTCCCAACACCTTGTCCCAGGTGCCTTTCGGAGCCCACAATTACCTTCGGAACCGACCAATATGTCGTTTGTTTCGTGAGGTCAACACTTTCCTGGATTCAAGTGACTGTGATATAAACTACTCGAAATTTGAAATGTACCACCTACAAATCCAACGGTATCCTCCTCCCAGGTAGTCACTGCGCGCAGTCACGGGTTTGATTTTGTTATCAAAGGCTCGAAAGAACAAGGGGAAGTGAATTTTACAGCGCAGCTGCTGAAAAACATTTTATAGAGCAAAATTAGACGTAATTCAGCCGAAATGAAAAATGCTTCTGTCAGTCAAAAGAGAATGAAACACAATAACTAAGAAAATGAAGAGTGAATGAACAAAAAATTTGTCTTTGTAAAAGTAAAAATTGTAAAACCTTCCACCATTCGCGATGAAGCGACTGATGAGATGACGTTTTTCAGATGATTCGCCAGTTTCGTTGGGGAAGACAAAGGGTACAAAAACACGATATCAGGTTTAAAGTCTGTTTTAGTCGGGTCATGCGGTTGTGCTGGCTCTTACAATATCTTCCTTACACCTCAGACCTATGATAACAAAACCATGACATTACCTTAGCTCCTTAGTGACCACCTGGGAGGAGGATACCGTTGGATTTGTAGGTGGTACGTTTCAAATTTTGAGAAGTTTATTTAACACCTCTTTCCACACCCTAAAGCGTCTGCTGGCCGAAATTGTCTAATAATGATTTGTTCTCTTTTATTGTATTTTTGCGTCCTTTCTGTCTCCGTGTTTTGTTACTTATTTACTTCTTGGCCTTTTTGTAATATCATGTTGTAATTTATTAACTCGTCTTGTATTTTCTTTGTTTATTGGCTATTGCCGTTCATTGAATTACTTATCTATCTCTAAATCTCAAGCTTCGCAGCAAGTGATGTCAAGGGCGTTAGGTGGCCCTTGTGAGAGGAGTAGAAAGGGAAGAGAGAGCGTTGGAAAGCAAGCGCTGCAGGTGATGTGCTGGAACTTTCTCCCCCCGCCGCCACAGCGGCTTCCGCTGTGCGCGTCGTCCTCTTCCTCATCCCTCCCGACGGGCCTCTCGGGTCGATATCGCCGCCGCAACCTCCGTCGCCAGTCCCCGCTGGACTAGACCCCGGTACCACCCGTCCACCGACCCCTCGTCATACCGTCGGCACCTCCGACATCATGTTCACCCTCCTAGAAAAGATCGGGGTCGTTTGCGTCGTCTTCATCGGCGTCAAGATCCTCCGCTCGATCGTCCTCATCGTCTACCACTTTGCGGCCCCGCTGCTCCGCCTCAACACCGATCTCAAATCCTGCGGCTCCTGGGCCGGTAAGTCTCTGATCTTGCGCATCTCTCCTGTCTGATCATGCGCTCCTCACAACTCTCCACTGTTCCGGGTCAATCTGAGTTTGTTTGCCACCAAATAGGAAGCATAAAGCTCAGGCTTGCCAAAGTGCCTATGCAATTCAGAGAAAACAGAATACAACTTTTCATAGAAATAAAATGGAATAAATACTGATGATGCTATAAGTTGGCACTTAAGTAGTGTATATATCTGTAAAAATACAGTGAGAAAGAACAGATTAATACAAATTTTCAATAATAAGCCTTTGTTCCATGGCGAACATTTTTCATAACCCTTTCAAACTTCGTCAAGTCACGTTTCAAGGGAAGTTGATTCAAAATCTGCAATATCCGCCCGCAATAGAGACAATAAAAGGTCTTAAAATTGATGCAAAAAATCCGTTCTTTCTCACATGGACTCTACCTGGGGTCAAGTCGGTCCCAATTCCTATGCACTCAAACATTGGAACAAATTTTCTCCACCGTTTCGTTAACCCTATTGCCGCATTTTTCTGGGGACGTAGGGCGTTAGTTTTCAAACAGTCAGTATTTGTTACTGATGACTACTAACCCAATTGGTATGGACCTCTTTAGTAGTAGCAGTCTGGCATTTAGCTAAAATAAGCTTTTAGTAACTATTTGCCATTCAGAACCATGTGTACTTCTCCTTTTGATAAAATGACAGGTATAACTTTTTTGTTATAAGCTAAATAATAATAAGCCTTTATAATCCTGAAGCAAAATTGTTTTCTAAGACCCTCAGAAACATTGTCACTTTACATTTCACCGTGTTTAAATTCAAAATCTACCATGTCCATCCGCCGTGCGGGCCACAAGAGGTTTTGGAATTCATTTGTAACAAATCCGTTCATTCGCAAATGGACTCCACTTAGGGTCAAGTTGGCCCCAACCTCTAGCCACCCCAATCGCTTCACACGCATAGATGCTATGGGCGAAAAACTTCTTAAAAACGTGTTTTTCTTGACCCAATCAAGCGGGGTGTCATTCTCGGATACTTTCGGACACCAAATCGATTGTCATGGGTCTCAGAATAGCCCAAGCTCATCTAAGAAAATTTAATTTTAAGGGTGAACTTTTTGAAGAAAATTGGTGTAAAATTTAAATCCCAATTTTGGTTATTTTCTCGTTTGGACGACTTCACAGTCAAGAAAAGTTGAGGTAGATAAATAAATAATAATAATAATAATAAAAAATGAACCTTTGTGTAATAACTGGCAGCGTTTTTGGTTCATCTCGTATTAACAAATTAATTTTTGGTAGATTTTATTGGAACATTTTTGTACAAAAAATTTATTTTACACCTGAATGAAAAACAAGGGATATTAAGAATAAATCAAAACATAATTTCTAGCACCTCCCATGTATCACTTGAAGATAATGTCAAAATTCAAGTATTGTAGTGCACAACAAATAAGTGAGTTGATGAAATGTTGACGGATAGTGTGGGTTCTTGCGATCTGTCACTAACTCTCTTCTAACTTGGTAGCGTCGCTCTAACGCTTTCTAACAATCTTTGACAACCCAGTATCGGCTGCCAGTGACCATCACGAATATGGGATCCGGGTTCATTATCAGATGATTAACAGCTTCCGAGATCTTGAGTATAATAGCTTTTGGGTTATATGTGTTGGATACCATTTTTACATATGAGGAGCTTACTTTCAAGCAGACACATATCCATTCCGATTGCAAGGCACTGAAAAAAATTTAGGGGACGGATTTGTTACCCTTTGATGCAAACACATAACTTTAGCCCCGGAATTGACGTGGATGTGTTCTATTTTGTTCGGAAATGATAGGGGGATCTGATTCAACTCATATTCAGAGATAGAAAATAGAGAAAAAAACGTTTTCTCCGAGATTTGGATATGTGCTTTTTTGAAAGTAAGCTCCTCATATGGGGATATAAAAATGTTTTTTTCTTCTTCAGAATCAAAATTTCCACTCGCATTTTACGTTGTAGACCATTTTGAAAAACTTTCGATTCATGTCTGTCTGTGTATGTGTGTGTGTGTGTGTTTGTGTCCTTGAGCCCGCAGATCGTTGTGACAATCCTAATTCCTACAATTTTCATCCGATTTTGCTGAAATTTTCAGGGGGAGTATCATTGCTCACAAATCAATCATCACTCCACCCACCACTATACCACCAAGCAGTATATCATGACTAGGGGGCGGATTCTTAGGTAATAACATATTTTTTTCCTGGAGGAATACATGAAAGCTACCAAAGTACTTACCCGTATCACAGCACAATGATTCCAAAAATGCATAGCTATTTTGACATATAAACGCATATTTTAAGGTTAGTGACATATTTCAAGTAAAAATGCATATAAACGCATATTTCTAGGTTTTTTCCTTTTTTTTTAATTGAAAAAGTTAGGGATAGCATCGCATCGACATAGCAGACAGTGAGAAGTACCTACCTAATACAAAACTTCGATATAGGTACCTCGCCTAAAGCCACTCAAGGCGGCAGCCGTGACTAAAGATTTAGAAATAACAACAAACCCCAGCTGATTTGTGTTTGTTTTGAAGCTGCTAGGTAAATCTGAATTCTGACTGTGGAGCTAACTGCTAAGTAGGTAATATTGGAGTGTTCATGTGGTACATTGTGCAATTTCTGTGTGGAAAAACAAGGATTTTGAACTCTAGTCATGCCAAGGCCAGGTCAAAGTGATCCATCCAAGTTACGCGGCTATGTTAAGGAATTTGGTGATGAGTTCATTTCAGATGGACGAAAATTGCTCTGCACTTATTGAGAAATCGGAATCGCATTTGATAAAAGGGTTCAGGTAACACAGCACCTGCAAGTCGGTAAGCATTTGAAAAATGTTTGCGCCAAACGTAAAGTCAAAATTTTTAGTGCATATTTCGAGTTTCACCTGCACATTTTAGGCGCATAAAACAGAGTTTTTAGTGACCTAAGAATCAGCCCCCTACTCATGACAATTATTTATTCCATCCGATATATATTCAGTACATTGACCCGGAATACATGTCTACTAATCTTTTGAAGGCGTTGATATCCTGCGAACATGAATTTCATTTTAAATCGTTCGAAATTATTTAAAATATTTCATTGATCTGTACCCATGTTACTTACACGAGGAAACCTAGTGCCACGCCCAACTTGTATGACATTTTTTGTTTCACTTGGGTTTCGTTTTCAATCATGATCAAGATCCTAGTTCAAACCAAGAAGCCAACGATGAATTCAACAGGATTCGATACAATTTAGTTTGTGATGTTCAATGCAAAAATTCATTATCTGCCCCTTTCAGATTTTTAAACGTTGTGTACATTCAAAAGATACATTAATGTTCATTTGACTGGAGCGATTTTCCAACAGAGTAACACAAATGAATATGTGTACTAACAGATTTTTAAAGTCTCTCTGGAACCTGTTCATGCATGCGTAGTGGTTCAAAATCCTGATTTAGGGTGACTAAGTTCCTCCTACTCAGGAAACCGAATCGACTGAAATTCCAGTAGGATGCTCTATTTGGCACCTAAACGTTGAAGGGGACGCATTCCAATGGAATAGTGCGTAAATGTTGGTACACTAATTTCTCACCTGCATTAACTGGACCATTCGTGAACTTTCTCAAGTTTTCAGAACACAAACACACTCACAAAACCTTTGGAGAAAGCAGATTACAACAGAGCCCTAAAAAATTAAAGCATTCGACATACAGAAAGAACGAAATGCATTGTTTTCCAAATTCGATGTTCTCACGATTCTAGGTGCGATGTCATTAAGAACTTGAGATCGCTTCAAACGCATCAATCTTTTAGGCCCCACATCTGATCAAAAATTGGCAAAAACGTGATTTTTTAAGGTTTCGATCGACTCTGGCAAGTGGGGTGTGATTTTCGAGTAATTTTGGACGGCGAATCGATTGAGTTGGGTCCCAGACCATCCCCTGCTCGTCTGACTTGAAAATTTCCATTCTAAACCTATACTCAACCTTTGTAAAATAGTTCATTGTTGTAAAATAAGCTCGGCATTAATAATTGTAAGGGTTGTGTTGATAAAATTAGGAGGACACTGAAAGAAACATAGTAGTAAGTAATGCATGCATTATAGAGACGACATTATGTTGGGCTTTTGTATGACTGCACTTGTAAGCTTCATTATTAAAAATTACAAATACTTTTAAAAATTAAACCGAATTCTTAATCGAATGAAAAAAGCACGAATATTGGCTGCGAATTCTAGTGAGTATGAGTAGCGCTTGAATGGATCGGTCACTACCCCATCCATCCCCCTTCCCAACACAAAATTCCAAATTTCTGTGGTTTATACCAAAAAAAAGGTATGTTAGTAAGAAATTGGGATTAAAAAAAGGGAAGATGAAACTACTTATTAATCCTCGCCCCCATTCGTCCCTTCCATTATTACGTTTGAAATACAAGAAAATCTGCAGTATAAGCTATATGAGCAACGCTTGAATCGATTGTCTATCGCAATCCCCAGTCACCATCCTGACAGAAAATACAAAATTTTGGAGATTCGTTGCACATCTACTAGAAGATTGAAATTGGAGTCTGAAATGTTTATTTTCAAATAGATTAGGTCAGATGAGAATAGAGAAAAAATACACTGCCAAGGAGATGAATTTGAATAAATAAATTAAATCAAAATTGTGAAAGTTATAAATGTTTCAAGAATGCCACGTTAGCGCAGGCGCAGAGCGGATTATATTGAGATGAAATTTCTATGGGATCTCAAGAGACCTTATTCGCATAATACCTCATTAAAGCTAAATTAATTGAAAAATGTGGAAATTACGACTGTTTAAAGAATTTCACGTTAGCGCATGCGCAGAGCGTACCGCTGATTATATTGAGATGACATTCGTATGGGACCTCAAGAGGCTTTGTCCACATTGTCCCTCAAAATATGAGCTAAATTCATTCAAAATTGTGGGAGTTATGGCTGTAACAAGGAAATACGGACAGACAGACAGACCGACATACACGGAACCAAATTTGTTCAGTAGGCTATGAAACGCAAAATGAGAGTGGAAATTTTGAATTCGGACAAGAAAAGTGTTTTGGCTCCCGAAAGTAAACACAAGGCTTCTGCTGCTTCGCAGACTCGGAAGCAATAAGGATTTACACATCTCTATTGCTCCATCCATTCACCCCCTTTCATAATGAAAATCAAAAATGTTGAAATATGTTTCAACAATGATAATGATGAATTCTCGCTTGATCCACGATTCAAAGGATAGGATGTCAACTCCTCCTCCTCCTCCCTCTATCACCGAAAAAAAAATAAATATATCTGAGGTTTGTTGCATAATTAGACTAAAATTGGGATCGAACAAAATGACAATCATGAAAGTCGTAGCTTAAATAGAATTCGTCGCGAAAAAACACGCTTTCTTCGGGAGTACCCCTCTAACTCTTATGAAATTTCTAAAGTGCGTTGACAACTAGAGTAAAATTATAATAGCGTTTCCCAGCACTTACTGTATTCATCGCTTATTTACAGCTAACACTGTTCAGTCACAGGGGTTGGGGGACAGTCAATTTATGATAGGATAAGAGTGTTTTTTTGACGATTCTAGCGGTAAAACACGCATTCTTGCGGGTGAACAGACAACTTCGTGAGTCCCTGTCTTTCTGAAATTTTGCGAACTTTATTTGGGGACCTTTCATTGGTTCATTCTTTGGCCCCGGATCCAATCATCGCTGTTTTCCCTTACCATTCAGCGATCAGACGGGTTTACCTCCCTGACAGCTAACCCCTAACCCTCCTCACCAAACTCACGACTCCACCATCCTCTCACCCGTTCTGGGTTCTGTTTGGCGGGTGGATTTGAAACTCTTCTGCTCTTCATGGGGAAAAGTTGGAAAACAGCATGATAATATTATACTTATAAGATACTTATCAGGTATATTTTTCTCTTTGGCCAGAGGGTGCAGATGCGCCTGTGCTCCTGTCAGCAGCCGCCTCTGCACTCTCACATATATATACTCACACAAAGCTACGGTTTTTTTCTGGGATTCAGTATTAGAATGGTCTGAAACGGATTTGTATCCAGTTATATCGTTTCTCATGTTTGGATTGTGCCTCACCTCCCACTACTGATGAAGCCTCGCTTCAAAGAGACGTCATACAAACGCAAACAAATAGGAAATCCCAATTCAAATGTATCCATTAAAATACACCTGGTTCTTACACTGATCAACCAAATATGATGAATGAACAAGAAAATGATGATAATATAGCGTGTTGAGATATTTGCCAAGCACCTGCTAATTAACGTGTCGTCCCTCTAGCATTGCACCGGCGAAGGGGGGGGTACGAGAGCCTTCCGCTAATCGCGGGTTAGCGAAGGAGTTTCCTCAGGTCGTTTGCTCGGTGCCCGATTTCCAGCGCGAACGTCAGTTGACAAAACGGCGGAAGCTCGACCTTCCTGTTATCCCACGGCTAAACTGCTAGTGTCCAAGACGACCCCATCGAAATTACAAGTCCATGTCGCCTACCACAAGGGAAAAACCGTCGTGGACAATAGACGAGGCAATCAATCCCGAGGGCAACGCAATTTTCAAGTTGAACGAGTCATACACCTAAAGTTAAGTTTGCAGTTGCGTGAAGGACCTTAGACTTTCCTGGTGTACCTGCTCCTGGTATAGTATTATCAACAAATAGCTTCATTCACGTAGGCACCCACTAGAAGAAAAGGACATGAAAAAAAAACAAAAAAAAACAGATTTCTAGTTAAGAGAATTCAATTGTGAACGTATTGGGCGGTCTCGTAGTTCAATGGGAGATTTGTACGATTTTTAAATACGTTCTAATTCATACGTCGTATTGGTTTATTACTTTCAATAATACCTATGCGTTTGTACATTGTACAGCGAAATATTGTTATGATTTCCTACCCAACCTCAAACAGCGGGTCAATAGTGTATAACGACATTAAATCACTGGGGTTTATTATTCAATGATTCATGATTTGAATTTCTACTAAGCTATGGAGTGTGCGTGTTTCACAGGTGATAGAGCGATTATTGAATTTCAGGAGATATGCATAGAACACCTAAATCGGTTCTCAACCGAAATACCTATTTGGATTGATCAGTTGATCATATTTGTGTGCCTCCTGAAATTCAATAATCGCCTTATCACCTGTGAAACATGCACACTCCAAAGCTTAGTAGAAATTCAAATCATGAATCATTGAATAATAAACCCCAGGGAAGAATTAGCAGCGTTTTTTTCAAGAGCGATTACAATGGAAAAATATTCTATTTGAAAATTTTAAATTTCGTAAGATGGAGCATGCATATCAGAATGCTTCAACCCGTGTATCGGCTATACACCCTTTTAGAAGTTCACTCCAGTATGCACATTCACTACATCACTAGGTTACTGCGATAAAAAAGAAACTCTTGTGTTTGTTTTGATTGCAGTAACCTAGTGATGTAGTGAATGTGGAATGCAAATTTTGGCACCATAAATCGAGCCATACATCGGAGATGGTCTGAGCTAAGGACCTGGGGAGGGGCTCATTCGATTGCTGATGGAATGTTACAATTACTCGGAATTGCATGGAAATAAACCAAAAATTAACGAATAAACAATTTTTCATTAAAAGTCAGAACACACAAACGAGTTGGTAGCTTTGTAGGTTTTTGTGTTAAGAAGAAGAGTGACCAACCGTGACGATTTGTGGTTAACAGTCTGCCGGGTTTAGTTTTTTCCTATTCTGTTGCAGGAAGTTCTATCCATTTCCTAGGCAAACCCCTCGCACCGTAAAAAAAAACTGAAATCCTGATAACTCCCGTTGAATAAGTTAGGGGAAAGCAAAAAATTCGTTTAAGAAAGAGACCTCGCGGCATCTTAGCCTAGCGACCTTCGCTCAGAAATCGCGGGTTTCCATTGAACTTGACAAAGAAAGCTCTGCGTAAAGTGCCGGGCTAAACTTCGAAACCGTTAGCGACGCCCATTAGGAATCCGTGTCATGCAAGAAGGAGCTTAATGGGAAGGGATATTGCCCCTTCCAAGGGATGAATGCAAGTAATGCCAGTTTTATCCAGAGGATAGCTAGGACGCTAAAAAGGGGCCTGTCTATCCCTGGTGACGGGCTTCAAGAATTGGAAAGAGGAACTATCCATATTAATCACAGTCTTCTATGAGGCTGATTTGATATAAAGCGTTTAGAACCAGAAGGGAGAACTTTTAACAGAGGAGAGGAGCGAACATGTTACTTAACGAAGCTTTGAGAGGCGCCCATATTTCTCGTCGAATTCAGCTTACGGAATAAAGAATGTTTTCCCTTCTAAATTTCTAAAGATTTGAAAATTATCCTACTAGATTTTGCGTCCAAAATTACTAGAATATGACACCGCATTTGCCTATCCTTGAAAAAACACATTTTTGCCCGTTTTTTGGATATTTTTTTGGCTCGTAGCATCTACGAGTGTGAGGCGATCGGGCAGGCTAGAAGTTGGAACCGACCAGACCCCAAGTGGAGTCATGTGCTACAGAAAGGATTCTTTACTTCAGTTCTAAGGTATAAGGTCAAACAAATTTTGCTATACAATTACAAAGGCTTATTATTGTAAATAATAAACCAAAATCTAACGGAACCCACTAATAGACACGAACGCAGGTACTACACTAAGCCCCCACCGTGATCGCTTATATTCTATTATCCAAATACCCACGATTCGTCATTGATTTTCCCTTATTCCTTTGGAAGTGGGTCAGTTTCTTCACACCCATTGCGAAATATCATTCTTCAGATTCGTCTCCTAGATATTGGAATACTACTGGGAATTCCCATTTCATTTCACCGCCTATCTTACACTAGATGTGCTCGAGGGAGCTGATTTCTGGCCGGATTCCCTCGTTTTCTGTGGATCACTGAATTTCTGTAGAGTGCGGCTGTTCATTTTTGCGCATGTTTTCGTGGAAATATGTTGATTTGACCTTAAAATGACCTTAGACGAAGACGAAAGGCCAAACAAACTACGGAATCTTATTCAGGGACCTCAAAAACGTAGCTGGAGCTTTCTTTGCTTTCAATTCATGTTTCACACAATCAACCAATTCTTGGAACTTCACGGGTTTAATAGGAAGGTTATAGATTCTAGTATGCTAGCTTAGAATGTTGACAAACGATGATTCGCAAAGGCAGCAGCTTTCTCTTTCGCACTTTTTGCCCAATTATTCCCATCGATCCGAATGGGCGCAATAGGTAGATGCGATTTTTTTTAAATACCTTTTACTGCTTTGTATAGCGAATAATCCGTTGATTGATCCGCTGTAAGGGCGTTAATTTTTTTTAGAGAGCGATACTCGCTCAAGCTCCTCGAGTAGGGCACTCAATTTCTTTTTGAGACGATTTAGTTCAGCCTTATCACCAGGATATCGAGTTACCTGCCTTTTTTTCTCGCTTTACGCTTTTTTCTTACTAGTTCAAGAACTGCAATAGGATAGTATACATCATTACTCCGGGGAGGTTCCTTGCTATCAGGGGTGGCGCTCCACGCTGCTGCTTGTAGCAGTTCAGTGAACTCCTCTACTTCTACTTCAAGTTGTTCCGTAGTTCTCAGCGGTTTGTTCAGTGACACCTTGGAAGAGATGTATGCCCGGAAGACCTCCCAATTGGTTTGCTGGGTGACGAGTCGGGGTACTTGTTGCTTACTTATAACGCTTTCGCTTAGGGTTAGAATTACTGCTGAGTGGTCACCAGACAGGGCATCACACCCATGCACATGGGTATAACTACATGAAAAGCCTCTGAGAATGAAAAAAGGTAAGTGTAAACGTAAGCTGATTTTTTCGAAACATTGAAAAGCCAACTTGATGTGACGAAGGTTGAAAAACAGGAAAAACCCCCAGAGCACTAGAGGGTGTTTTTTCTTATATCAAAATTTGATATAATGTTGACCTGTGTTATTATAAGGAAAAAGTTACATAATTTTATTTATGTTCCGTAAAAAACCGTTGAGAATTGAAAAACAGGCGAGGGGCCCCCACCGAAAACGGATCCAGACCAAACGGAATAAAATGTGTGAAGATATCACGCGCTGACAAATATTTCACGGTGGCCCATGAGTAATGGCCTCTATTGGTTGCTCAGAAACGGAATTCAGCTTAACTAAAACGTTCCTTGAAATTATTACTATTAAACCAACAGATTGTTGAAAATATGTGCTGTAATTGAAATTGTCTTTTTTAGTTTCCGTGGCAATTGAATCAAAGGATACGATCCAACAGCAATCCCGCTCAATAACTGATGATTTCATCCAAATCTGATGATACGTGAGGGATCTTTGGGTGTTGCATTTGCAAATGAGCAGCAGCAGCCTAGATGCATTGGAAAGCTAGTAGTTTCTGATACATACTCAAATAATTGCTAAATAAGTCGTGGAAACTTTTACATCGATTGAGGGAGTTATTCAAAGCCTGCATTACACACGAAGATAATGGACCAAATCTATCCAGAAACCTCTAGGTTGAAAAACTCTGTTCCAACTTTCGACTGATACATTTATACTGCGTTCAAGGGAATTCCTCAATGTTGATGTACTCGGAAAAAGGTCACTAGTTAATCAGAATTTCGGATATAGATTTGAAAAATGAAAAGTCGGTAGGTTTGTTGAGAAGCTTTTGATATTAGGGGGAAGAATGCAGTTGGAGAGTCTTCCTAGTTCCTTGCCCCTGTGAACTTACAACTGTCCAGTCTCCACCTCCTAGACAACTAGGAAAACTGGATTCCGAACGGTTCATTTTTGGAAGATGAAGCTCCTAGATGAACTGCCACCCGAAACCAGTTCGGGCCTATTGCAAGGTGAGATTCATCAAAAGATAATGGAGCGGGATATTGCTCAACATCACAAATTTATGGGATATCATTGGGAGAGGAGTCTACTTAATTTTCTCAGTGAATATCACACGGAGTTAGCGAACCAAATGAAAATAGGAAATGATATGGTTCCAGATTACCCAGTACACATTCGAATGTCATCAATCGAAGTATTCATCCCACTAATTTTTTAACCTTATTGTCCGGAAAGAAACTTACAAGATAGATCAACTAATCCCCCCAATGCCTGTGTTCACAACACTAAAAAAAGAGACCAACGGAGGAATTGAACCATGATATTTTGAGCACTGAGCACGCGCGCGATTGTTCACGATTGACAACGAACACTCGACGGTGGGTACACACAATAATCGCAAGCGCAATAGCTCAATTTCCGTTTTGCATTGGGTATTAAACGGAGGCCGCGACATATTAGATGTTAACATAGAGACCACTTGTTTTTCACCGAGATAGTTTTATCGCTGGTTCCGATCTATTTGTACAACTGATGTGTATGTTATTGAAACTATTCATTTATTATATTTGCTCCTCCTTATTTTTTGAGATTTAAGCGTAGTATCAAGACGTCCAAACTAAACAAAACACTGACCTCCGTGTAACACCTGAATCGAGTGCCAATCCTCATTTGGCAATTGTGTGGACCGACCAAGTACAACAAACTATGTTCACTTTCAAATAGAACCCCCATTTTTACTTCAGATTCGGATTCTGCGTTCAATTTTATGAAAATTGGACCACTCAACTAATTTTGTGCCGACCTTAACGCTAAAAGGTGCGCTTTTGCGAGGATGCTAAGATAGTTACTAATCTTCATGCTTCCTGCCAAGGATTTTGAATACGGACATGTTGCCCATTCCACAAGCGCGAAAATATAGGTAACGCACACCAACTTTGCTTTTTCCAATGAGAACTCCCATTTTTTATTCAAGATTCAAATTCTACAAAGAATTCGATGAAAATTTCACATTCATTTAACTTTTTTTGGCATCGCAAAACCTGTTCAGCGATCTCGGATAGTTGTGAAGTCATCAAAATAGAGCAAACTAGATAGAGCAAATATTGTTGATGTGTGACAAATTAATTTCATTGTGTTTCAAATTTGATTCACCATTTTAGCAGGGGCATGTAACCTTGGGGCTACGCAGCTTTAAGCGATCGCTGAGCGTGTTGCGTGTTTATTTCAAAAATCTGTTAATGTGTCAAATTTTCAGGAAAACGAGCTTAAAATCCCTATCTGCAATAAAAAATGGGGTTTCTTATTTGTAAAACCAAAGTGGTTGTCAATTATGCCCATTTGGGGACTTGAGCAGTGCTCAAAAATATCATGGTCCCATTACGCTTAAAAAATATGTTTCCATGTTACGAAGAAAGGAATTAGGGGATGGTCCTTCTTGGCTGATACACCCTACATGTATCGTGCGTGCGTATTTTGTGTGTGATAGGGCATTAAAATCTGGGAATTGTTTCGTAATGTCTCATAACGGTTCTGGTGAAGAAAATTTTGCTTTAGCTTGAATTACGAAGAAAATTTGACAGCAAAGTGATCGGAGAAAAATATCCCTTGGAGAGAATATTTAGTAACAAAGAATATAATTATCAAATTACTTGGAAATATAATTATAAAATTAATAACAGCTGAACTAAAACTAAAGACAAAATGGATCCTCTTACCGCGAGGTACAATGTATACCAATTAAAATGCAACGAATGTATAGATAAAGTATACATAGGAGAATCCGGTGTTAACCTACATAAGAGAATGCATGCTCATGCAAGAGATATCGAATCAAAAAGAGGTTGTACTGGATTATCTCAACATGTGTTAGAATTTAATCATAAGTCAGACTTTATGAATGTAAAAATTTTATGTAAAGAAAGCAACACATGAAAGAGGAAAATAAAAGAAAATATAAAAATAGTCAAAGCTGGTAAAAATGCTATGAATATTAAGAATGATTTGTATAGCCTTAGTGAATGCTTCCAACCTATGTTTAATACTAATTAAACATAATATAAGAATAACCAACCAATAGTAGAATAATGAGAAACACACCTGTGACTGACCACAACAGGGCTAGGTGAAGAGTTGAGTGACAGCAGCAACGATAATGACTAGTGGTTTCCCATTTATTTTCTCATGAATTATGTTACAAAAAACTCTCTACTCCCTTCTGGATTTTCAGTGATGATTTTATACAAAAGGTAATAGTGCAACTGTTACATAACTAACAAAAGATAAAACTGAATATAAATTGTGAGTATTATCACTATATTAACTAATAAACTTAACTCTTTCCCTATAGGAGGAAATCACTCCAACAATAACATATTAGTGTTGACTACTATGATGTTGGTTGGATACACATACTTTAATATAACATAATGACAGGTGAGAAATATTTAATTTGATTAAGAATGACAATCATGATAGAGATACATGTGATAAAAATAGGCCCTAGTGAATATTGACGTATGTTTTATGCTGTATGCAGGACTGAAGAAGTCCCCGTAGCGGGACGAAACGTTTCCAAAAAAAGAAAAATAAACATATTATACGCTCCAATTTGATGTCTTGAGAAAAATATCCCATTGGAAATCCGGGCAAAACTATTAATATTTCTTCTAACTCGTTTACTGAAGAAGTTTTGGGGGTTTTTTAGGGTCTTCAAAAAAGACGGAGGTACTCAATTCGGCTTGTTTATAATCTTCTACACGATGTGTAAGGTAGGTATCCACCCGGACGTCTAACGGCGGGAATCAACATACCAAAACCGCTCTGATGTCATTGATCGTCCGGGTTCAGTTGAATATAATTATCACTTCTGGTGAGAAAGTCGGAAGAGAAATACCCCAGCTGAGCGGAGCTCGACATCTCGGAGGGGCGACCGTGGACTTGAACTTACTTAAAGGCGCCTTGAACGGGGCAGGCCTCCCTCGAGATGTTTACATGGCCGAAGAAGAAAGTGATCCCACCGGTATCTGCGTCGGTCTTTACCTTCATTCTCGAGGAGTAAACTACAATTACTTATAACTCCCCGACTCGATTATTATCTAGTTCCAATTACCGACTGACTCCCTGGAACCAGCCTTCATGTTTCTTAGATAATTCAACTTTCTTAGATAATTCAACTTTCGGCTACAACTCAACTTTCGATGTAAAAACTGAACTTTTAACGTGGATAGTTGAACATTTTAGTTAGAGAGTTTTTTAGAAGTAAATTAAGATCGAAAATTTTTTTTAAAAAGGACGGATACGAATAGTGAAGAAATGACCATTTTCTGCTATTACCCCCTCAATCAATTTTAATAGGCGTCGAATGAAGAAATGACAAATTTCTTCAGAGGGTCGTCCTTAAAAAGGGTACGAACATTATCACCCTGATCAGTAGCCAATATTTTTTATAAAACAACGATAGGAAATTAAAACGTACATTGAATTATAACCACGGTGTTAGTATCGTTAGAGGGTGGTTCTTAATTGATGAATAAGCCTTCCTATTTCCATCATATAAAGATATTAAAAAAACTAAATTGAAAAAGTAACAATAATAATAAACTTAATAAATGAATAATTGCAAACGGTACCTTCCTTGATTTTGGTTAATCATTTCCAATAGCAGCTCTTTGTAATCTATAGCAATAATTTTCTGTAATACCACCTCATTTAATGTTTCAACTTGCGTCGATTCGCTATCTGCAATGTCAGTCAGCCGGCTGTCTTAATAAAAGGCCTTACACTAGGTGAGAAAAATCCATCCCTTCATACATCTACTCCTCTATAGGTCTAGTTGGTGCTAACGTCTGATTAGCCTCATTGCCTGGCATGCATTGATCCTATGGTCAAAAAGGAATTTTCGTTGGACCGCAAATTCGAGACATTTTTTAGGACCCGATCTTTTAATACAATACAGCAAGGGAAAGAGTTGGCAGCTTCGGAAGCATTGCATAAAAGTGGTCGCATGGATTTCTTCAGGAGAGCCAGTAATTAGTACAGTTCCAAAAACTGCTTCAACATTACTACGCTCTAGGTTGTCTTAAAAAGGCATATCCCCTACTCTCATTTAGATCCCCTCCCCACCACCCGAAAACTAGTAGTTAATGAAGAGCATTGACCAACACACTGATTTGATAGAAGAGAGACACCAGATCGTTTGAATGAATCAATACTGGGAGACTACTGCTGGACTGTTTGTTGAGATATTCCGGAGTTGGAGTACAAACAGAAGATTAGAGGAAAAGCTCCCAAGAAGTCACCTTTAGCTTGAGTAGACGAAACTTTCACATACTTTTAGAATGGAATTTGCTCAGTTAAATAAAGTCAAAGAACTAACTGTACAATAAATATAGTTATAGTAATTTTGTTTTTCATTTTCAATAATAAGCCTTTGTAATCGTACAGCAACAATTTTTTGCAACCCCCCTCCATCAAACGTATTTTCTCTACGTTGCAAGGTGCGCAAATCCAAAATCTGCAATGTCCGTCATCTGTGCTCCGTACAGGCATAAAATTGGTCCCAACTTCGGCCAGCACGATCACCTCACACGCTCCTACGATCCAAAAACTGGACAAAAACTTGGTTTCTCGGGGTTTGTACTTACAGGCAAGTGTGTTGTTATCAACTAGGAATTTTGGACAAAAAATTGACTGGCACAGGTTTAGATCTGTGAAAATTCCCCCGTCGCAAATAATCGCAATTTCTGAACCTTAAAAAAACCCACAAACTTCAAAATGTTATCTCGCATTTTTAAAGAAATAATAAACCCACGTGTTAGATGTGGTGTACTACCTAGGGAGCATTGCCTCCGGTTTTACAGTCCAGTTCTGGCAGCCTGGTGATCCTTCTGGTAACGCTTTCTCATCAATAAATAATAACAATTTTTGTAATACTTAAATAAATAGATAAATATTTATTTAGAAAAAGCTTTTGGTGGTTTATTGAGGTTTGCTCTTGAATAATCATCTTGTTCCCACCGTTTCGTAGTTTAAATCTAAATTTTCAAAGGGGAATATGATGGGTAGGATCTCAGTTCAAGTCAGCAGTGTACACTGTTGATGAAAACCGTACACTGACAATGGAGAAATGAAATTCCTAAACATTGGTTAAAAGTTTTTATATAAGGCCGTACTTCTTCGAATCACCATAAATTGACGGTCAATAACTATCCAATTGCATGCATATATATATACAAAACGTTACATATAAAAAAGCTCTACTGATGCAAGAACCAATTCAGAATGCCTCAAAACGAATTTAGATTAAGAAAGGTTTTGAAAATCTTCATTGAAAATTTGTCTGCAAAAATACATAACTCGGGAGGATATCATTATTAACATTGAGCGAATTCAATAACTGGTCAGGCTGCAGGGAAGATGCTGATGAACTAGTTTTGGGAATGTGGTTACATCACTGACAACGGGTAATTACTGCGAAGAACGGTTGCGTGGCTTTACAGCAATTACTAGGAAGCGAATCCTGTAACGCTCTTCAGCCCTCCGGCACACTTTTGGTCTTGTTGTAGTCAGCGCGTCGTTACCACTGGACGATCGCGAGATGACGGGATATCCACGAGCAAGCTCACTCGCCTTTCTAGTACCCACGAATTACGGAGGTAAGCCGTTTCTAATTGAGCGGCAACAGCAATAAACGATGATTTAGATTTTATAGTTTGAGTAGCTGTAGTTACGTAAACCAGGCGTCCCGTTCTGTGACATCGGGAACAAAAGGAAAAAGTCCAACAACGGCTAACAATTGTTGAACTCTTATTTTGGTTTATTATTCAATAATAAACCATTGTAATCGCTCTTGAAAAAAAATGTCTAACCCCCACTGAAAATTTCATGGTTTACATTTCAAAGGGTGTAGAATCCAAATCTGCAATAAAAATTTTTCCGTCCGTCCGCCGTACGCCGTACGCACGTTTTCTCCCAAACGGCTGGGGCAAAAAATCTGAAATTTTAAGGAACAATCCATTTGGTCAGACAACGCCGCAATTCTTTAGCCAGCTCTCTCACTTAATTTAAAGTGCCACTTAACGGTTGTCAAAGTTTTGTAAAATCCCTAAGAATCTCAAAAAAAAAAAAGGCAGCCTAAATATGGACTTTTTTTTTAAGAACTTCCCATGAGGAATCGAATGAGCTCCTCCCCAGGTCTGTAGCTCAAACCATTCCCGATGTATGGCATGATCTTATGCTGCCAACATCCGTCTTCGCATTGCTAAGTAAAGTAGAAAGTAAAATTAGAAGGTCATTCGATATGGGACCCGTAGCGCAGGGGATTCGTGAGGGACTCCCAACCCCAGGCCCCCGGTTTCGTTCCCTGCGTTTGGCAGGAAAAATTTTGCCCCATATGAATATGGTATACACACTTGGACACAAGAGAAACGTTTTGCCCCGCAGACACATCTAGGT
Source organism: Creontiades dilutus (assembly GCA_031894815.1). Classification (NCBI taxonomy): domain Eukaryota; kingdom Metazoa; phylum Arthropoda; class Insecta; order Hemiptera; family Miridae; genus Creontiades; species Creontiades dilutus. Next base: position 1,385,045 of record JAVIWC010001049.1, on the reverse strand, counting down.
CCCAAGACAAAAAACGCTGCAAATTCTTTCACTGGGGTTTGGTATTCAATTTTATTCATTTGGCTTGCATTCATGATTTGAATTTCTACTAAGCTTTGGAGTGTGCGTGTTTCACAGGTGATAGAGCGATTATTGAATTTCAGGAGATATGCATAGAGCACCTAAATCGGTTCTCAACCAAAATACCTATTTGGATTGATCAGTTGATCATATTTTTGTGCCTCCTGAAATTCAATAATCGCTCTATCACCTGTGAAACACGCAAACTCCAAAGCTTAGTAGAAATTCAAATCACGAATGCAAGCCAAATGAATAAAATCGAATAATAAACCCTAGTGAAAGAATTTGCGGCGTTTTTCAGCAGTCACTGAACAACTGTCACTGAAAACAGTTTATCAGCCATAAAATAAAACATTCAAACTCAAACTTATACCAATACTTGTATTTAAATTTCATTGAAATCAGTTAAAATGCTTGCTATGGGCGAATGTCCATGAATCTGAAACCTTACCCGTCGATTTTTGGTCAAAAAATTACTAAAAAATCACACCACTTTTGCCCATGTCGGTAAACAAACCCTCAAACAACGTTTTTAGCAAGTTTTTGTCAGGGAGCATGTACGAGTGTGGGATGGTCGGTTTGGATAGACATTAGGAGCAACTACATCCCAAGCGGAGTCCATTTTTTACATTTTCCTCCGATGTACCTTCCCCAGAAGGACCCAATCCCATTTGTATTAATTTAAAAATGGAAAACAATAGTTTACAGCGGTTGAGTAAAAAAATGTCCACCGCTCTCGAGATTTGGGAATAGTTTAACACAAACTCGACGAGATTCCTTTCAAAAATACGTCAGGAACACTTGGATGTTACCCGTTTTTAGGTCTTTTTAGTCATCTCTGTAATTATGTCGGTATTCGGTCAAAAACTATCTTTTTTTCTACAAAATTGCTCCACGAATACCCTAAAACAGTTTATTTACGGACAATTTCTTGTACCCAACGTCGGTAATACATGTGGAGAACGGAACGGAAGAAATGGTTCAACGAACACATCTTACCACTTTGCGAATTACACACAAAAAACCACACCACCTTCCCGAATTTAGTAGATTTTCACAAAGTTCCGTCGTACATTTTTCAAATCTGTTTATTTTTGTCTCGGAATTGGTGTTCCATGATCCTTGGAGTATTACGGATGGGATGTAACAGGTTTTTCACCGGTATGAGCATCTCGATTTTTCGTCTAATCTCCCGGTTTTAGGCCCACTCGCACCTTGTGCTGTGTTTATCTCTAAAATGAAGTTCTGAAACGTATTACCAACTTGATAACTCAAGACCGTGCTAAGGATTACATTCCCCAACGAGCTAAAATCATATTGGATAACGCACCTACATTTTTACTTAATTTTATGCCTCCCTTCCCAGAAGTGTGGTGGCTGGAAGTTACATTAATTGAAAGTAGAATTCTTCAACTACAGAAAACATTCCTCAGACACTACAGGTAATCAAACTTGATAAATGGACTGCCCAGGGTACGGAACTATTTGACGACAACTCTCTCCAGATTTCTGAAAATAGATGTCTCTCTTAGCTTTCTCTAGTACGTTAAGAGTATCGATTGATGGAGAAACACTTCACTATTTTATGCCGCACATGACAGCTTTTAAAAATGTGTTTTCCTGATTTTGTGTCACTGTCGACCTATTTGACATGAAAGCTGTGGATGGCAGACCAGACATCCCTTTATTTTCGTTCGTCAATATTTTGTGCTCCTGAAATTTAAACTTGATTCCAGTCAAAATTTTACGTATGCTAAACTAAACACGTTCATACATTTTACGACGTTTATTTAAAACTTAGAATTTACAACCGATTTTAACGTTTTCTCCCTTATTAATCGGAATTGTCCAAGTCACATGAGCTCGGATTGACGAGGGACCCATCTCAATACATTCGGGAGTCCATAAGTACTTGGAAATGACTCAAGACTTGCCTATGTTGAGAAGTTTAGGACCATAGCGTCTATGCATGTAGAGCGATCGGGCTGGCAAGAAGTTAGGACCAACTTGACTTCAAATCGAATCCATGTGCCAATCAACGAATTTTCAAAAAATCATTTCTAAGGACGGACATGGTCAATTTAGAATCTTAACAGCGTTAAACGTAAAGTGACAAAGTTTGGAATGGTTTTACCAACTTCTTTCTTCACGATTACAAAGGCTTATTATAACTGTCATTTTACCAAAAGGAAAAGTACGAATGGTTCTGCAAATAGTTATTAAAAGCTTATTTTAGCTAAATGCTACGACTGGAGCAGTCCATAAGAATAGGATTAGACACATACTGTTTGAAAACTAACGCCCCACGTCCCCAGGACAATGCGGCAATACGGTTAGCGAAACGGTGGAGAGAACGTGTTTCAATATGTGAGTGCTCGTGAAGGTGCAGAAACTGTGAAGGGAATGTAGGTACGAGTATATTCCTTCATGAGAAACCTAAACCACAAATTGCTGAATGATTGTAGTCAGTCTCGTCTACGCAACCACTACTCAACATAACCGAAAGAAGCCTGACCAGGAAATCTCGATACTGCTCCACTTTACCAGCTGAGACTCCACATTTTTACTTTCCCAACATCCCCAGGGATTAGATGTTACCAGACTGCGCGATCTCACTATCGAAGGTTGAGAAGCTTTGTACAAGTATTCACCAGCATCATACAGATTGTACCACTTAAGGGTGGACACATTCGGCTGGGGGTGGATTCTGTAACTAATTAGGGGCAAAAGTGCCTCGAAGATTTTTGTCTAGAGTCTTCGTTAACGAGTTATTTCACTTTTAAAATTGTCTTCGCGTCTTGGACCTAATGTCACTAAAACGACAAATTGAAAATTGTCTCTTGTTGTCAGACAAGTTCTGCGCATTTTGTATATGGATTTGATTGGTGAGACTACTAAGATCTCTCGACTGCCTAATACATATGAAACCGTGTATTTATGTGTGTGTTGGGGGGGGTTGACCTCTGAATGATTGCCAAAAAAGGGGTCCAGGAGCATTGTAACGTTCTGGAAGACATATCAAGGTTATTCTATCTAGCTAGGGTTTGAGAACATTCTTCAGTTCCTTCAACAGAGAATCTAACACGAGTTCACAAACCTAAATTTTGATTCAGGCAGAGTTGACATCCGCGGTGAACTGTGTGAACACATGCAGATCTTGCCGGATTTCATAGCTTCGGTGGGTTCTGTCAACAGCTGATATGCTATTGGCCAATGGTTTTACCAACCCTAAAACTCCCGAAGCAGAGCGACAATATCAGATATTATTTCCACATATGGTGGCATTTTGAACAATTTTGTTAAGTGAAATAATCTACTAGGAAATTCTTGTAGTTTGATATCTCATTCTGAACGTTTCATCGTTTCTGGACCGCGTTTTCGCGAGCACCGAGAGGTCATTGCCCTAGGTTACCATTGTATTAAAAAGGCGATAGATCTTCTCGGTATCATCACTCAAATCGAGCAGAACTTCTTTTGTTGTTCGTAAAAATTTCATGTCGTACGGTTATAATTTTTTCCCCAAATTCGGAATCTCGCGTGAAACAAAAAACACGTTTTACGACGGATAAACGACATTTTCTCCCTCATTATTTGTAGTAAATTCAAATTTGAGGATATCGTTGGAAAACCAAGCTTTCTGGCGAAGCTTTGAACGTCCGTTGTATGAGTTTAACGGTTACAGGAGACTAAAACTAAAACATTTCCGGGATATGAAGAGTTGTTTTGAACGGTCATTCACATTAAGAAAATGAACGATTTAAACAGAATTCGCAACTTCGGAGAAGGCGTTTTCTGCAGATAGTTTTATCTTGAAAGAATTTTTCTGTGCCCCAAGAGAGAAGAGCTTCGCTAACAAAAGTGGTGAGAAAGGCAGACTGTTGGTGAGAGTCTAGTAAGTAGGCCATCCCTGCTTTTGTGCTGCATGTCAATTCAACGAGCCAGTCAAATATGGCCTCCAAAAAACGTATATCTCATTGAGAGTCTTTTTGTTACAACCTTAATCGAATAGCCGTTGGGAAGAATTCACCGAAACGTTATCTTTATTACCGTTATTAGTACCCCTTCCTGTTTCACGATAAAAAAAAAAAAAACGTCGTCACTGATCTGATTAAGTTAACAGAAGTTGTTGGAATCATAACCAGGTGAAACCTTTGTCTGAGAGTCTTGCCATATTTATGTTTGCCAATTCCGATACATGCACGCTTACCACCAACCAGTCCTGAAAAGGCGAGGTGGTAAAGAGGTAACTCCCAGCTGTCAGGCCATTATTTTAATGCTGTTGTGATATAACAATAAAGTGAGTTCACAACATCCAACACAACATATTGGGGCCTGAAAAAAGAAAGAAATATGTGAAGAATTACCAGCATATAGAAACGTGTCGTTGAAGCGGATCCTTGTTGTTCTGGGGAACTAGAATTTGCGGGTATGAAGAACATCATAATTAGTGTGAACAAACACGCACTTCTTATAAAATTGAGGCACACGAACATGATCAACTGAACAATCCAAATAGGTATTTTGGTTGAGAACAGATTTACGTGCTCAATGCATATCTCCTGAAATTCAATAATCGATCCATCACCTGTGAAACACGCACACTCCAAAGCTTGTAGAAATTCAAATCATGAACGCAAGCCAATTGAATAATGAACCCCAGTGGAAGAATTTGCAGCGTTTTTTATGGTTATCAGAATGCTTCAACCCGAGTATCGGCTACAAAGCCTTTCAGGAGTTCACTCCAGTATCCACATTACTACATCACTACGTCACTAGGTTACTGATAGCAACAGAAAAACAATAATAAACCAAAATAACGCAAATGTTTGCACCATAAATCGGGCCATAGATCGAGAATGGTTCAACCTACGGACCTGGGGAGGGGCTCATTCGATTCCTCCTGGAGTGTTCTTCAAAAAGAGTACAAATTTAGGCCGCCTTGACTTTTTTGAGGTTTTTAGGGATTTTACAAAACTTTGACAACCCTTAAAGGGCACTTTAAATTAAGTGAGAGAGCTGGCTCAAGAATTGGGGCGTCGCCGGACCAACATGAATTTTTCCTGAAAATTCCAGCTTTTTTGCTACAGCCATTTGGGAGAAATCGTGCGTACGGCGGACGGACGGAAAATTTTTTATTGCAGATTCGAATTCTACACCCTTTGAAACGTAAACCATGAAATTTTCAGCGGGGGTTAGAATTTTTTTTTTTTTTTTTCAAGAGCGATTACAATGGTTTATTATTGAATAATAAACCAAAAGGGAACATGTCCACAGTTTTGCAACAAAACGGAACGTGTCCACGATGAAAATGTCGATGTACCACAGTAACCATGAGATTGGAGATCCAAAAAATTTTCATGCCTACCAAAGGATTGAAAGAAAGCACCTTCGCTATAAAAAGAAATTCAAAAATGACCGACATCTTCTTTAAACGAAAAAACACATTTTCTGATAAATTTCTGGAAATGGACTCAGTAGAAGGATTATCTAACACATGGACAGTCCAACGCAACCGAACTTCTGAACCGTGTTTCTCCTTGACGAGGATTCAATCTTAGGTCTTGAAACTATTTCAGAATAATATACGTTCGTAGTTGATATATACTTCATATACCATATACTTCATTTCAGGGTATCTGAAAAGATTTTTTTCTTTTCCATCTTATTTTCTAGTTTTTAGTGTTCAATGTTACGAAAGAAACGTGAAATGGTCGTAATGTGCCTAAAGGGAAAGTACAGCTGTGGAGACGGCTCGCTTTTGGGGAGAAAGTCTATGGGGTGATTTTCGATTCCGTTTCAACTTCTCCGCCCCCTTCAATTGACACTAACGGTGACTCGCTCCTTGTTGAAGGAAACCGATAAATTTCAGTAAACGATCTTCTCGATGAAGCTGTTTGTATCTTGAATCTACCAGATCGAAACCTTTGTGCCGGTTTTTACGACGATATGAAACATATAAATTTTCAACTGCTCACATTATTTACTTTTCAAGTTCTTCATTGTCATATAAAGTCATATTTTATTTTTCTATAGAGCCCTTCTTCAGGCAAATGATTAAAACCATGTTGTATATTTTATCTTTTATATGTCACACGTCAATATAACTTGTCGATATTCTTAAAATACATTTATACCATTCATTCAACCATCTTCCAAGGTTGAGCAACATCAGATGACTAGGCTTGACTAAATGATAGTTAGTCGATTTTAAGTATGCCCTTCCGAAGAGTGGTACATTGATTAGTGAGTGATGAAACTCATAGGGAACCATCTATTGCTCAAAATCGGATGGAAACAGTAAACATATGGGTTGTATTACAAGGATTTCATTTTTGGGCATGTGCAGTAGCTACTAATTACACTATCGCGCTGAAATGTATAGGAGATCATTAAATCGTTTTTCCTCAACTATACAAAAGATTTGGCCGCGATCCGACCCCTAGAACGTCACGTTTGGGCATGTTCAGACTGATGTATTGATTTCTTAACAATGAAACTCATAGGAGATCATCTAAATTCTAATTTAACATTTCTTGAAAATTTTATCAAAATCGGATAAAAACTGTGGGAATAAGGGTCGTTAGAATGATTTCACGTTAGCGCACAAGTAGTTGCTATTGAAGATACAGTCGCGTGGAATTTTATATGAAATCATTACAAACATTATGAAATTTCTTCCCAGACTACCCTACACGTGGGAGCGCCGTCGGACAGTGAGAAGCTGAGAAAATGTTGCTTGTGGATTTTACATTTGCGCATATGCATGTAATGCAAGAACATTTTCTGGACGAATTTTGCGTTTTGATATGATGTGAAAGAATACCAGAACTCGCACATTATCTGAGAGTTTCGTCAAAACGGTATGAAAAATGCAGCAATAGGCTTATTACAGGGGTCTGTGGACACATGGACAGGCTGACACACACAATCGAAACGAAAGTTGTTCAGAATGGTCTAAAACGCAATGCGAGTCGAAATTTTGATTTTTAAATCGAAGAGCCAGTTATCTCTGTTGGCCTGTGCTACAAGACACTTTTCATTAATTCTTGACGAATGGTGTCTTGTCTAGCGTTGTCTTCAGTAGATATTCAAGGTGCTGTAACTGAAACACCGTAAGTGAAAAATTCCTCGAATCATGAAGATTCGTTTCCAACTTTGTTTTTCTCATTTTGTCCCCAACTAACCCTATAAGTCAATGATTAATAGCTAAAGGATAGAGAGCAGTCAAATACTATTCGGCAAACTTCTTTTCATTTCTACGTACAGTAGATAACAAGTGAGGAGTAACACCCTCATTTGGAATGTTTTTGCTCTGCTCAGCAGAATAAACATTCCGCGATTCCTTGGTAGAGCTACCTAGATTTCATGATGGTATTTAAATATTTGAGATATTCAGGGATTACGAGTAGCTACGCGCCTCCATCTTATTTTCTCCCACTTTCGATCGAACAATTCCCAACAAAACCCATTTCTTGTTATTTTTTTATAGAAGATTTCAAAATGACAAAACTGACGTTTGCACCATTGCGCATGCGTGTGCGATTGACACCAACTTTGTTCTTTCAAATAAGAACACCAATTTTTATTGCATATTTGGATTCTACGAAGTATCGATTATTTACTCTTCAAAATGTGACGTTTTTGGCGGTAAATGCGATAAAACAAGGTCATATCTGGCAAACGGAACTCAATATGCGATTGAGCATTGAAAAACGCAGTCCCTGGGTTGGACATTTTTGCGCACTTACTGGACGGGTAGAGCACGGCCAATAAAATCGAGTAGGGGGTCAAATTTTCATTTAATATTAGGTAAAATCTAAATCCTGTGTTCAAGTTATTGGCTTCAATTATTGTATCTTTTGAAAATTAAGTGGAGATCTTGGGAGTCAGTCGGAGGTTGATAAAAAAAAATCTACGATTTCATGGCCAACGTTTCGTTCTATTTGTAGAATTACAGAGAGGAATGGATTGCATTTGTGAGAAAAGAAAAACTACAGATTTACTACTAATGTAGTTGCTAGAAGAGAGAAAACTTAAAGTTAAGTTGTTCAACATTCCTTGAAGGTGGAGCTTAGAGGCTAAAAACGTAAATCACATACATGCGTCAGGATAACTATCTAAATCTAAAATCCAAATCTGCAATTGGGGCCATTCGTTGTCTCTTGAGCAGGTCAACGCGCAATTTTGTCATTTTTAAAATCTACGATAAAATTGATGAAAAATGGCTTTTGTTGGGAATTTTTCGACTAAGAATTAGAGGAAATTAGGATAGATCAATAGTTGTAGTGCCAATATTAATGTTTATACCAACTTTATACCATTGTGATTAGTAACTGATTGATGTCGAGTAAAAAAATACATCAATTTGTTTCAGTTGTGACTGGCGGAACAGATGGTCTTGGCAAAGCCTTCGCCCAGCAGGTATGTTAATTGTTATTCTTTGTTTTGAAATATTATTTTGAATAAGTCATAAACCGAGGTCATTTACTAAAAAGTGGAAGATTCGCAAATTCCAAAAATCGAAAGATAAGATCAACCCATTTACCGTCCGAAGCCTTAATTCCAAACGAACCGTAATTTACGGAATCCGGTTCATATCTTCCGGGTTTGTGTCTGAAGTATCATTATCTCGTTTGATCAATGCTAACGTGAACTATTGGAGAGTTCAAACTTGTTTTTGGTTGATTAAATAAACTATACTTTAATATTTGGATCAATTGAGAAAATTCGGAACATCGTATGGTCAACAGTTCTCGCTTCACAAGGACTCGGGCTTTTCTATATATTGCCTATTGGCTACATGAGCAAAAAGGAAACATGATGATTTCATGATTAATATTGACGATGAAGCTCACGAAAATTGTTTTTACATATTTGGTCTCAATACGTAATTTGTTTAGGAACCCCCATTTAATTAAATTTAATTAAAATACAAATCTCAAGAGCAGATTGTACGACAGAGCCTTGCTCTTGAGAATTGAAACTCCGAAACTGAGGTTTTCAAAATTTGGTGCCAAAAAACTGAAAATCGTGTTCACTATTTGAATACTTTCACTATTAATTCTCTATCCAAGTATCCAAGAGTATACATCAACACCTTCATGCAAAGTGTTAGTCCGTCTTCCTTGAAAAATTACAGGAGAAGCCTTTGAAGCAGTAACACCCCCAATCACCACCCCGGTGTGCACATTTTATTGCTTGGCAAGATATGGAATGCTTGGGTTATACAGTAAACCTGAGAAACCTGCCACAGGATAGGAATCGATTCTACGACTCATGTCTGACAAAAAGTGCCTATTGGATTTTTTTTGGACACCATATTAGTGTATGGGCCAGAGTGGCAGGGAGGCAGTGTGTGAATATCAACGAAGGTTCCCTGACAGGTCTAATCTCTAGTCAGGACGTATGTTTCAGAGAAGAAACCTGGTTGGACTTGATGTAGACACAACTAACCAACATTTTTGTTCATTTCTCACAGGAAAATGTTGACACTGTTTTAGAACGTCACATTAACATTACACACGTGGTAAACCCGAACCCGCCTTGTTTGTGGCAGATGTAAATTGCACACAAAATAGACATAACGCATTGGATTCTTTCACACCTTAGAAAATACGCCCCAACTGGGAATTCGCCTGTCAGGGAACTGTTGAAATCTATCAACGATGTGTATTGAGTTAGATACCAAATCCATGAAATGAGGAAGGTCAGTGAAAAAAAAGTTCAGGACGATTGCACAACCCTTGTTTGATTCTTCTGGTTGATGTAAAAATGAAATATGATCGTCTTACGAAACAAAGAAATAGTTTCTCACCGTTCTCGAAAAGTGTTTTGAGGGTCCATCTCCCTCAGTCATTAAAAACGTATTTTCGGGAGCTATTAGTATCGATTGAAACGCTATACAATATGCGTTAGAAGGTCCGGTATAGAAAATTATGAACACCTAACGGTAATATGTGTCCTGGGTGAGTTTTAGGAAACATTAATCGAAAATCAGGCTATTACAATGCTTTCATGATTTAATTAAAGAAATAATTCTCAAAGGTTTTTTGATTGAAATCGGTTTAAGAGAGCATATTTCTGTGTTGGAGCTCATTTATGTGAGGTTCTATCTGTGTTTATCTAATTTCAAAGGAAAACCACATCTAATTAGGAGTGCTATTTTAAAAATCCGTAATTGAGGAGCTTACTTTCAAAAAGGCACATATCCAAATCTGGGAGAAAATTCTTTTTTCTCAATTTTCTATCTCTGATTATGAGTTGAATCAGATCCCCCTATCATTTCCGAACAAAACAGAACACATCCACGTCAATTCCGGGGCTAAAGTTGTGTGTTTGCATCAAAAGGTAACAAATCCGTCCCCTACATTTTTTTCAGTGCCTTGCAATCGAAATGGCACATATCCTCCGAATTTCGTCAGGCGATAAGTCGTGGGTTTCAAAAAGGCACATATCCAAAAAGAAGCATTGCGTCTTCGTCTTGACGTTGAATATTTACACGAGACTCGATAGATGGCAGGCATGACAAATGGAAATATGGTGTCAGGTAAAGTTTTCAATAAAACCTACAGAAAGGAGAATTAATTCTTTCTTTTTCAAAAAGTCGCAAATCCATGAGTTTTGATCAAAAGGGCACATTTCTAAAGTAAAAATGGATATACAGCCTCGTGATTTGGGAAAAATTGATTCATATTCTGAGGCATCTTTATCAGTGCCTTCTCACACATTACTCCGATGAGAAACTGCAAAAAAACACCTCCACTAATCTGCAAATCGTTTTTTTTTTTCACTTCCTGAACATTTTGTCGGAATGGATATGTGCCTGTTTGAAAGTAAGCTCCTCAATTGTCCTCTAAAAATCGAGTATTGCAAGAATTTGAGAACAGCTAGAACGAAACAAAAATTGTTCATAACGTTCTAAGATTTAAAATGCGATATTTTGGTGATGGAAAGTTTTTCATAGTCCTTAGGTGAAAACAATGCTTTAGTATAGTGAGTTCATGTAGCGAAATGTTGTAAGTATAATACCACGAACGTAAGAATTTCTTTGTTCAAATCTTTCTTTCTAGTTCCAAGTTGAAAACATGGTACAGATTAAGCTGTGAGTGGATTAATCTGAGATTCCTCAGTTATAAAGTGCGATAATGATGTACAATTTTCAGTTACCGTCTTCTTCACGATGTCAACACTGTTCAAAACCTGAAAAGTCTGAATTCTGGGAATTACAAACTTCAACAATCGAGATATGTTCCGGACTCGTTGAATGAATCTGCTGTGAATATCAGTCAAGTAGATCAGGACCAAGTGAGAAACCACAGCTAATGAGAAGTATTCAATCTGACGACTTGAGTATGTAACATAGATGAATTCGTAACGGCCTATTATCTAACAACGCGTACAGCGGGAAACTCATTGATAGTGTTTCAAGTCTAATAGCGGCGTTGATCTCCAATAACTAAACTTCCAGCGTGTAATACAACTATAATTTTTAAACTTTATTAGCGGTTTTATATCATGATATGAACTTTTTTATCAGGAAGGAATGGGTGACAGCGTCACGTAGTTGTAGTGTACGAGGGGGGAACCTTTGGGTGAAAGTCGCGAGACGAGTGGCGGGCGCTAACATATAGTTGACGTTCCGTTTCTCTTCTTTCTTCCTGCAATATTTCATAATTGCTCGTGCAACAGCATTTTATGGAAACTATTAGCGGCATTTTGTTCTATTACAAACGTAGGACACAGAGCTTTGAAGTGACCTCAAGTGGTTCGGAGGTGGAATACGTCGCCTTGGGAGATGAAACAGACGCCTTTGTACCGCTACGAGTTGTGTAGCCAAATTAACGCTGCTTGCTTGGTCCAGCCAAATATAAACAGGGGAGAGAAGTTAAATAAGATGCACAACTACGTAGGATGAAAGAAGTGTAATCAAAGAAATTGAAAATGAAAAAGGGGAATGTGAAGCTACGGAACGACCACTCTCGGTAAATCTGCACGGAGGTATCTCCTTCCATGCTGTTACCTCCGTCTTCCTAGTCCCTTCCATATCACCTATCTACGTCATTCTTGCTCATCAATCGACTGGTCGCGAGCAGGAAGCAGTCAGCTGACGAGTCATTTGGTCGCCCTCTTAATGTCCCGATTAAATGGGCTAGCACACCTTCAATCGCCTGGATCATCCTCTGAACGTGGCAGAGCATTAAACCGCATTCAGCTCAATGGAAGGGGCAACTATACCGTTTCATCACCTCACACTGTCTGTACATGTATATATGTGTGAGTGTGTGTGACTGTTCGTATCTCCTGAGATCCTTGAAATTCCTACAGTTTTCATCCGAGTTTGCTGATGTCGTCAGAGAATATGTAGATTGAGCTGTAGATGGTCCCTAATGAGTTTTGTTCCTCAGCAATCAACACATCAGTCTGAGCATGGGCAAATGTAAAATCCTACATCCCACATTGTCGGAGGTTCCAGCGGTTCGATCTTGCTTAAATTTTCTGGGCAGTTGGAGTAAACCGTTTTGATAATCTTATGTCAATTTAAAAAACACAATATAGCTCGAACGAGAAATCCTTGCAACAAACATAATCCGATTTTGATTAATTTTCCGGGAATGCCCGGGTTAGGCTGTTAACGGTCCACTATGATTTTCATTGTTTTCAAATACACGGAGCATCATTTTCAGATTTTTTTTTATCAGGTTGCGCTAAAATTTTCTAAATTGTCAAGGACGAACGGTCTAATAATGTTAAATCAATTTCAACACGATCTTAAAATAATCCCATCCGCTACACAATACTTGCGACACAGCCGCAGTACATGTCGACTAACCTTTTGAAGGCGTCGGCATGTTGTTACATGTCCCGCCGCATTTCTGACCCGTATTCTACAACTTTCGAGATTATCTATAACACCCGAAAAATGTATACGTTCATGTTTCCCAAAAGAGGAAGCCCCATGAAGCCGATTTTGGGTTAATTTAATGAAATATCGTCTTAGAAGGAAAAAGATGAGTCTTCAGCAAGCACCACCAATCGCTATCGAATCAGCACAAACAAATTCAATTCCATAGTTTTTGAGTCCTCAATATGTATACACCTACTCTCATGAAGGTTATCTGTTGGTGTTGATCATTAATGATGTCGAAGTTATGGCTGATGTATTTCACTCACAACTAGACCTCCTTTGTGATTTTTGGGCACAGTTTCATAAAATTGATCCTGCAGTTTTAGTAAAACGTTTCGGATGGCGGACAAATGGTTTCTTCGTTTGTTGGATTGTGTACATCTTGAAATGACAGCCAAAAAAAGTGGGAACTACCATTGCTAACGATGCCAATTAAAAAGGTTCATTATTGAAAAATCGGCTCAATAATCGGCTAAATTGTCTATTTTAATTTGACGAAAAAATTATACTGTACGTCAGATTAGCAATGGCAAATGTAGTGAAAGGTCGTATGGTAGATTTATTGTAAATTGAAAAAAATGTAAATGCACTATGCTTCCCGCCAACATCGTAAATTTGGGAGGAAAATTTTTGAGTTTTCCTTTGTTCGAATCCGTTCTTTGGCACGTGGACTCTACTGGGGGTCTAGCCGTTCTTTGGCACGTGGACTCCACTAGGGGTCTAGCTGGCCCTTCTTCTAACATCTATCCAGCCCGATCGTCTCACACGGATAGATGCTGTGGGTCCAAGATTTTTACTGACAGGCAAGTGGATTGTCATTTTCTTGTAATTTTGAATATAACGGTCCACTGGGATCCGTTTCGAATCCGTATAAATTCACCCTTAGGAAATGATTGCAATTCCTGAACATATAAGTGGCCCCGTTCCCTTCCAAACATCATAATCACTCAAAAAAAAAAAAAAAAAATTCTTCTGAATTTGATTTGTCTGAGTTTTTAATTGACAAGTGCATTTAAACTTGAAATATTTCCAGTTTTCAAATTGCTGCTTATAATGATTTTACCAAACTGATACGAAAATAGGAATAGGTGAACTTAGTTGTAATAAAATGCAGATGCTCTTTTTTATGAAGACTTATGGGGGAGTAGTCTGTTAAGTTCACCCATCGGCAGGGAGGTACTTCCAGGATCGCCCCTGTAGGTAAAGCCTTATTGTGTCTCTACCGCCATGGGAGTGTGAGGACAAGTACATTCCGAGGTATTGACAACGGTCACCTATCACTTCAGGAGGCATGTGACAATAACTCGGATTGAGGATATTGTAGGGGGTCGGAATGGAAAAGAAGAGGACGAAGGCGGGGAGCAGAACTGATCGCGGAAACGGGCGAATCGCTGAAAAACGAGGGGGAGGAACGGATGTGTAAACTGTGGAGTTGCCAAGGGCTCGAGGTGTGATGTGAACCTGCAGAGGAAAAGTGTCAATTTGACAATAGAGGACCGTGAAGGGGAACGAACAGTTTACCGTAACGGAAGGGCAGGTTGTCATGGAAGGAGACGTGGAGTCGCCGGCGGAATGGACAATGCCACGATTTCTCTAGACCACCAACCCTGCCCTCGTTCACTCGTGATGTACCAAGACTCCCTTCAATATACACGATTTCGAAGACCTCCATGGCACAGACGTTACCATATCACAGTTATCAGAAGCACCCGTGCTGTTATCAATATTAGTACCAACAGCGAAAAGTGACAGGATGTAACTAATATAATTTTCCACAAGTTCATATTGGTTTATCATTCAATAATAAACCATTGTAATCGTTCTTGAAAAAAAATTTTAACCCCCCCCCCCCCCCCCCTAAAAATTTGATGGTTTACGTTTCAAACAGTGTAGAATCCAAATCTGCAATAAAAAATTTTCCGTCCGTCCGCCGTACTCACGATTTTTCCCAAACGGCTGAGCAAAAAATCTGAAATTTTCAGGAAAAATCAATATTGGTCCGACAACGCCCCAATTCTTTAGCCAGCGCTCGCACTTACCTTAAAGTGCCCTTTAAGGGTTGTCAAAGTTTTATAAAATCCCTAAAAACCACGAAAAAAGTCAAGGCGGCCTAAATTTGGACTTTTTTTGAAGAGCTTTCCATGAGGAATCGAATGAGCCCCTCCCCAGGTCCGTAGGTCAAACCATTCCCGATGTATGTATGGTGCCACATTTGCGTTATTTTGGTTTATTATTGTTTTTGTTTTGATTGCAGTAACCTAGTGATGTAGTGAACGTGGATACTGGAGTGAACTCCTAAAAGGGTTTATAGCCGATACACGGGTTGAAGTATTCTGATAAACATTAAAAAAACGCTGCAAATTCTTTCACTGGGGTTTGTTATTCAATTGGCTTGCGTTCATGATTTGTATTTCTACTAAGCTTTGGAGTGTGCGTGTTTCGCAAGTGATAGAGCGATTATTGAATTCCAGGAGGCTCACAAATATGATCAACTGATCAATCCAAATTTGTATTTTGGTTGAGAACAGATTTACGTGCTCGCATATCTCCAGAAATTCAATAATCGCTCTATCACCTGTGAAACACGCACACTCCAAAGCTTAGTAGAAATTCAAATCATGAACGCAAGCCAATTGAATAATAAACCACCGTGAAAGAATCTGCAGCGTTTTTTTAACTTTCGAAACCTAATTTGTGGTTATCCTCATAATTGTTTCCAATTAACAATGAAACAGTACCAATTACCCCAGTTGGTCTACAGAAATGTAAAATTTTCCCGTCATACTTTGGAAAGAACCACCGACAGAACGGATTCTATACTCTGTTTTCTTTACCGTTTTCTGCAAAACTTTTTTTTATGTTTCTGGTTTCCTTGAACTGCAAATCCCAAATTGATCGTTAAAAACTGTACTTAGCAGACTAATCCGTATTAGAGAGTGATTCTACTTATTATTCTCTAGTACGGAATGGACGTTCAATCATTGCATGGAAAGTTAATGAGAAATCTACTACCAACTTGGAAATGAAACTCATAATTTGCATAGTGATCGAAAAAAGCGTAATGCATATGATACTCCCTGAATTCTCGGGAAGGATATTGACATCCAATTTAACTGAGTTTGTGGGAAATTTATCGGATAAATGTATCAATCTTTCGATACATCACCGATGTAAATTATGGATTTTGTTGTTTACGTTTTCTCACCCACCACTCACAAATTTTATACATTTCATTTAGGGAAATATACTTTTTCGTGAATAAATAAGGATCAAACACGATAACTGTTGCTTCGGCTGGAAATATTATAGCGGTATGCAACAGGACAATATTCCGTGAAATATGTACAATGTTTCACGACAATATCCAGGTCTTCCCCAGCGGCTGTTACTTCTACATATACCGTAGACGCAATGTTTCCCCACAATACACATAAGGAATAACAACAATTTTAACAATCCCACAATACGTTTTCAGGTAGGTAGTACATTCTAAATGTGTAAGCAAACAGCTGCAATGGTGCAAATGGACACTAGATGGTGGATATTAGATGCGTTGCGTGGATGCTAAATGCTGATGAAGCCTCAAACTCGAAGTTTCTGTTGAAACCATCCATTGGCTATATGAAAGGACAGCATTCCCTATGACCTTAAACATAGGTACATACGTATTCAGGGGGAACACCTCGAGGTACTCGTTCCAAATTCTGAGGGACTCGAAACTAACGTTCTTGTACTGTTGACTACAGTGGCTGTAAGAAAAGCCACGATCATCGGTGACTCTAGTCTTACATTTGTGTACTGAGAACGCCATTGAAGTACTCGAGTATACTCTCACTATCCAACATATTGGCTGAGGACATCATTCCTGAGCATCACCGCTCGTGGCCTGTTCTGATGGAGTTTCCATGCCCTGGAGAATGACAGCTTTGCCCAATCGTTCATGTTTCTTGGACACAATCACACATATCAGCTGAAACATAACAAATTAGCCTAAAACACCTTCAACTGATTGGACGTAGTGAAAGATTACTTACTTAATTCCAGCCTTAACCCCGTCGCCATTTGCTTATGTTGACGAGGCATTAACGAAGGTGGTGAAACTGGCCCTAACTCTGAATCCTACGAACTTACTGTTTTGCTGAATCCAATTAGATCCAAAGAACGTAGATGAACTAAGGTAATAAAACATGGAAAACCATCAAGATGGCCTATTGGGGATTTAAGCATTGAATGTTAACTTTCGTTAAATTGTGCCATTCTTAATTTGACAATAAAATCTAGTAAGGTAATTGCCAAAAGCACCCACCAAATAACTCTTACGATTTCTCTGGTCCAAATACTCCGTCCATGTGAAATCGCGGCCTAATCGTACTGCCCACCGTAGTGACTGCCATGTTTTTGTTGTAGGTACATTCTAAATTGACTGCAAGGATGAGGAGCATCACCCTAAATATACGCGTTTTTTGTTTATTAATAACTACGGGCACTGCTAAATCACTAAATAACATTTAAACCAGGGTGTCTAGCAATTATTCAAAAATAAATTCAAGACTTTTTCCAGACTTTTCAAGACTTTTTCCACAAATTTCCAGACTTTTACGCGGTAATATATTCATCTTATATTAAAATAAAAAGAACTTTTATCTCAGGTGAACATGCGAGAATATGAAAAAATATCATTAGAATTAAAAAAACCCTGCAAATTCTTTCACTGGGGTTTATTATTCAATTGGCTTGCATTCATGATTTGAATTTCTACTAAGATTTGGAGTGTGTGTGTGTTTCACAGGTGATAGAGCGATTATTGAATTTCAGGAGGAACACAAATATGATCAACTGATCAATCCAAATAGGTATTTTGGTTGAGAACCAATTTATGTGCTTCATGCATATCTCCTGAAATTCAATAATCGCTCTATCACCTGTGAAACACGCACACTCCAAAGCTAGCACACTCCAAACACGCACACTGAATGCAAGCCAAATGAATGAAATGAATAATAAACCCCAGTGAAAGAATTTGCAGCGTTTTGACCACGTTTTCGGGTTCTACGTAAAATTTCCGTTACACCCAATGCACATTCATAATCATAAACGACCCCTAAGGACCGTAATTGCAGTTCAAACATTGAAAATTTAAAAAAATTGTTAGTTTCTGAATTATTTGTATTTTTACTGCAGTTCCAAAAAACTTGCGATTCCTCGTCGATCTCATGGAGAAATTCCAGTTTGAACGAGAAAAAAACATTACGCAACTTTCGAACTGCAATCGAGTAATCCCAGGGATAAAAGAAACAGTTCGCGGTATGAATTGGGAAAATGATTAAATCCGCAAAATAGATAGGTTAAAAAAATAAAGAAATACTACTTTTCGGGAAAAATGATCGAAAATCATTTCTAATATTCAGACTAGTAAAGTTTAAATAAATCAGACTAGTGAAATTAAAAGAAGTCGCGCTCACAATGTGTTCTCAGAATCTATATCTGATATAGGTTATAAATGTATTTATTTTTCAGAAAGATTGATATATTATTCATTTTGTTGAAGCTCTCTTGAAAATCATTGAAATCATCATTGAAAATAAACCGCAAAGGAATCACCTAAAAGGCAATGTCATTGTTGAACGATATAATCTCAACAAAAGCAGGTTAACCTACAAAGTGTGAACAAATGTTAACGCGATTACGCGATTGCGAGGAAAATCAAACCACGCGGCGTGAGCGTTTGCCGCACGGTGCCGCGCCGTTACGTCTGACACATCCATAGAATCGCATTGTTTGACGGCGCCAATAGATCGCGATAGGCAAGCTCGCTCACGTTCGTTTTCCACGTAAGCCAAGACACGGCGGGTGGTTTCCCCGACGCCTGCGCCTGTGGCTCGCGATTCCGTCCTGTACCTAAACAGGCGCGAGCCACGCCGTCCTGTGGAAGAGTTTTCTCTCAAAAAGCGCGGCGAGGCAAGCAGCCAGCGCCGGTGGCCCAGCGCGGAGAGGCAAGCGGCCGGCGCCGCTGCCCCAGCGTGGCGAGGCAAGCGCGGCGAGGCAAGCGGCCGGCGTCGTTGGCCCAGCGCCCGAGAACCTCGGTTCCAGCTTCAGTTTCGATGTTCAGTTATTTGCAATGCATTTCTAAAATATGGGCACTTTCATGCGTTCGCGCCAACATGACTCACGCTCGCGCAGCTGTCTATTGACCGCCCTTGCTTTTTCAATGGTTATCTTGCTGGTTTCTCTACTTTCCATTGCAATAAATACAAAAGAACTAGAACGAAATTCAAAAAATTTATTTTTCATAAAAAAATTCATTACTATCCAATATAATCTCCAATATAATCCAAGTTAATATCTCATCTATTAAGTCCTTATTGTAGCCATAAAACTATTTAGACAATTTAATATTTGCATTCGTTCCTTGTTTACGCTTTTTAGTACTTTTTTGATACTATTGATCTTTATGTTCTGTCATTAATGTATGTTTATCATTGTTTTCATTATTGAATGTTTATTTAGATAATTCAGGAGATATGCATAGAGCACGTAAATCTGTTCTCAACCAAAATACCTATTTTAATTGATCAGTTGATCATATTTGTGTGCCTCCCGAAATTCAATAATCGCTCTACCCTGTGAAACACGCACACTCCATAGCTTGGTAGAAATTCAAATAACGAACGCAAGCCAATTGAATAATAAACCCCAGTGAAAGAATTTGCACACACACACACACACACAATAAAAGCATCTATAATTTATCAAGTCCTTTAACACTCGTATTGCGTTAAAACTTCCCAAAATCCAAATTTAAACGATGTGGCCAAAGGTAGACTGATGTAGAGGAGGCCCACAAATATCATCAACTGATCAATCCAAATAGGTGTTTGGTTGAGAACCGATTTCTATGCATATCTCCTGAAATTCAATAATCGCTCTATCACCTCTAAACACGCACACTCCAAAGCTTAGTAGGGATTCAAATCATGAATGCTACTCAAATGAATAATGAACCCCACTGAAAGAATTTGCAGTGTGCGTGATTGCAGTGTGCGTGATTCACAGGTGATAGAGCGATTATTGAATTTCAGGAAGCACACAAATATGATCAACTGATCAATCTAAATAGGTATTTTGGTTGAGAACAGATTTACGTGCTCTATGCATATCTCCTGAAATTCAATCTAGCGAAACACGCACACTCCGAAGCTTAGTACAGGTTCAAATCATGAAAGCAAGCCAATTGAATAATAAACCCCAGAGAAAGAATACTTATTTACCCCACTAATGATATTGAATAATATTTACCTATGTATCATCAGCGTTTCATGCATATCAGAATGCTTCAACCCGTGTTTCGGCTATAAACTACAACTATCAACATCGGCTATCACTCCAGTATCCACATTCACTACAACTCGACGCTATCGGCATCACTAGGTTACAAACAAACAATAATAAACCAAAAAACGCAAATGTTGGCACCATAAATCGGGCCATACATCGGGAATGGTTTGACCTACGGACGTGGGGAGGGTCTCATTCGATTCCTCATGGTATGTTCTTCAAATAGGTAAATATTTAGGGCAATTCGACTTGTTTTGAGGTTTTTAGGGATTTTACAAAACTTTGACAGCCCTTAAAGGGCACTTTAAATTGAGTGAGAGAGCTGGCTTAAGAATTGGGGCGTCGTCGGACCAAGATGGATTTTTCCTGAAAATTTCAGATCTTTTGCTCCAGCCGTTTGGGAGAAATCGTGCGTACTGCGTACGGCGGACGGACGGAAAAAATTTTATTGCAGATTCGGATTCTACACCCTTTGATACGTTTCAAAGCCAAACTGATACCATTGATACCATACTGATACCAAACTGAGACAAATTGATACCATGAAATTTTCAGGGGGGGTTAGAATTTTTTTTCCAGAGCGATTACAATGGTTTATTATAGAGTAATAAACCAAAATCACATTTAATTATATTTACAGTTTATCTAAGTAAAATGTCTAGAATCACTTCAAGGCCATCAATATAGGCCTATTTCAAATTATGTTTTCTTTATTTGACCCTGTTTCAAGATTATGCCCCATCGCACAAAAATGATTCCTTTTTCAAGACAAACCTAGAAAATTTTATCGTGTTCGGATTGTTTACTTTTATTACTATTATTTAATTCGTTACTTATACACACTCGTAAAAGGTACAGAAAATGTACAATTAATTATCTGAATAAGAACATTTACTTACCTTTATGCAAGTTTAGTTGAGTTCATGAAATAAAATGTAGCCTTCGACAAAATAAAATGCAAGGCACTTATTGAATCTTAGTAAATTCCAACCTATATTGTTTTGGTAACAAACTTCAGACTTTTATATGAATTTCTCTGCTAATTCCCGACTTTTCAAGACCTTTTTTAAATGCATTACTAATTCCCGATTTTCCCGACTTTCCCGACCGCTAGACACCCTATTAAACTCATTTACTTCAAGAAAAGATATTACGGGTTGCCGGAATGGATACGATGACATGGGTAGTTCTTGAAACTGCTGCGCCTGTGGTTTCACCTAAAACCTCCCAGATATCTTCTGCGTATTGCAGGCTAACGATTCACTCTTGGAAGGGGTAACTACACTATTCCTTAGTCATATTGTATTTTCATAACTTTCCCTGAGTGTGTTTTTTCTACTGGTTACGCAGCCAATAAACGTACCTTATAAACCTGTGCAGATACCTGCTTGAACATTTGCAATGCATATCAATACACAAAAATTTCTAACCCCTCAAAGTCCACTCTAGTAACTGCTTAAGATTAAGGAAAACATACAACTTTTCACGAAATGGTTGGTCAAATATCGGTGTTAATCATCAGTTTTCCCTTGGAAAATTTCACTGAACCAACATTTTTGAAACAGTGTTGCCCTATGTAAGAATTGGTGAACGTGCTGGTATCAGCTAATTCTCAGTGAAGGATGAAATCGAAGGGCAGAAATTTCTGTAATCTGAATATCGAAAACTTTCAAAGTGACACTACTGATTGTTTGGTTATAAGATAAAGGAGGAGGGATAAAAACGAGCAAGAACTTATTAGTTCAAAATTGAAAACAAAATACAGAAAAAATTGAATGAGAAGGGTTTTTACAATAATGTTTTGTCAGGAAGTTTCCTGGTTACTAAGTCATGTGTATTAGTCAGGTGTTATGAGGTTGGGTCCCTACAGGTTTATGTTAGTCATTGGTAAATGTACCTTCCAACAATCGAATGAGCAAACCCGGACAGTTTTACGTTCATCTGTTCGCTCTCTAGAAGAAACCTACTGTTTTATTGTAGTTCGATTAGACCAGTAATCTGAATTCAGTCGAGTCTTGATTCAAGCACAGCAATTCATTATCCACATAAGTTTTCTTACTATGTAAGACTTCCGCTGATTCTCAGTAATTGTTGAAACCTAAACGCCGAAATTTCAATAACCTGAATATCGAAAACATTGGAAATAACACTAAGGCCTTTATATTCGTTATTTATAGACGTCACTTGAATGAGTCGAATGAGCCCATTCGGGCCGCTTTAGGAGCATCCGTTCGCTCTCCATATCTAGTGCTACAAACCGAATGGGTTCTGCTTTTCCCAAGTCTTGAGTTTAACCTGGAATCTCGGATTCATATACGATAAGACTTAAAGAAACTGCATAAAAAAACGTCTACCAAGTGGGTGTGGCACATAGCTTCCTGGTATCCATAACATGACTGTATAGATCATTGAAAATTATTATTGACTGAAGAACTTCGGTCAATTAGGCGAAGTAAATATTGAATTAGGGTAAATTTATTGTTATGCAGGAGCATAACTTGAGAAAATAAAGGTAGGCATGTTCAGCTATATGAACAAACTATAAAATATACCTAATAATAAAAATTGACATTGACGCTGAATGGATAGATGACTGAAGTGATAAATAACATGACATTTCTAAAAATAAAAATGTCTGCCAAAATTTCATCGAAATCGGTCAAGAACTCGAAGAGTTATGCTTGTGGCAAGGATTTCACGTTTGCGCATGCGCAGAGGCTACTATTGATCCGGGGGTCATGAAACTCATAGGGGACCATCTACACATCAAACCGAATAATCCCTGAAAATGTCATCGAAATCGGTCAAGAACTCCCGGAGTTATGCGGTAACAAAGATTTCGTTTGCGCATGCGCAGAGACTACTATTGATCCGGGGGTCATGAAACTTATAGGGGACCATCTACACATCAAACCGAATAATCCCTGAAAATTTCATCGAAATTGGTCAAGAACTCCCGAAGTTATGCGCGTAACAAGGATTTGCTGACAGACAGACAGACACACAGGAACCAAAATTTTTCAGAAAGGTCTAAAACGCAAAATGCGAGTGGAATTTTTGATGATTTGATGAATTTTTGGCTACCTTGGTAGACTCGGAAGCAATAATCTTTAAAAGTTTTGAACTAAAAGTTTTGAATACTTAGAGCTTATTTTTTCAATACTTATAATTTCAAATTAAATTTTCAAAATTTGAGTTCATTTTCAAGAGTCAAATGGTATCTGTATGAACTTGGACCGTTCTCTCTCTCTCTCTTAAGTTTTGATCCTTGGTAAGAAAAAAGGGCTTCAACTTGATGTGAAAGAAAATACTTGTTAACACTGTAAAATCGTTGTACTCCCTAGATAACCATGCATTTACCACACAAGCTGACAATGGCGGATACTGCAGTATCAGTTTCCAGTTATCAGACTAGTGAAGAGGACTGTTTTTCTTCTTATTTTTCAGGGGTAGGTGTCATCAGTAGGTAATGAAGTGTGGTTCCTTTTTAAATTCATGTCTTGACTAATGATCTACCCAGCGCTTTTTAATAAGAACATAGTTATAGTTGGCTAAATCATCCTGTTCTGCTTTGCTCGGTAAGGTACTAGGGGCTGACAAGAAACTCATGGGGAGCTGCCATGTGTTAGCTCTTACTCAGAAACTTCTTAAATGTAACCACGTACCTATTCTGCAAATTAAGAGGATACTTATATGAAGAAAGGCCAACCATTAGTAGGTAATAGGACTCTAGTTTAGAGTAACATTGCCTTCAGGATAATTGCACGGGGGAGCGCTGGTTCAACTGTATTGGAACCTCTAGGTATCATCAAGAAATCCATTCGGAAAAAGTTTTACTCCATCGACTTGTACAACTAAGTCAGCGCAAATAAAAACGGAGTAACATAGAACGTTGTCTATATTTCCACGAAAGTAAAGAGTTACACTGTTAAATCGATTTCGACGGTTAGGTCATCATCAGTAACAAACATGAACTGAAAGCACATCACAGAAAGCATATCTTATATAGGATCGAGTGAGAGGAGATTGAATCCTATTGGCTCAAGGAAGTGAAAGGGGGCGGGGAGGACCAACCAATACCACTCAAGGCTTACAAAGTGAAAGGGGCACAAACAGTATCATTATAGAGAGGCGGAACCAAACAAGAAAGAACCCAATAATGGAGAAATATTTTGAGGAATGGACATGGAATGGACATGGAATATAGACAACGTTCTATCCTACTCCGTTTTTATTTGAAATGGGTTTCCACAACTTCGTCGTGAGTGACTTAGTCAGTAAGTCAGCGCATTTGCCATCCATCACGCAAATATACACGAAAAATTCATTATCTCTGATTCATAAACATCCAGAATTTTTTTATTTTCCCAGGAATAATCCTTTCTCAATTCGTCTCACCTCCCAAATTGTAGTGCCGGCGCCGAACACTCTTTCATAGAGTACCTTCAGGATCGTATTTTATAATACGGCGTTTTTAAAATGCTCATTACCTGACCTTCAATAGAACATTTTTTCTTGGTTAATTTCTAGGAGAGTTGAAAGCTGCATACATGCCCTTCAGCATTTATATGAACTATTATTTTTTTTATTTTTTTTAATGAATTAGATATGTATTGTTTGTTTTTTATTAAATCTTCTAAAGTAGCTAGGCTTTTACCACCTTTCGTTTCCACCCCTATCTTTACCAGTGAGACATATCTTCCCCTTCAAAACCACCCCTGACCTCCCGTGAACCCAGATTATCTCCACCATCCCTTCACCTCCAGCCGATGTAGACGTACAATTGACCATCAGCTCTGTTTGTTGTCTCCTAACGTGTGGGAGTGTTAATACTAAGTTGAACCACATTTCTGTTTTACCGATCGCATTTCAACCGTTCGTAGTAAAGCGATTTGCCTCATATGTAGTTGTGACTCTAGACTGTAAATTAACTATAAACGGATATTAATCATAAGTGAAATCGGATCAAAACATCGTTTTATTTTCAAGTACAATTATATCCAGACCATCAAACAACCCTAGTAACCCCCGTAACAAAATTAATGTGTAAGTGAGCAAGACGAAGTACTTCTATTTTCCATGGTTTGTTTTCTTTTCATTTATGTTATTAATTCGATTTTTGCCAACATGTAATAACCAATGGCTTTTGATGATGTATTAAGTACATACATCAATACACTATACGTACCCTACTCCCTCGAGCCGCACCGGGCCTGCCCTATGGCTTTGGGGTACATTCCATTGACCAAATTTACTGTAATTTTTAACTGTATTTTAATTTGTGTTCTATGTTGTCTATAAACATTTTAATATTACATACTGTACCACTCATGTTTTGATTTCATCAGGGCTGTCATTAGTGTGATGATCGAAAGCTTTTGAAGCTCATGACAGAGAACTAAGGTCAGGAGATGGTTAAATGGTAGTTTCATTCTAAAATCATCCTGATGGTAGTTGCCTGTTAGTAGACACTAATAAACTAGTATTATCATTTTGCCGGGTCTGTAACCTTTACCGGCACGGCCGAGTGGTCTCAAGGAGATGGTGATTTTCATACTTCAACCAATTCTAGTAATAGTCACTGGGTTTTGTTTGTCAAACTTAGTGGGCAATGTAAGTACCTCGATTATTGGAACATGAATAAATCCGGGAGTCACAGAAAACATAGTTCCGGAAGTAAGAATGCACGAATGGAACGGAGTAATGCTAACACATTAACCATTTGTGGTACCTGTCGTCCCAAAAGCAAATGGCTCATGGGTGGAGCTCAATCCAGTCTGGAAGAATAGGAACGTCTCGCTGAGCACTAGGTCGTGTCTAAACCAATAATTAAAAGCGTTCGTCTATCGCTGCTATAGACAAATTATTGGTACGGTGGCTCGATCTAACCTCCTGTGAGACAGTGTTAATTAGGACACGACAGACGATTTTCTCAAAGGAGATCAGGGAAAGAAAATAGAATTGGATTGGGCAGACTTTGAGGAAAAATGAGGAGTCTGTGGAACGAAGAGCTATCGACTGGAATCCATAACGATATCGCAGAAAAAGCTTCTAGAAAGAAGAGGCAAGTATTGTCGGGAAGGCATGGAAAAATCAGCAGATATGGAGCTCTGGCATAAAGGTCCTGGCCAGAGAAAGAGGAATATGGCGCTATTTCACTCAGACCCTTTGCTCCTGTATAGCAATGACAGGGATAACTAATTAATTACCTGTCATCTATTAGTGGGTTAGCGGCAATGAAACTTATAGGGGAATTTCTTGGAGGAAACCTCTCAGTTCCTAAAAATTTCTCAAAATTGGACAAAAAATCACTGTTGTGGAGTGTTGGAAGAACAGGTAGTAAGTCCAAAGATGTGCACACACACACACCTGCACTGAAATTCGAGGTTGCACTTGCGTACAGTTCTTGGTCCGACAATGAAGCGTGTTACAAAGGAACTCATGAAAGAAGGCTTCCCGAACAGTATTCGAAAATTCCATCTGAATTGACCTAATCCACCATGGTATTAAACATAAATCATCAGACAGGTATGGAGCCAAAATCGTAGGCTCAAAGCAACGAGACGAAAACTGTAAGCTCAAGCTTTAATTTTGAGTGAGATAAGTGCTCAACTTCAATTCACCATACAACCACTTGCTATTGAGCTTAAACAGTGTGAATGTCCAACGTCGAAGTGGTACTGGTGTGTCACTCTAAATTGCCTGTTGCGCTTCAACAGGTGGCTGTCAACACTAGTTTTGCTTACGCTTAGCGAAGGTAGCGAAACTTTGTTGAACAATACAACAATAAAAATATTCTCTTGCGTTTTGCGTTTCAGCACCGTACCGGACTGTCTGTCTGTGGTAAATCCTTGTCACATCTATAACTACACTGATTGTCAGTCGGATGTGGATAAAATGCTGAGAGATTGTGCGGGTTAGCTTCAATCAATAATAACAAAAGTGAATCGTTCCATTTTCATGATTCATCAGTCCGATTTCGTTCAAACTCGCTGGTTTTTTATGTATGTTACTGGTAGAAACTTTATCGCATTCTTTTGAGTAAAAGCATCATTTGTATCATTATTGAATACTATTTCACGAAGACCAAACACCGGGGTTAGTAGATCAAGTTTGATGACATTTTCAGAGAATATGTTGTGTCCCCTACAAATGTAATTGCCGCTGCATCAACACTTGGGATGCGCTAACGTGAATTTCCTGTCTCGTCGATTTTCAAGATACATTGGCCCAATTGTTTCAAAATTGGGAATTAGTAGAGAACAAGTGAATAGGATGGTCGACTATGAATTCTACTGCGATTAGTTGAATGATAACTTTTGCGCAGACCCAAAGCAAAGGCTAAACTCTGAGACTAGTAGACCAATTTTGAAGGGATCGCGGCACACAGCATTTATTCGTTCCACTATGTACCTTGGATATTGAAGGCCGTTCAATATCTATATGCTTAATAATAATAGAAAATAGATGAATAGAACGGTTATTTCATGCAGCCGGGATATGGCTGTCAAAAATGTGTGAGGGACTAAAACGTAAAACAACAGTGGACATTTCAATATTGGTGATCAATATCAATAATATCAATAATCATAAATGGTTCATCAAAGAAAGCAAACACAATGCTTTCGCTCCCTCATGTTCGTTCACATCGTCATCTCTAACTATCAAATTACATTGCGAGGCGTCTCTTAATCGATTTTAATTTCACAAAACACATCAGATTGGTTATTTTGGTTTTTTTTTTGTGTGTTGCAGTTGGCGGCTAAAGGTCTGAATATCGTGGTGGTGAGCAGAACCAAAGACAAATTGGACAACGTTGCTCGAGAAATCGGTAAGTGCATATTCAAAACTCGGCACCAACGAGTAATACGTCTATCCCAACAGAACAATCCAAAATAATCGAAAATAGACCGATTTTCTGGGAAATTTTACAGTTTTCTTCAAATGGTGTGATTGTGTATGAAACTGGGACTGTACCTACACTAGATAGTTGATGTATAGTTTATCTATATGTTAGGAAGTCCAGTGGAAGTCTCCGTGACTGTCCTACAGTTTGTGTAAAAGTTCATTGTATTAATTCGATGCATTGAGAATGGTATCCTCCCCCCCCCCCTCTCTCTCTGCTACAATTTTGTTTAAATTGATTACGAGTGCACTTGAATTATTCAGTTGCGGGTTTTGTTGGAAAACAAGTTGTTTTTTACTTAGGTGGAAGATATTCCGTTTTTCAAACCATGGGTATGATGTGCAATCCAAGGATTATTCCAGACCACCATTTTTTTCTCGAACGCGGTAGGGGACTTCAACTCACCAAACAGTCCTAAATTGATTGGCAAAAATGTTAA
Source organism: Creontiades dilutus (assembly GCA_031894815.1). Lineage (NCBI taxonomy): Eukaryota > Metazoa > Arthropoda > Insecta > Hemiptera > Miridae > Creontiades > Creontiades dilutus. The sequence continues at coordinate 1,356,401 of JAVIWC010001049.1, read as the reverse complement.
TTGCATGATATGGCTAAAAGTATATGAATTAGGACTTATGATTTAACTTTAATACATTATTATTACCATCAAAATAAGTTTTACTCTCGTTTCACAGAAGAAACTTACGGAGTTCAAACGAAAGTCGTCGAAGCGGACTTCACGCAAGGGCAAATGGTTTTCGGCCACATCCAGAAAGAGCTGTTCGGGCTGGAGGTTGGTGTTCTAGTCAACAACATCGGGATCAGCTATCCTCACCCGCAGTACTTCCTGGATCTGGAGAAGAAGGAGAAAATCTACCACGACATCATCCAGTGCAACATCGAAAGCATGCTGGGCATGTGCCAGATCCTCATGCCCGGAATGGCCGAGAGAAAGCGGGGAGTGGTCATCAACATATCTTCAACAGCAGCTGACATACCAAGCCCTCTGCTTTCAGTTTACGGCGCCTCCAAGGTTAGAACTGTTTTGAGCACTCGTGCAACGTTCATAGTTACATTAGGCAAGTCACATTGTGGTAAATGACGTGCGGAAGTGTGAACTCCATGAAACACCTGTTCATCTCACAAACAACATTGAGTCGTTTTCGAGGATTTTGAGCTCATTTTTGATCACCTAAACTTTTAACGCGTTCCAATTTATGAAACATAAAAGGTTTCTATGTTGCATCCTTCTAAAATAATAAACAAATAAAATAAACTGCCAGTACTTGCGGTTCCAAGTTACGTTTCTCTCTGGGTTTGCCAATATATCGTTGATGTTTTTTGAAATTTCATACGATAAGGATTCTTTTGCCCAATTTTTCAAGGAAAAAACAAATTTTGTTATCTTAATTCCGAAGTCAGATTTTGTCTGAAATGGCCAAAATAACCCCAGTTTACTGAAACTCTATGCGAATTTCTCATTTAAAAAAATCAGCCGAAAATGATTTTTATTGCTTTATTATTTCTGCATTATTTTGCCATTCTACACAGATCACTGGTCTGTTGATACGAGTAATTATTCCATGGAATAGTACACTATCTGAATACCTACGTACTAAAAGCAATGGAGATAGATTGAGGACTACTACAAAAAGCGAATAAAAAAATATTAATAATAATAACAATAATAATAATAAAATAAATTTCCATGCGATGAGAAATCCTCTGTACTAAATGGGTAATCGAACTCAGTTACAGTACGGGAATTCGTTTGGAGTACGGATCACCCTTTTTCCCGAGAGTTATCGAACTACCTGGATTTGATTGAAAATTATGCTGGGACAATTACCTCTAATCTTTGATTGAGTTGGTAGGTTCGGAGTGAAGCCGCGGATGGCGGCACATGAACGTCCTTTTTAGAAACAATTCTAAAAACTGTAACAGAGGTGAAGGGATGATATAGTTGCTCCTTCCAAGGGCCCAGGCGATTAATACCTGCAACACCCAGATAGAAGGTGTCACGTTTATGCTCAGGATTAACAGTTTCAAGAATCGGGAAAGGGGAACTATCCATAACATCATAAAACTAGCGGCCGAATTCGTCGTTTGGATATTAAAAATAAAGTAGCTCTGCCCCTTATTTTCTATTGAAATTTACACAGTTCGAACAATGATTGTTAATTTTAAAAATATGATTAGGAGCCATTATAATTCTTTCTTTCACACATTTCAAAAAGTAATTGTAGAAAAAACATGATCATTTTGGTTCTTTATAACTTAAAAAAAATGGGGAGTATTTCTGAAGTTTCTACCTAATGAAATACTTGAGTATTGCTCTTACTAAAGTTTCTTTCACTGAAAAAATCAAGTACTGGCCCTACTACTATCTATAGAATTGTGTTTGTGTTTAGTGTTTGAATAGCAATGTTGTCCTCCGAAAGAAAGTTGATGGACGATTTCAAGTAGTTGAATCATAAGATCACATGTTACTAAAAAAAACACCCCTTCATTTCATTAAGATTTTTATTTTATTTATTTATTTTTAATAAAAAGTCTAACCTTGTGTTTTGTTTCAGATTTTTGTGTCCAAATTTTCAAAAGACTTGGCGACCGAGTACAGGAAAATGGGGATAACCGTGCAGTGCCTGGTGCCTGGTTACGTCGCCACAAAAATGAGTAAAATCAAAAAGCCAACGTGGATGGCACCCTCGCCCACAGTTTACGTGCGCAAGGCCTTGGCAACCGTCGGGGTAGAGACCCACACGACGGGATATTACCCCCACACCTTGCTCGTACGTGCCAAATCCAGCGAACCTGAATTCGACATTTTTCTTGCAGATCACGGTCAACCTCTGAAATTTTACCACATAGTTCCGCTTTCACCAAAGTTTTCAATCAATGTAGTAACATGAGGAGATGGTGGAATGGTGTAGTTGCCCCTTCCGTGAACTGAATGCGGATAATACCAGCAACACTCAGAGGATGTACCAGACGCCGGGGCGGTGGATTCAAGAATCGGGAAGGGCGAACTAACCATGTCCATCACACTCCTAGGGCTCTAAAAGAATGAAGGGAGGGCTGAATGGAAGAATGGCTCGCAATATCGCAATAAACAGGACAGGAGACATATTAACAGGCATTTAGCCTATTGAGCAATGCAAGGGAATGGAAAAACAAAATGCCAGTGGTCATAACCGTGCTCATGCTAACATGTAATAATATGTAACATGCAGCTGACGTTGGGATGTAATTTACATTACTGTGTTTTTTCCTTTTTGTTTTTAATTGAAATACTCCGAATTTTCTATCGGCATTTGAAGCTTAAACGAAAAATTGAAGTACGTGTATTGAGCCAAAGATCAAATTATACGGCTTTGCAATTAACAATCCTGTTGACAACTTATTAATAATAAGTATTATTATTATTATGCATGTCCCTTATGTATGTATACAGGGTGGTTCTTAATGAACTTATGTACCACCATTTCAATTTCGTTGGTTGTGGAGAAATAAAAAAACTTGTCCAAGTAACCTCCCCTTATTTTTTTCCAAAACATTCAAAAATTGCAGTTTGAAGCGTCGCGCATGCGCGCAAATGCCCGAAACGCGCACTAACTTTTTTATTTTAAATGGGATCCCCAATTTTTTATTTCAGATTCGGACTTTACTCAAGATTTCATAGAAACTTGACCCCTCAACCAATTTTTTCGATTGCCCTAAACCGGTTCAGCGAGCACGCAAAGTTTCGCAACCCCAAAATTGTCAAATAGTGGATGATGATGAACTCTTAAGTGTGGCACATGAATTTTCATTGTTTTTTAAAGCTGATTCACGAGATGCTAACCGTTTTTTGATTTGACTCAATGTTTGCTGGAATTATGACCAAAATTTGTTTATTTTGCGTCCGTTTTTTTTTATTTCAGGCGCCTATTTTCAGATTGTTACTTGGATTAATTTTCGAGATCTGGTTGAAAAATGTGAAAAAAGGATAGTCAATTCTTTCCAGTGATCGAGGGAACAATCATTTTAATCTGAGAGTGGAAAGTCGGCATAAATGACGATTTTTCACGCGAAATAAACAAATTTTAGTCATTATTCCGCAACAACTGAGTCGAATCGAAGAAACGAGTAGCATCACATGAATCAGCGTTAAAAAACAATGAAAATTCATGTGTCACACTTCAGAGTTCACCATCATCCACTATTTGACAATTTTGGAGTGGCACAACTTTGCGTGCTCCCTGAACCAGTTACGGGCAATCGAAAAAATAGGTTGAGGGGTCAAATTTTCATAAAGTCTTGGGTAGAATCCGAATCTGCAATAAAAAATCTGGATTCTCATTTAAAATAAGGAAGTTAGTGCGCGTTTCGGGCATTTGCGCGCATGCTAGAAGCGCGAAAGTGTGAAATTTGAATTCTTCGCCAAAAAATAGGGGGGGGGGGGGGTATTACTTCGACAAGTTTTTTGATTTCTCCACAAACAACGAAATTGAAAGGGTGGTACGTTCATTAAGGACCACCCTGTATATGTTTATTTATCCTGCCACATGAACGTATATCTATGTATTATTAGGGTTTCCATGCTGTTCATCGAACTCTGAGAGTTGTACCAAGATCTTATTTACAACGAAAAATGCCTCCTTCGGATTTTTTCAGTACCTCGTTTCTCACCTTTTCGCCCATTCATGTTTTTTAGGCTGAATCAACATTTAAAATTTTCAATTAATAAAGTACTGTCCGCCAAGAAATTGAGTGGGTTACAATACAGCCCTTCCAACCTAAAGAAAGGGCCTGCAAATTCCTTATTTCTTGAACGAGGAGACCCCAGACCGTCACCATTCGATTCTGCGAATAAAGATGAAAAATCCTGTCTCAAATTCATTCTTTTTGGCAAGTCCATTTTGGGTGTTTTCCCTGGGAAGTCTGAGTTACGAAACCGGTTTAAGAGCAAGAAAAAAAACATGGGAAAAAGTAGTTTATTGATAATTTTTCAACTTTTCAACATTTGATCTTTGGACTTATTTCCACCTTCAATGTCATGTTGAAATTTTCTTAATTTTGCCATTAGTAGATGAGAAATTCTTTCTAAAGGTGTCATCAAAATTGATTTTGCTTATTATTATAAGAGACTCATGACCATTTTTGTGATTTAAGATCGGTAGCTTGTAAGCAAAAACTTAATTCGTCCGGAAGTCGGAAAAACTAGTTAGTAAAAAGATGATTATAAGATATTTTTCTTTGGAAATGAGATTTAGATTCGACCTTCAACATTTAATGTTGATGACATTCGACCAGTCAAGACACCCTGTATATTGAAACACATAGTCGATTCCTTATAGGACACGATCGAATATATGCGGCAAAACCCTTCAACGATTCACACTGAAATGGAATCTATCAACAGTTTTTTATACAACCTATACACAATTTTCCTAGAATGTTCTTATTTTAATTTGAATCGATGATTCTTAAATTTAAGTACTTTTTGAGCACTGTCTTCTGTTAAGTATTACTAATTCAAGACAGCTTTAATAAATAATGTTAAATTATAAATAATTAATACACAATGGTTCATATGAGTAGGTATGTACTTATAATGTTCATAAAAACAAACACTCCTATAAAGACAGCTTTAATAAATAATGTTGTCCTATAAACAATTCTAAAGGATGCTGAATGCCTTAAACTTGGAATTGTTATTAATTTTATTGTTGATTATTGCTTTTTTTTCACGGAGAAGTGCCCAATCAGATAAATATAAGAAGTAAAACTAAACAATGAACACTGTAAGAAGTCCTAAAGAATGAAAAACCTCGTGTTATTTTGGCATGGTTCTAAACTTCACTGATTGTTTTGTACAAAAATATGGACAAATTTCGGGATATAGACGACAATGGAGTTCATTAAAAAGTCCTGAGAATACAATAGTATTCCCAAAGAACAACCAATCAATTTCTCTATCTACTGAACGATGAAGTTGTAAATGGCTGAACTAAGTGGAACATACAACCTCTGTTTCTTGTTTTCGGTTTCAGTTGCGGTGTATTGAACTGATGGAAGCTCTTTCACCCGCGTTCGCCGAATGGATGATCATCAGGACAATGGAAAACATCAGGTCCCGGGCCCTGAAGAAGGTTCCGCCAACTATCACCTCTTGATGTGGAACCCCTGTGGATGACGAAGGCGGCGAAACGTCAGGAGATTGCCGAAAGCCGATCCGCTTGAGGCGGCCGTCCGTCGTAAGCTGACGTCGCGCCAAAAAACGCGTCCATTACAAACTCTAATGGTTATGCCTCAATGAATCTTGTTTTCATGTTCACTATTCTACGTATTGTTGTATTTAATGTTATTGCCTATTATGTAAGACTTTTGTACTTGAAAAATATATTTATATTTATTTCGTTTAGTTAATCCCGATCACATTCCTACACCTTCCAGCACACTGTTCCCCTGAGTAGGTACATTCTTTTGCTTTTCAAACCCAGGGTCTAAGAAACCCGATATAGTGTATATTCAAGCCATGTGTTACACTGAGATAATAATATCCCACAGTTCCCATCCGAGTTTGGTGAAATAGTTAGTCCCACATCGGTTTCATTGATTTTAAATCAGTAGTTCACTCTGCAGATGCGCAAACGTAAAATCCATCAAGCATAATTTCTCACATAGTTATCTTTGAATCTTGGACAAATTAGGATGGTAGTTGGGGACAAACAGTTCAATGCTCTCATATTAAATTCAACTCCGTTTTATCATTATTGAATCCTCTATAGAATTGGAGTCGGGACGGAACTGCAAAACTGGTCAACTCACCAACTTGAAGGCGTTGGTGTTTGCAGGGACTTTTCGCTCGTACTCGTTCGCGTTTTGCTCGTACTCTTAATTTTGTCCCATGAATCGTTGTAACAAAAGTATATTCTATTTATTATAACAATCATGTATCAGATTTGCAAACTTTTAATGATCTTTGATAAGTACCTGTAGTGGGTCCTCCACTCAAGCTCAGGAGGTGCGCAGAGATCAAATGGGCAGTAGCAAAAGGAGGAGAAGGGAGGTTTTTCTTAGAATTATTCAAACTTGTACCTTGTGTTTTCAACGCGAATGGGATAGATCTGGCTGGAGTTTTCATTTTCAATACAGGACTTATGACTCGAATTTTTTTGTGTTGAATTTTTGCTTTCTCAAGGGGAACGAATTTCGCAATTTTATAAGACTGACAAATGGGAATATTTCTGTTGATTCAAATTCCATTCTTCTGTCACTACCCAACTTTATTCAAGAATGAGGATGAAGAGATTTTGAAACGTTATTGTTTTGGTGCTTTGGCGTGGGATCAGAATCTTCCATTAGTAGCCGCCTCTAATAAGTACCTACTGTGTTTATGCTACAAACAGGAGGTAGCTACAAGCGACAACCGGCTTGGCTGAAGTTTTTGATTGATTTTGAAGACCGATTTGAATTCCACAGTGTACCATAACCTCCACTGGCAGAAATGTTTTTGTCAGCCTCGTGTGACGTACATCGATTTTTCCCCAATCAACATAGCTAAAGCTCACGAAAAATTTTGGAATAATAAAGATTTATAGAAATTTGAATGTCTCATCACAGTTAGACACCACCACGAAAAAGGAGAAAGCAGGACTAATGCTTATCCGAGAGATTTAGCGACATTTTTATTTGACTATGATTCCGATTGTGGGGTGTACAAGTTTTTCAGTTGAGTATCAGTTATCATTAATTCTACTAATTAAACGTTTACTAAGTATTTATTAAACAGTATATAGCATAGTATAGTTGTACAGTATTTCAATATGCCCGATTGAACGTTCCTTTGATCCGTGGGATAGTTGGGATGCAGAAATGGGGAGTTTGACAGAATCGTGCTGTTTGTACCGGATTCGATTAATTTACGAACTGGGAGAGATGATTTTTTATCCTCTGCCGCATCTTGGGCATGACAAAGAGGTTGGCTTTCAAAAATATTACTATGAATTCCGCTGATTAATGCGTTTGCGATTTCAATGTCAGCTTGGAGTAAACATAATGAGGAAACGTGAAGGGATCTCTTGAGATCAATACATTGATGGTCTAATTGATGACTTAATGGTCTAATTTGGAACCAAGCGTTCTCTATTCCCTATAGTTCTCTATTTTTTTGGATCTTTCGAAATGTATAGTAGGTTGAACCAGGGAATGATGTTGAACCTTAAAATATTTGTTATATATTTAATGTCTTTTCTTTTCCCTCAGCCTGAATATGAAAATGAAAATTGGTAGCGAGATCTAGTGAGACCTTCTGGCTCTACTCAAACGACATGGAAAAACATCCCGCTATATGAGATATTTTTTTCAGAAGGCTCTATTTTTTTTCATTTGATTAACATTCCCTTATATATACAAATACACATACCCAACTGTCACAAGAAAGCTCAAATAAATCCAGATATATGTTTACCCGCTTGGTCAACACAATTCCCAATAAGATACCAGGGAGACACTGTCTCATATTGGGTCACCTTCAGTAAAACGATTTGCAAAAAGGAAATTTTGAACCCAATAAGTGTATTCACAGGTGATGTACTTAATTAAAAAAAAATTCTTCAGTCTTGAACATCGATTTTTCAATCAACATGCCAAAGCTGAGAATCATTTTGGAATAATTCTACGAAATTATAAAAGAAGAATCATCATTAAAAAAATACCACACGAAAAAGATCAAAAAATGCTGAACAAGAAATTCCAAATTTTTATTCACTATTTTGGTTGACAACAGAATTTACGTGCTCTAAGCATATTTCCTATTTAGCAGTCAAGTTCAATAATCCACTCATCACCTGTGAAAATTCAAGACACCACATCAACTGTTTCTAAATCAAAACAAAAATCGCACAAGAACATGGAAGCCTTAGTACAAATTGGTTATCCTGAAAAATATCATGAAAATATTCGTTATGCGATTTCAATTAGCCAATTGATCCCCAGAAAATAGATTTAATGGCGAATCAAAAGTATTGTCTTTTGAACTTTTTTTTCATAACCATCCCAAATGGTTGAGTGAGGTTGAACCTGATGTTGTTGGTCTATATTTGTTAAATATTTAATGTCTTTTCTTCAGCCTGAAAAATATTTGGTAGCGAGATCTAGTGAGACCTTCTGGCTCTACTCAAACGACATGGAAAAACATCAATATCACAGACTAGCGGGCCGCTATTATATTCAAGGCTGGTGGATGTTATGCATAACTACTTGTAGATTGTAAAGTCTTTGATCTTTTTTGAGTTTTTTAAATTTATTTTATTATTATCATTTTTTCAATGTTGATCGTAAACGTTTGGTACGTTGAAAAAAATGGATAGTTATGAATGGTCAGTTCATGAAGAGGGTTTGGCAAACAATGACCCGGCGTCCAATGACTCATACTCCAGGTCTCAAAGGAAACAATTAAAATCAAGGCATCGTGATTTATTGGAGACTTTATAGTCGTTCACGTCTGGAAAGCGTGAGTAGAAGGAGGTATCAAGTCGATTATGGACAAATGTTGTCGGTTTTCTTTCGTATTAAAGTCATTATCCCTCATCCGCTTTCTGCTAATGTTGGTACCGTACATTTAGGCCGTATGCATTAAGAGCTACTGGAAATTAGCTAAACCAGTAGGTTAGTTGGGTACCTGGCCAGTTACAGATGGAATGGCGGCTTGACTCCAATCAATATGTTCCTCATCAGCAACCGAAATCTCTATTTTGTTTTGTGTCGTCATGGATCTCGATCGTTCATTGTCGGAAGAATCGGGTGATGACGATGCTATAGTGCTACATTATTACTTACGAAAGAGAAGATGAATAGCCAGGAGGTTTTTAGAACACCCTACCATGAAAAGAATTTTCAAACTATTCAGTGGGCCTCTTCAACGCCGAATCCGGATCTCCTTGAATGCGTTCCTTCTACAGAATACGTAAGGAAAGTCATTTGGAATTGACGAAATCCCCTTCTACTGCAGAAGCAAAACACAACAATGAGGGAATTCGTGGCTTCGAACAACTTTGAAGATTGATCACGCTCAGATAAGAAACTAAGAATATATTTTGCAGCAAATAAATAGTAATGATGATAATAACAGGAAGAAACATGGGAACTGCTTGGGGGGTAAAATATGGTCTTTTTTCCACCTCCCCCTTCACCAACAGGTTGGTTTTTTGGTCACATAGCATCATGAACTGGAAACTCAAATTTCCAGCTAATCTGAAACTTGAATCACACTGACGACTACCCAAATCAACCAAACGGATATTGCGAACCACAAACGATCAAGTGGAGATTTGAGAATCAGTTTATTCTCTATATGAAAAAAAAAAAAATAAATAAATAAAAGCTCTAATGTTCCTTCAATAATAAATTACTGTAATTATTCAGCCTATGCATGTCTTGCATCTGCTGTTTTTTTCCAACATCGTGGAATTGTTGGGCTCTCAAAATTTCAAAATACTTCCAAATACCCTTCGTATTGTTGCTTCTTGGAAAAATGCCATCGATATCTTTCAGGAGACAGGAAAATCAGCTACCGAGAGGACATCGTACAGGCCAATTTCATTGTTGCCAGTATTTTCTAAGTTATTTGAAAAACTGTTACACAAGAGAATAATCCCAATCATCGAACAAAAGAATGTTCGATATCCCAACCATCAATTCGGATTTAGCAGAAGCATTCAACCATCGACCAAGTGCGTAGACTGGTGAATATCATAGAAGAAAGTTTGGAAAATAAAAAAGGTTGCTCAGCAATTTTCATCGATGCAACCCAAGCCTTCGACAAAGTACGGCATGAAGGACTAAAACCCAAAATCAGCCAAGAGCTGCCGTTACAATACGCAGAAATACTTTTATTCGTATCTCTCAAACAGATTTTTCAGAATCTGTTGCGAAATTGAACCATTCTATCTCCAAAATAGAAAGATGGACTGCAAAATGGAGGATCAAAATGAAGTGAGAACAAGTTGATACATGTGGACTTCACTAACCGAAAGCTACAGTACATTCCGACTTTTCTCAATGGTGAAATCATCCCATACGCCAACTAGGCAAAATACTTGGGGATGACGCTCGACGGAAAAGGTGCGGTGGAAATCGCATGTAAAAAAGAAGAAAAACGAACTATGCCTGAAATTAAAAAAAACTTTACTGGCTCATGGGACCAAGAGAGCAAACTTATGCTCTACAAACAAGTCCTCAGGCTTGGATGGACTTATTGATGCCAGCTATGGGGCTGTGCAGCCAAGAGTAATATTGCAATGATTCAAAAATTTCAAAATAAAGTACTCAGGGACGTAGTTAATGCTCCCTGGTACGTGAGAAATGAGAATCTCCATCGTGATCTTGGATTGGATTTGGTTCAAACCGAAATACACCGATTTGCTGCAGCCCATCAACAGAGGCTACAGGGGCCTTGTCAACAAAGTGGCCGTCTGTCTCCTCGACGTTGAACACCTTGATGGAAGGCTGAAAACAAAAAAGCCACATGAATTAGTGTTGTGAAGCTAGTTATAGTGTCACAGTGTCCAGTGATTATTTAGGGACACCAAACTATCAGTATATATACAAAATTGCTCGTTTGCATGTTTTGATAAAGTCAACATCATTTCAGAATAATATCACTTATTAGTTATGTAAAAACTAATATAATATCACTATCACATAACTAATAATATCACTTATTAGTTATGTAAAAACTAGATTGTAATATTAAAATAAAGTCTTGGAAAAAAAACTTTCAGGAGACGAAATTAAATTAAACAAGTGATATTACTCGTTGCAATCAGTTCGGATAGAAAGGTTGCACCAGAAAGCTAAGCTAAATTCTGCAATAAACCTTTGGTTATGTATAGAAAACATTTCATCGGTTTGTTGAGGGATCTACTCATTGTGTCTTGTTCCACGATTGGTTTTTTTTAGCTATTTAATGCATTAATCAGACTTTGTTTTTTTTTCATTTGCTTTTAATCATTATTTTAACGAGAGAAATTGTTCTATTTCGGGTGGTCGTCGTTAGCAGTAATCAGCTTTCTGTATTCTTGAGAGACTGTGTTTGTTGTAAAGTGTCACAACCACTGGTTTTTGGTGTACAGCTGTATAAAATTTGGTATATTGTGCTGACACAATACTGCAGTGACTTTATTTGGATTTTGTCATGAGGTTACAAAGTGTATTACAAATTTGCTTACAACAATTCGAAACGCTACCAAATACCAACACTCGTACGAGCATTTCAAAAATTAATCAAAGAAAAAAGTTGCGTTTTTTTGGGTGGACAAACTTGGAAAATAGCGTTAATTAACCAGAATAATATTAACTAGCCTGTAAAATTTAAAAATAAAAAGTATTTGTGGTATCGCACCAGTTATGGTTGCGGCATTTGATGTAATAGAATTGCTTTAGGCTCAATCATTAGTGATTACTTGCTCTGTTTTATTAGTAGGTAGCGAAATCTAATACGCGTGAGAGTACACTTCTGATTCATCAAGCCTTGGGGAAACCCTGATGAACGATGAGCTTGAGGAACCGACTGCTAAGGAAGAACAACAACCGTATTCACGTGCGGAAAATGACATGAGATGAAGTGTTGTTAGAGACTCATAATTTAAACTCATGTTACGCTACCTATTGCTAATAAGCGAAAATGAATGGATTCGAGTGGACTCGACTACTAGCCCTCAGTTTGGGAAAACTCACATTGCAATAATTACTATGTATCTCTTCTATTCCCCTTGGGGAGTTCCCATCACACGGCTCGCTGCGTAGCTGCCAGTGCCTCCATCAGCCTTCCATTTGAGTGATACTAACACAGCACATCACATCTGTCAACGTAATTTTACAAGGTATACCACGGCGCCGTTGCTGGATCCATTATTAAAGATCATATACTTACAAGAAAATGACGATAGCCTCGACAATACCAACATGAAAATACTAAGGCTCGATTGAAGTTTTAACAAATATTTACGTTGGGTACGCATGTCTGGTTATAACTTGTACGTACATGTAAAAAATGAATTATTTTTGGCATCTAATGGAACGAACTAACATTTCTTTGATGTCAAATGTCCTGAAAATTTGCAAACACTACAATATTTCTAAACATTAGAACATCATGAAATCATTAGGTGATTAAGAATGAAAAATACCACAGTCGGCTAGAAGGAAACCCCGTACAATTGGGGCCTGTCAACAATTTTGTAGTTTACATACAGTTCTTAGTATTATTTTAGAACAATTCGATTACTTCGTTTTACCCCATTTTCGTTCACACAGATTTCTACTGAAGCATTAGATTATAGTTTTTTAAAGATACATTTTGTTATCTAATTTTCAGAGAAATTGTTTAATTTCTCGATGCGGCCTGGTTATAATCCAATTTTAACTAAGAATTATATTTAGGAACGTGCCCTTCTTCCATGGTAACTAACAGCAATGGTACTTCCTACCTACGGTTGTGAATGGTTATTGAATTCATATTTGAATCAAAGATAGCTCGAATGATTTTCGTATGGGTATGATTTTGCTGATGTACAATTTGTCTGCTGTAAAAGTCACTCTTTCATTTTCTTGTTGTCTTTTCGCAAAGAAAGAGTTTAAATTACTCTTCTCATATTTGTGAGCACAAGGTACATTTTGTTATTTAACTTTAAGAGAAATTGTTTGATTTATTGATGCGAGCTGGTTACAATCCAATATCAACTAAACATTATGTTTAGTATAATGCTGAACATAAATTTAACTATATTTTGCGATTTTTAACGATGTCCTTCTTCCATCCTAACACCAATGACAGCTAGTATACACGGTTATGGTCAAGGCAGTGACCATCCGTAGTTGTCAGAGAGTGATTTCGTAAATTAGTGCCAATATCGAATAGGGTTCTAGATCGTAACTGTGCGACTGTCATGATTTCAAGAAAAGCTGAGGAAGATAAAATTCAGGAAGTCGTTTCGTGTATTTCTGATGGAGTAGCATCAATTTTGACAAACCTCGTATGATCGCTACGTCGTAGCAGTATCGATTTTCTTTGACACCCGCTGTTTGGTATCGGAAACGAGCGGAATAAAAGTTGAGAGTAGGCTAATTTTCGAAAATTGTAGTTTATTTAGTTTAGTACATAGCAGCGTTGACTTTTTACCTCTTGACAACCTTAATATTATTGATACGTCCTCAGTCATAACCTATTTGTTAATTTATCGCTCTCAATTCATCCAGTCTTCAGCTACTTTGAAATTTGATCACGATAAAGGGCCTGAAGCGGATCCACGGGAGTAGGAGATTTAATTCGATATTGTAATAAATCGACTGTTATTGGGAGAAACAGTTACATGTGGGCCCTCATCAGTTCAAATGTTGGGTTTATCTAAAAAGTTTGGCTGTTCACAGTCGCGTGTGAAGATTCCACCCATGCAGAAAGCGCCGATGCTGTCAAAACCGAGGAGATAAAATCAGAGGACAACACGGAAATAAGAAAACACAGTAATTTTCTACGGCTGGAAGCTATGTGTAGCTCGCTACCGATGTTGTGGAGGGCTAACATGGGTATTCTAGGAGAGCAATCATGAAGCTCTCCTCTCCAACATCAAATCACATTTCACCTGACGTATGTTGAAGCGAAAATAGAAAAAACGCATCAAAATTATTACACAAAGATGTCGTATTTCTGTATTAGAAAGTCTTCGGTATCACCGAACTGCCGGAACTAGGCTGTACACTCGGAAACACACGTACAAATCCGACTGAACTTTACCAAAATAAAATAAAAATACAGAAAAAAATAATGATTTCACTTGTTCTTCACAACACAATTGAAGCTTGGGAGATGGCATTATGGAGAGGATAATCGTATAGTATCAACCGTGCGTTTTATCATCTAAATGATTAACAGGAGTACAATCCAGTTCTTAGCGACCGATCCGACAGTTCCCCGCTCAACACTCCTTCAACTAACCTTCGGGTGGGCTCCTTCCGCCCTTTGTTATCCCGGCATCACCACTTTTCCGTCTGCCCGAGGGGGTCATTTGTGTACCTGCCACCTTGGTAAGCCTCTCTGGTGCTCTGGTTGAATCTACAGATATTTCCAGGGAGTTGGTTAGGCTTAGTAAGTACCGTTTATGAACACAGAATGCGCTCACATAAACCCTTTTTAACACCCCCCCCCCCCCTTAGCTTTCATCTCTATTTACTAGCTCCCCTCCTTTGAGCTAGAATCTCATATTTGTAGGTTGCATACGCAATTTTTCATCTTCGGTACTTAAATGTTCCATTTTTGTCCATTACGAGCCTCGCTTCTCGTTGAAGAACTGTTCTACAGTCCTGTCTACCTGACCGATTTTTTAAATAGTGAAAGAATGTATAATTGATCAGGTCTCATTCGATTCAGGAAATTAACGTTTATCCGAATCAAACGAAAAACCACCCTCTCAAATTGAAAGTTTCTAAGATTCCGATTTGTTGATAGTTTAATCCTGAAATATTATCCCTCGATTGATCAAGATACCGAGATTACTGGCCCATTCCGAATCGTAGCTGGATTTTCGAGCCACATTTCGCAAACTTTGGTCCAGTAGTTTCATAGCAATGTTTCGGACGACGAACAGATTCTTTTTTAATTCTTTGATGTTAAATTGAAACGTAAACCAACAACTTTTCATTTTTTTTTTTTTATCGGTCTATGTGTAGTTAATTCATTCATCGAAGTAATAGATGGCGAAATTTTTATTTTTTGATTCACGTTCCTTTTAAGATTTAGCAAAGTGCTGAATTTAACTATTTTTGTCGATCTCAGGTCGTTAAGTGATATTGGTTCAGTCCATGAACTGCTAAGTCAATGAAATTGCCAAATTCGTTTCTCCCGTATCATTCATTTGCGGTTGCTGCAATAAAAAAGCTTGAGTAGCCACGAAACCCCCGTAGGATTTATACAGAAAGCTATCTTCTTTAATACTCAGTTTACATTTTGTAATTAAGACAATACTCAAGGGACACAAAAAGATAACGGCGGTAAATTAATATCGTTTTGCCGACAGTGTAGACAAATTTATGGATCCGTTTTGGTAATAATTCATTCCTCCCCTAATACTTTGCTTCCCCCGCGTTATGCAAATCCTTCCTCGTCTCTCGCATTCCAATCCTAACAACCCTTTCTCTCCTTCCATAACTCATACTCAAAATGTAATTTATTAATATGCACCTAGCTTGCTCATAATTGAGTCGACTTGGAATAAAACCGCAACCTGCTCCCCAATGTAAATTTACATTTTGATGCTCTGTGTCGATCGCTTATTCACATGAAGCATTTTAAAAATTAAGTGACTTTGGAAATTTTATCTCGTTTGACGGCTAACGATGTCATGAACTCCTGAATGAAGAGTTACCCGACGTATACAGGTTATCGAGTAACGAAGTCTTCTTTGCAAGTCTTCAAAAAATGCCCATACCAATTCGAAGATTGGTAAAATGATTTGTCAGTAGGGGACGAACTTTTTTTCTTGTCGTCCTAGAAAAAAATCATGACCATGATGACCATCATACAGATGATGGCAAAGATGGTGGCTCCGTCCATCGAGTTCCTTCTTTCAGGAGCAGAATTTCTGCTAACCCACAACTACTTTACTTTCGAAGACTCCTTCGATATGCAGTTGCGGAACAGCTATGGGTGTTAAATTTGCTCCTTCTTATGCCAATCTAATTTATACATGACATGGGTGGAGACGAGGTTTCAAGCTGAGCAGCTATTACGGTCGACAGTATGAAAACGATTCCTGGATGATATCTTTATGGTCTAGCTACATGGATATGACGCGCTTGAGGCTTTCTTCGTTACCTTAAGAAGATGTCGCAGCTTTTCTTCACTCATGCTAAGTCGGAGTTATCAATAACGTTCTTGGATGTGGATGTGAAGATTGAAGACCATAGATTTCTACCAAAGTGCATGTCAAGCCATCCAATCCCCTCCTGTATCCTCAGTATCAGAGCTGCCATCCTCCTCATACTAAGAATTATATTCCTTGGTCTCAATCCATCCAGAGCCGTCGGTTAAGCAGCGATACGACTGAATTGGGACCATAGCTTTCTGCCTTGACCAGGAGGTTGACAGATTGCGGATACTCCCGAAACCTACTTGTCCGTAAAATTGTTCCTGCAATGTCCACAGCTCCCACAGAGGTCAGAGAGCAAAGGGGGTCTTTCTTGGTTTCTACATTTTTCCCGGGGTGCAACGTATAAACTCCATTTTGAAGGAATTACACCCTATTATGTTTAAAAGCCACTTCACAATGCAAGTGTCCCCAGAGCTGCTCACGTTGAGGCCATCGAAAACCGTGGAATCGGAAAGTGACAACCCTGCAATCATCCACTCTGTTTCTCTGCGACCTCATTCAAGAAGAAGTGATAATTACCGTTCCACTACTGTCAGAGTGGGAATCAGCCAGTTAACCGTCACACCAGCAAGCACTCATGGCCTTAGATTAAATGAGTGCTACAAAGTCTGGGTGCTGAACCGCTTGCTGGAGGAGGAACAACTGAAGCTGCACTTTACGGAGCAGGGTCATATTTGGAATATATATATATATCATTCCCATACAGTTTCTCTCTCTGGCCGTCTGGGTGAGCCCATCCGTGAAGATCTTCTGAAATAACGACTCCTGGGGACCTAACCGTCTGATTTAGCTCAAAATTGAAGAATTCTTGGAGATTTCTTAGGGTTGTTGGCGACATCTTTTAAGACTCGGAATACATTCATTCTCACACCCACCTAATGATAATAGTTATAGCTTTGATTTCCGATTCACTTAGTTCTTCTGTCCTTTTGAAAAATGGCGAACCACACAGGGCTCATAATCCGCTTATCGGAAATTTACATCCTTACACTGTTTGACATCAAATTTTCCGGAATATCCATCAACTTTGTTTGGGTTAAGGGGCGTAGCGGTATTTGCTAAAATGATAAGGTAGATAATTTGGCCAAACAAGGAGTATTGATGGCTTACCATTTTATATTCAAATAATCAAAGACGATTGTTATTCAAACCTCAGTTGGCATTACATGTCTCTTAAAGTTACAGAATATGAAAAGACAGATAAAGGTCACTTTTACAAACAAAGTCTCCCAAAACCAACATTTTCGCCATGGTTGGCTAGTTTTGCTTCAAATAGATTGCCTATAGTTACATATTGTTGGTTACGTTTGAAGTATGCGCTGAGTCCTGACTGCAAACACGAATACTTGTCCTCTGATGATCCTTCCACCGCGAACTTCCTGTTGACAGCATGAATAAGATGATCAAAAAGCGAACAATGGCTCATCTTGCCATATTAATGACCATATGAATGACGAAGCTGTACAGCTCCTGGACGTCGACGATTAACTGAGACCACATGAGTTTGAGTAAATGTGATATGTTCGGAAGACATGTGACAAATTATGCATCCAAATCCTGAAGTATGTATTGTAGTAAAATAAGTCGTTAATTGCTCATTTAGTAAATTTCTTGTTTATTAAGAGCAAAAACACTGATCAAATCTACTTGTTGCCCCCCAGTTTTTAATTTTTCAACTGATACCAATGGTTTGGATGATCTACAAATGTCAGGTATGGCCTATTTCAATTCGACCCCACACTTGAACTGTCTCAAAAGTCCTTGTGAGATGTTTTTAAGTTTTATTCAAATTGTATTCCCTTTGGAATCAGAGCTCCCCAAAGGTGTGTGCGAGAACTATGATATCCAGAGCTTAAAGAAATACCCTTGATGAGATGGGCTCCATTGTAGGGTAGCATTGTTTGGATTCAGCGTTGAGGAAGGGTTGATTTTTCATGCTTCCATTTCTATATGAAGGAGTAAGTATAGTGAACCCTCATTTAGGATATTAAGGGGGAAGAAAATGGATGAGATGAGGTAAAAGGGGGTGGCGGTCCTTCCAGCAGTCGAGAAAGACGAGGGGCGAACAAAGCCTCGGAACTTCAAATGAGAATCTATTACATATACAATAGGTCAGTTGACTGAGCCGCCCTCATGCGCTTGGATTCTTCATCAATTGAGATTATTCCGAGAAGGGCTGGTTCTGTCACGGCCAGGAGTTAGTCCCGTCTTATCTGCACTGCTCAGGATATGAGGGATTGAGGGGGCAGGAAGAAGAGCGAAAACCTCTGCAGTTGCTGGTTTCCGAGAGACTCATTATTGTATTACGTAGGTTTTATGAATGGAATGGAGACCCTTTGGGGGCTATCGATCAAGCGATTAGGGAGATCAAAGGAACAATTATGGTGGCCGTGGACCCTCCTCGTGTTGGTTAATGGGGCTCCTAACGTGGTCAGTCGGGCTGAAAATTATCACTGGCGTATCTTTAAGGGGAGCTCAAGTTAGGGGGTGGAGCTGTAGCTGCAGTGACAGAGTGGGTACCTACTTCTCCATAGACTGAGCCAACTTTCCACCTCCGGCCCGGCAAGGATCAATTGGGATCCAAATCACGTCATTACTATTCACCTTTACTAACAGGGTGTGGTCATGAACCAGAAATATAATCCCATAATCGCAAAAGAAAGAGATTCATTCTAGAAAATGATGTCACTATCGCCCCTATAGCGATAGCTACTGTTTTCACAAACCTGTGACATCACAACAGGAGTCGATGTTCTGTACACCTTCGACAACCTCTTAAATTGAAAAACATCTGGTATAATGCTTTATTAAATTTTCCAGGATTTTATCCTCTTTACAACCATGCGTTTACCATAATCCTACTTGATGCCATAAAGGATCAATTTTGAACGGTATCTTAGGATTGAGAATGCCTGTTCAGGTATTACGGTCCGAATAGTACATCTTTTTGTAATTTCTTAAGACCTACTAGCTCACCCATGTCTGTCTCCGTTTAGGAGAGAGTTCCTTAATAGTTACCCCTGAAAGAGTACTATACTAAAAATAAGTACATAAATTAAAAACGCCTGCCCAGTTGAGTGGGCAGTATAACTGGGCGTCAGTCTGTTATCGTGTGCTGCAACTACCAGAATGAACCAATTACTTTGGCATTTAAATAGAACATAATAATTACTTTTTGTTCTGCTATTTAAAATTTATTCGCTTTTTTTGTTCCCTATTATGCTGGATGAAGGAATTATTACGGGCACCAGAGGCGTATTTTTTAGTCCAGAGTAACCTCCTGAATACTTTTTAGCCGTTTTATTCTGTTTTCATTATTTTTCCGTAACCACATTTGTATTGTGCCTTTAAAACGCTGTACTGGAAATGCATCCTTCCTTTTGTGACACCTGCGTTTTCGTTGGAGAAACGGATTTTTTTTTTTAAATCTCTATTTTAACTTTAGTTATTGTGTATAGTAAAAGTAAAGTAAACAAGGAATTTCATCTTGGATTTTCGTCCGACTACCCGGAGGTGTCGCGGACAGTCGCCAGCCGTCCTCTAGGGAGGATCAGAACTAGGTCTGACGATTTCGCTCGTGGCTCCCCATCGCCTCACGCCCCTGGTATGCAGCTCTGGCGAACCTTCATTATTGGCACCATTCCCTCTTTCAATAATGGAATTAGGTTTTTGAGGGAATTCCATTTAGTTGATAAAATTTGTTGCTTTATGATCAAACCATACAGCACGGAAGGAGTTCCATCTAACTATTCATGACCATTTCTTGGGCAAACTTTGTCCTAATTCTAGAACTGATATTTTGAAGAAACTTAGCGGTAGAAAATTGCTGGATTCTTAGGCAAAATATAATAACGGTTCTTATGTATTGACAGGCTGCTCTCAAATTTGTACAAATTCGAGGTACTATTTCCACATTCACTTTTCATGCAGGTTCACACACGAAGTTAACGGTTCGATCATCTCAATTGGTTGGGCCTTCCTAGCCGACAATAGTAGGGACTAAGTCACTCGCGACGAAGTTGTGGAAACCCATTTCAAATAAAAAAGGAGTAAGATAGAACGTTGTCTATATTTGGACAAAAGTAAAGAGTTACACTGTTAGATCGATTTCGACGGTTAGATCATCATCAGTAACAAACAAGAACTGAAAGTACATAACAGAAAGCATATCTCATATAGGATCGAATGACAGGAGATTGAATCCTGTTGGCTCAAGGAAGTGAAAGGGGGTGGGGAGGACCAACCAATGCCACTCAAGGCTTACAAAGTGAAAGGGGCACAAACAGTATCATTATAGAGAGGCGGAGCCAAACTTATTGCAAGAAAGAACCCAATATTGGTGAAATATTTTGAGGAATCACATCATTTAAACATTTTCCTGACCTATCACTCTTAACAATATCGAATTTTTCAAGCACATCCAACATACCTCCCTTTGGGCAAAAGTGAAGAAATTCTACATATTGCCTGTTTGTCAGATCAAAACTGAAGCTATGGTCATCATCAAATCTGTGATAAAGCTTTCTGTGATGAACTTTCAGTTCATGTTTATTGCTGATGATGACCTAAACGTCGAAATCTATTCAACATTGTAACTCTTTACTTTCGTGGAAATATAGACAACGTTCTATCTTACTCCGTTTTTATTCGACTAAAGTAGTTTTTTGGGATTTATTTTTCAGAAGCAAATCATTAAAAAAGACATTGAAAAAAACGGGGAGGTATCCCAGGCTCACTCAACGCCCTAGCGATTGTTAAAGTTAAGGAAGATGGAAGAGGAAGAGAGAGAAAAAAAGAAGTCCCTGTATTTAGAGCAGAGCCTCGAAGGACGCGGGTGGTGGTACCGCGAAGTAATCTTGGTGGTATACTCGTCTCGATTAACACAGTGGCACTTTTTCCGCACCACCACTCTCACCATGACACGGTTACGCCTTTGCCTTGCTGTTATCAGGCGTCACTCCTTTTAGCACAGATGCCGCAGTTTTTTCAACCCTTGATAGTTTTAATTAACCATTTTGATGTCAGTGGCTTGTTTTAGGATTAAATTGTTGTTTCTTATTCCGGATATTGCATTGAAATTGTATCAATGTACTTAACACATTTGGTTGTTGATTTTTGAACTCATACTTGAATCAGCGATAGCTCGAATGATTTTTGTATGGCTGTGATGTTGCTGAAATTCAGGTTGTCTGGCGGAAAGATTATTTCCCATTTACATGTCTTTTCGCAAGGTAAGAATTTGGATTACCCGGCTCATATTTGTGAGTATAATCAACGACAGATTCAAGCTGGCTTTTAGGTTGGTGATTAGCTGGTTATGGCACATCAAGTGATACGTTTCTTAAGTATGAAATAACAATCAAATTTCTTGATTGTATTTCAATTTTATTTAATGTACTTGGAGAAAATGGTAGGCATGACTCGAGAAGCAACCAGACTTGGGGGGATGGCGAGTTTATGCTTATTGGATTATTGCAATGCTATTATGTAGGTTGGTATATTTTTATTGGATACGTTTCGTTTCTCTATGGGAACTTCTTCAGTCCTGTTGTAATGTAAGTATACCAGCCATCAGTATCATCATCATCATCCAACAACATATATATGTAGTTGTTGTAATTTTGTCTTTAATCTGCCAAACAGGTAATATAAGATGATCATTGGGAATCCAGAAGAGAGGATATTTATAGTTAGAATTCTCATGAAGAACAGTTGATGTTATTATGTGAAAAATTATGTGAGAAACTACTATACTCTTAATTCTTGGAAGAAAAAGAAAGGAATTAGAGAGAGTTTTTTTAATATAAGATGACTCATGAGAAAATAAATGGGAAACTCTCCTGGCTAATTCCTTTCTTTTTCTTCCAAGAATTAAGAGTATATTAGTTTCTCACATAATTTTTCACATAGTAACATCAACTGTTCTTCATGAGAATTCTAACTATAAATATCCTCTCTTCTGGATTCCCAATGATCATCTTATATTACCTGTTTGGCAGATTAAGGACAAAATTACAACAGCTACATATATATGTTGTTGGATGATGATGATACTGATGGCTGGTATACTTACATTACAACAGGACTGAAGAAGTTCCCATAGAGGAACGAAACGTATCCAATAAAAATATACCAACCTACGCTCCGCCTTGATCTTTCATAAGAAAGTGGTCACACCACACTCCACAGCCATGAATAATGCTATTATGTAAAAGGTGGATTTCCTGATCCAATCTGACAATTTTCCGAAAGATTGGTCATTGGTACTTCATCAATTTCGAGATTTGAAGTCCTGCCGCAGATTGAGAATTAACAAGTAGAAAGTTGAACTCAACATACTCAAATCTATTAATTCAATTCTGTGATTAAATCATCGCAGTCGTTTGTTAGACCACCAGCTCTCATATTCATAGAAATTCCGGAATCTCTTTCCATGGAATTGCGAAATTCTAAAGTAACCGCTTACAGTTCAAATCACCTGACAACTGGTTAAAATAGGAATGTGCGAGCTGGTAGAAACTGGTACGTGGAAATAATCTGTTCATAGATTGAGAATACTATCTACAGGCAGTGTATAGATAGTAGTACATAAATAACTACAAACAGCTGTTATAAAATCATGGTTCAGCAAATTAAAATTTAAAACTGAACAGCCTTTTGCTCTGGTGGGGGTGGGCATGATGGATAAGCGATACTTCAAAGATTGGGCATTATACCACAGGATTCAAAGGGTTTAGTTCCTGCGGACAATCAATCTTCCAACTCGTGAAAATGGAACACTTGGTTATGCAAAACCTGCACGACCGCCCGGTCTTGAAGGAGGGGAAGACTTGTGCGCCGTGATCCTGTCCATTTTCCACGCTGAAACGCGAGTGCGTCTAAAAAAAATTGACATACAAGCGAAGTAACATCTTCACGGAACCCCCTATTGGAATCATGCTGAAATCATCCAGGCTAGAGCATGATTTCTCGAACCAATACGCTGAAACCGCTACATGAAAATGAATGGATATGCGTTTTCTTACCACATGAACACAACTAGTCCAGACTATCACCAGTGAGATGTTCTACTGAGGACATCCCTAATTTTAATATAAACAAGTTTTTCCTCAATTTTCCTAAATACTTTGTTTTTCAGCATACGTGTACTTATTCGAAGCTTCCAGTTGTTGTGGACTCCTTTCCTATACGGTGGCTGGCAGGTTTTAGCTGGATATTCCGTCAAGATTTCCAATAAAACTTCAGCTTATCAATCAGAAGGTCCTGGATCTCAAAACGTTGAGCTTGTCCTTCCTAGACCAGAAGATTTTCCCCCATACACTTTCAGCTGGGCCTGCCGGAGTTTGGTCCCTCAGGTTCATGGTTTACGAATGTACAACCAAAATGCTAGTTGCACTGCTGGCAATTGCCGGCATGCAGCTACTGGTGACTAAGGCAGCATGTATTAGTACATTTCCGTATGAATTTCTGCTGGTTGTTGAGAAATGTTAGTTGCATTGTTCTATCCTGTATTGAATGGAGCTGAAAATGCAACCACCCTAGGTCCACATCTTTCTAGAAAACCGCCTCCAATTACTCACTTAAATGTGTCTGGTGCATACCACGTGAAAGGACCAACCAAAAAATACAACCTCTTCGAAAATTACCAAATTTTTACACGTCGCACCCTTTTGCGACTTCAGCAACTTCCAGAATTTCAGAAACCGACGAAGCCGAGGTCAAACATTCATACAAAGAACAATCCAAATGACTAATTGGTATGGGTGCAACATTTAACGCACAAAAGATAGCCCTAGACGTCAGAAGGGGGTCTGATCTTCTGGGTTGGGGCTTGAATCGCGTAGGGGTGCAACATTTAACCCCTAACATCCCAAGATCCAAAAATATTGATGAATCCCAATTTTGTCCACATTTTCTTTCAAGTACATGTTCTTCTTTTGATTCACAATTTCTTTAATTAGGATGAATGATACCTAAAATCCAATTTTAAATGTATCTTGTAAGATTCTTTCTGAGACACCCAGAACTCATGGTGTTCTATAGTTCATCACAATATTCAGTGATTTTTTCCTTATTTGTTCTGAAGACATTTTTGGAAATAGAGTTATATTTCTTTAAAGTATGATATAATCAACACCAAGTTCGGAAAGATAGGCATCCTTGTTCCTGTTCTCTAGCTTTCCACTTAGACACCAGAAAGAAAGCGATTACAACCGTTGGGAGATAATTCATCATGCCAATCGGGTGTTTGAGTGGACCAAGGACCCATTTTCATTAATAATTGTTATTCTCATTCGCTGGAATTGAGATTGAAGTAAAAGGTATCAAGGAAGATAACGTGCGTCATTAAGGGTTAAAAGATTATTAATTTTGGAAGAGATTGATTTTCTGAGTTCGTTCCTATGTACACGTACCTCCTAATACGTGGGAAGCTTTTTAAACATCGGCAATCCGACTGACAGTGTGTGAAGGACGATCACCCAATCAACGTAGGATCAACCTTGTACTAGTACTATAGCTCATGGTGAGACATGGCCACAACTTTCCGACTGTCGGCCTCCCGTCTGGACACACACTCAATCCGCCAGGCTTGACGTCGGAAATCAAAAATAAGTTTTGTTAAGGCTAAATTGATCGAACGTTGAAATATTTCACCCATAGATTTTTGATCAAGTTCTCAATGTCTGCAACTATTCACTTGTAAAAAATCTTTTTTGGTAAATGATGAAAAAGTAATTCATGATGACAGATTTGTATCTTTGTTCACATTCTAAACACACATTCTCCTCTCCCCTTGCTTGTGTAAAGTATGCTGGTCTAGAAACACGCATTTCTCTTCTATCAAAACATAAATTAGTTAGACAAATATTTCAGAACGAGTGTTTGAATAGCAGGGATTGCCTCTAACAAAATTCGCAATCCGGCCGAGGAGAATGCTGCTATCTCGACAAGATCTGGACCGAAAATGAACATAAAAAGCTACTGTCCCTCTCTTTGTGCAACTTTCATAATTCCATTGGCGAAGGGCACAATCAAAGTCCAAAATGAACAATATAACAAAGACAGAAATAAATTGAGAAATTATAATCGACTGATTATTTATCCAACAGCTATATTAACTTAATGTATATTTTATTTATTTATTTTTGTTCAATTTTTTCCGTATAATGATATTACGTTGGGTGAAACGAATTCACGAATATCTTAAATTTTTACAAAAATCTCATGCTCTTACCGTATACACGTTCAAGTAATTTGAGAGAAAAAAATAGTTATTTCATTTCAAGCTGAGATGGGCCAAGATAGAACCCAAACATACAGATATGGTATGGTTTGATTTCGGATCAAGTTTTTAGCAACCCCGAAAAAACACATATTTTCTAAGTTGGGTGCCCCTCTCTATTTTTACGACTTGACCAAATCAAAATGACCATTTTGAACTTCATATACACATTTTCCAAACCAAATAAACGCGACAATATCAAATTGTACCATTTTCTACAGAAATACCATTAAAAAAACGGCACATTATTTCCCAAATTGCCGGACAGATATTATTCTACCACTGGAAAGTTAAGGATTTGATCACGTTTGAGCTCGAACGTTCGTTCGCAAGGATGTTAGTTGATGAGCACATTTGCAATATTTAAGCCGCTTGGTCCCTGTTTCTGGTATCCTAAGGTGTCTTTAAAATAGTTCATCAAGTCTGTATCATCTGTGCAGTATCATCTGTTTTTAGGGGAGCTGATTTTTGGGTTGTTCGTTGGATTCTGAATCACTGTGCGTCGTGTCGTGTCTGGTGCCTACCACCGTATCTCGCACTCTTAGATATCGCAGAAGGGACTATCCACAGAATAATACAACCACGAAGAATATGTTGACCCTATTAAGAATTTCGAGCTCAACCCCCTTTGTTGCTGATGTATATTTCTATATCCGTAGCTCTAGGTGCTAGTTGTACCCCCCCACCCTCGTCGACATCTTCCGGCAATTCGTCGAATTTAATGAGCGCCGTCATTTTCCGCTCCTTCGAAGAAAAACCTTGGAGGGAAAAAAAGAACGACTCGTTTCATTGTGTTGCGGTTGTTACAACCCCTCAGTCCCTCTTTTGACTTTCTCTTGATAATAATCATCCCTCGAGAGTTCGGGCCTTGTATACGACGAACCCCTCTCAGTCGCCACTCGAAACGACCAGGACCACTCAAAATGATCAAGCAGTTTTCCCCACTTGTCCCCTCCGCCTCAATGAAGCTTTACGCCAGCCCCAAGGGTAAATTATGAAAAAATATAATTAATGCAGAGAGGTTGGTAGTTGTATAAAAGCAAAACCATTATTTTTGAAGAAACATATTTCTTTGTACCGGGTTTGAGTTGGTTACTTCTTTCTTAAAAGAGAAAAAAAAAAGTTCTTTTGAATGTTCCTATCTCTTTAAAATATTTCTTTGAGGACCAGAAGACGGTGGAGTAGAGAGGTCGAAAAAGTAAGAAAAACTTTTACAATCGCAAGAATAAGACTGGTTACAATAGGTTACTGGTAGGATTACTGTACATTTATTTCTCTCCTCGTTACTAGTTGTCTTTTAGTGAAATTAAAGCAACTTGTTCGTTTAGAACGCCCCTCAGCAATGAAGGACTTTCTGTACACAAATGAGAGGTGAAACAAAACAAATCCAAATCGGTTTCAGAGTATGACTGAGTGTGTATACATGTAAATAAAAACGGAGTAAATTAGAACGTTGTCTCTATTACAGGGGCTAAATCACTAACACTATACTTCTGACAAGCTTGAGTTGTGCCTCCTTGATGATCCTCTTTGCACCACCGGAGGGATGCTTGCACTGTATACGGACGTAATTTGGAACAAGACGCCTGGTTATGCACTTTTCATTGAACCAAATGTTATCTTCTGCGATGGTTGTACGTACTCAGTGTAATGTACCAACTCGGAATTTCGCTTGACTTGCAGCACTGATACAGACTAAGTCACTCGTGACGAAGTTGTTGATATCCATTTCAATAAAAACAGAGTAAAATAGAACGTTGTTTATATTTCCACGAAAATAATTTGTTTTACCCCCGATAAGGGAAGGGTGGAGCCCCTGGTCACTGAGACCACTAGGATCTATTGTGACGCTTTCCCCATTTTTAATTCAAAACCTTTTTAATAACCTCTTTGTTCACAAAGCGTAGGAGGTTTTCAGGCGTTTCCAAGGCAATATCAGTGGGTTTTAGGGCACCCTTCCCGAAATGCCGGAATCTAGTTGATGCAACAGCAGGACAGTTACAGAGGATGTGATCTAATGTTTCTGCCTCTTCGCTGCAGAGCCGGCATTCTACTGTCCTGGCCTTACCCATTTTGTTTCGGAGGTACCTTAGGGGGCAATGACCAGTGAGAAGACCCACAAGCTTGCGAAGGTCTTTGCACCTCAATGACAGAAGGGCTTTTGCGCGTTTCCTTGAAATAGAAAGGAACCGCTTAGCTTTTCTATGCTTAGGAGTGTTTTGCCAGTATTCTGTACGTGTTTTGTCCTCCCATTTCTGAACCTGTTGAGTCACACAGAGAGTGTTTCTGGACTCCGAACCCTTTTTAGCAATGCGATCAGCTTCCTCGTTGCCCTCTATTTCCTCATGACGCGGTACACATAGCAACACCAGCTTGTTGCCCTGGGCCACAGCGTTGAGGGAGTTGAGGCGACTCCGAGTCAGCTTTGAAGTTACTGAGTAGGCAGAAATAGCCTTTAGTGCTGCTTGGCTGTCAGATAGAATATATATTGTTGCACCTTTGAGTCGTTTCCTGGCAATCTCTTGTGCACATATTTCTATGGCATGGGTTTCCGCTTGATATATGGTTGCAGTCGAACCCAGAAGCTTGGCCTGATTGAAATTGGGGCCTTTGACCCCAGGCCGGCCGCCCCATTCATCACGGACCCATCTGTGTACCACACAAGTGATCCTGGTTTAAGTTGAGCCATGCCTCTTTTCCAAAACTCACGATCATTTATGATTACGAAAATAATTAGGTACACAGGTAAATCGATTTCGACGGTTAGATCATCATCAGTAACAAACATGAACTGAAGGTGCATCACAGAAAGCACATCTTATATAGGATCAAGTGAAAGGAGATTGAAACCTATTTGCTCAGGGAAGTGAAGGGGCAAGGAGGAACAACCAATGCCACTCAACGCTTACAAAGTGATGGGGTCACAAACAGTAACATTATGGAGAGGGGGAGCCAAACTAATAGCAATAATGAACCAAATAACGGTTCATTTTTTGAGGAGTAACCTCATTTTAACATTTTCCTGACCTATCACTCTTAGAAATTTCGAATTTTTCTAGCACATCAACGAGCATTTTTGGCAAAAGTGAGGAAATTCTACGTACGTCAGATCAAAAATGAAGCTATGATTGGACTCATTCAGATGACTTGCAAAGGCAGAATCACCTTTGTTGTCTCTGGAATCCTTTTCATACTCATTTTCGTGGATTTCATTGTTACTGACGATGACCTAACCGTAGAAATCGATTTTAAGTATAGTATGATGGAGTGATCCTGTATGGAAAAATATGACAAAGCAATACTCTACCTGAACAAGTACCAGCCAATAACGCCAGCGTTATTTTTAGTATGCAAGATTGTTGCGATCTGTCTCGAATTTTGGTGGGATGACATTGTGTTATTCGTTAGGCTGCTCCTACACTGGTGGCGAATCGGTTGCCGCTCGATATATATTGTGTTCACCCAGAGATCCTGTGCCATGTTTGCTCTCAACCAGGAAAGATGGTTTTTTATTCAGCCTCCAAGAGGACGAGGAACTATTGAATTTTATATCATTGGATTGGGATGTATTATTGAACCCCTTCAAAAGAAAGTGTGTCCGTGACTTTATTAAGGACCAATGTGAAAGTTAATTTTTCGTGACCTGTTGTGTCTTTTTCGTGGCCAGCTATCGCCCCTGCCTTCTTTCTATGACCAAGTTGCTAGTTCCACAGGTTCACACAACGAATGCTGCTCTATTCTCGAAACTTTTTCTGCTGACTTTTTGCTCACTAATTACATGAACCACTGACCACTCTCCGGAATGTTACGTAGTACCAGCTCATTTCTTCAAACCCTCCTCTCCTTTATCTTCAACAGAGCCGTGTTTTAATGATTTATTATTTTCTGTATACTAGTATCATTTCATTTCGAAGGTAATAAATTTGTTTCCCTCTCCCTCCCTCTGTTGTACCGCACCTTCTAGATTAAACCGTTAACTGTTAATTGTATTTATCTATATTGTCCTTTGTAATTGGGCTCGCCCGTTTTTTGATATATAAACCTGCCTACCCATTTTAAATCAACACCAATAACCCAGAAACAAGTAACACCCAAAGAAGTATCAAACCATATCTAAAACAACCATTAATAAACTAAAAATCGATTATAGTAAAATTCAACATTAACAAAGTACGTAATCCTATCCAAGTTATTTCTATGGAACCGTTGAAAAAGGGAAGGAGCAATTCTTCTTACTTCAAATTTGCAGCCCATTTCATACTTCCTTCCTTAGCTTTGGGCAGATCAGCTGGGCTGTCCCCCGTTCAACTTGAGAAGACTAGAAAAAATCCGACTAGAAGAAAAATCAAACACGTTTGATTCTCTTTAGACCAGCTTAGGCCAGTCCCTTTTCCTAAGAAGTTCAGCTGGTCACAGTGCAGGAGAAGGCATTCGATTATGAGTTTGTTTCCTTCAGCCCTGATCTAACCCGTTCAGACCGTCCGGTCGAGAGGGATTCTACCGCCATGGCCAGTGTAGAAGCAACGTCAAGCATGCCCTTAGCTTTAGCCACATGGAGAATATGAACAACGAAAGCCATCCTTGGGACTACATATCTTCGAACTGTACCCCCTAAGAACTCTTCATTCAACTCCGTTGATATCAAAATCGCACCCGTCCCGAAAAACCTTCACGCAGTTTTTAGTATTGTACTAGCTTCAACTGTAAAGGTACTGGAGTACTGGATTCAAGAAATTTGGAGCCCGCTTCCACCAACTATTTGAGTCTGGCGACGTCCCTGATTATGTTAAACAGGGTGTCCCAGGAGTTATGCACAATCCGACTCCTACGTGTTCTACAACACATTTCCGAACAGAAATGCCTGTTAGCAATTATTAGCCAGGGGCCTCGTTTCCGAGTTATTCGCGGTTCAAGATTTTTTTCGTGTATTCGATTTTACATTAAGACAGTTATAACTACCTCAATTTTGGAGATAGCTCAAATTTGATGACACCTTTGGAAAGAGCATTAAATTTTTCATCTGTTTGATGTCAGAAAACATTTTTTTATCGCATTGAAGATGTACAATTGCAGCGCGAAATGACAGTTTTCCAACGGTGTAGTCGTTTTGGGTTTTAAAAATATTTTTAGTTAAGGAAATGGTGTTTAACTGCAGAAAAACGCGTGTTTTCTGTTAAAATTGTGGTTTGTCCAAAAGTCTTGACGAAAAAAGGTTGGAGGCGGGGTACACGTAACTTTTCTCGCTGAATCGAATTCTGACAACGGCAGACCTCTCAAGTGACGACTTAAGCTAGTTTTGTCGGATGCATAAACCCCTTCGTTTGTGAACAGCATTCATCTTTCTGCTGACACTATGGACCCTTATCAAACAGGCTTCCGTATCAACTCTTCCCTTTCGTCAATTTCCTCGCTATCTATTTCCGCTATCGTGGTTTCCCTATTGCATTGGGGTTTTGAATATTTGAGCTATCTCCAAAATTGAGGTAGTTATGAAAGTTTTAATGACATAAGATCGAAAACACGAAAAAAATTTTAAATCGTGAATAACTCGGAAACGAGGCCTCTGGTAAAAAAATCTTGTATTACTTACTAAAAAAGACCTAATGTTTGAAAATTGTGAAAGCTGCGGAGGAGGCATTGTCTTGGTCAGGAGCGAGGGTATGCAATGACCCGCACGACCCCCCGGTCTTGAAGGAGGGGTTGCTTTGTGCGCCGTGTGTTATCAACCACAATCCGCTTTGGCCGTAGCATTGGGTGTTGCAATGTTGATAATTTGTTGTTTCTGACCAACTTCAGTTTTAGTAAAATGTTTATTGACTCGAACATGTTATCCAGTTGTAGGACAACGATAAGATATTGGGGTTTAAATCGAGTTCATACTAAGAGTTGGAGTTTAAACAAGATTGTTGAGCAAAGAAGACAATGGACGCAGAAAAGTTTATTACTTACCTCACATCCGCAGAGCCAATCAACCTTTTCTAGGGTTCATTCTTGTAGTAATTTTGGCTCCCTCTCTCCATAATGTTACTGTTTGTGCCCCTTTCAGTTTGTAACGCTTGAGTGGCATTGGTTGGTCCTCCCCGTCCCTTTCACTTCTCTGAGGCAATAGGATTCAATCTCCTTTCACCCTGTTGATATAGGGTGTTTGGTGAAAGATGTCAGAAAATGGGGGAGGTGTTTCTAGACCTCAAGAAAAGCTATATGAACCCATGTCCGATTCTCAACCATAGTGACGTTATTTCAAATTTTGGGTCTTTCTCAGTGAAACGTGAATTGTAGCAGTAAAATCATCATATCTCCAGAACCATTCGAGTTTCAAAAAAACTGAACAGTACTGGAAAGCTCATTAAATTTCCTTTAAGAAACATCTCTTTTTAAGTCCGATTGAGATTCCAAATTTTGACCTACTGTACATGATTACTTGTTCTTTTAAAACTTCGTCTTCCAATGAGGTTTCAAAAGGTGTATTCAAATTTCTTCTTATATGTTTTGAAGACACTCGGACCCGAATTCTAATGCAAAGAAATTAAAGCGTTGAGGTAGGGAGGGGGAGAGAGAAAGGTTGACATGAGCTTCCCGGAAATCTGTATAAGATGTGCTTTCTGTGATGTACCTTCAGTTCATGTATGTTACAGATGAGGACCTAACCGTCAAAATCGATCCAACTGTGTAAATCATTATTCTCGTGGAAATATAGACAAGGTTCTATCTTACTCCGTTTCAATTGTTTTATTTTACATAAAATGTTTTTGCTTTCCGATTACAATGGTATATTACTGAAAATGGTAACGAAAAATGATCGAATTGATTCAAACCTTTCCTTGGATTTGGGGGGTTATCGGGGAGTGTGGACCATAGCGCGCCGCCCCTTCGCACCCCTCTCCGCGTCGGAGCTGCGTGGGAGGGGACGCGGCGGGCCGGCGTCTCGGGCCTTAGCTCCGTCTTCCAGAAGACTCACCTCACCAAGCCGGCTTCAGTCGCTCGTCCAAACCCGTTCGACTGCTTTGGAGGCCCGAGCGCCGCACTGAGCACGCGATCTCTCGTACAACTTCTACTCATCTCACGTTACTCTCATCATCACTGATGAATATTCCCTTCCCCTAGGCCTCTATCCCGTGGATACTACCGGTTTTTAATTCTCGTGTATTTAGATGTTGTCCCGTGTCGTTTAGATGTTTACATTCCTGATTGTATCCATCATCACTGTGGTCCACGCATCATCACCGTCTTGGCTGTAAGTCTGTACAACACAAATTTCATTCGTACTTTATTTTTTCCACTGAGTAATCAAGTTCTATCCGTATTAATTTTTATATTGCTGGCCCAACATTGACCACAACCTCTTCAGGCACCACCAAATCTCCCACAAAGCGGTGGTTTTACTGCTTCAACAAAGTATTGCGTGAACAGTGAAGTCACCTAAAGAAACCCTATGATAAATGTAAATTACAAACGTAATCGAAAATGGCTCCAAAACGTTGACTCGTATTGCGTTGTCTCTGAACGGATTTGCTTCCATGTCCGTCAGTGACTACGCACATCAACCTCTCCGTTGTCCTCCAAATCTCCCGGGATTGTGCGGGTCAGGGGCTGGAATGTTCCTTTCGAATTTCATCGCAATAAAACCGAATGCATGCATTTTTTATAACAGGTACCTAAAGAATGAATAATAAACAGATCCAAACGACATTTTCTGATCCAAAATTGAAATTACCACTTATTCAATGATAAAATGTTTCTCATTGAAAGCTTATTGCTATCCGCCTGTGTGTCCGTAAAAGATTGTAATCCAATCATCTACTCCTAAATTGTGGAACGATTTCTAATTAATCATGATTCTGCCGATATGCTCATTAAATCTGCAGAGGGTCTCAAGAGTCGGCCGACCAAACTTCCGGGACCGATTCTACGAGTTATTTGCAATAAAAATTGATTTGCAGAAAAACTGTATTTCAGGCTTTGTTTCTCAATTATTTGACTTCTAATTTTTCAGTGTGTTCGTCCTTGTCTCACTAAAATGAGCGTATTTCCCTTATTGTTCATGCAAATTAAATTCCGATTACACCGACGGAAAGAGAATCAAATTTCCCATCGGATACCTACGCTACAAAACATATTTTTAACCAGGTGCCTAGATAGCGTTTACCTGGTCTGAACCTTCTTGAATTTTTTTTACGGATTGTGCAAGACACTTTCACGTATCTTCTGGAGAGGGAAATCATTGCGGTTTTCAGGACAAAAACATCTGCAAACTATCAGCTCCCCTGAACTATAATACTAATACTCCCCTAAACTATATTAACAAACAAAATTTTTTGGCAGGAAATGTATTAAGAAAATGACGTTTGAATGAAGAAAAAAATACACATTAGATTATACCGTGAAATCGATGTTTTCCACCCGAAAAAATGAGTTCTGGGTCGGTTTTTAAGCATCTTCCTTAGCTGAATCGAATGATGACTCTCACAGAGCCTTCTAACTCAACAATTAAGTGATTTTCAGGGCTGAATCAATATTTGTAAATTTCAAATAGTAGATACTTTTCATTCAGCTCTACTGACCAGGGAAAAGGTCCTGAAAATCCATTAATTATTGAGCGAGGAAGCCCGAGATAGTCAACATGCGATTCAGCAAAGAAAGATATTTAAAATCCGAAGTAAAACTCATTTTTTTGTTACAACTCCATTTTGCGGTGGAAAACGTCCCATTTCAAGGTGTAGGCCTCCACGTTTGTCGCATTCAGACGTCAATTTCGTGAGAAAATGTCATGTGAAAAATTCCTTTGGCTTGTACCTTTGGGAAGCCGAAATGTGAAATGTTTTTTCATGAAAATGGTTTCATGTGAAACCGCAATGATTTTCCTTTCTAGAAGATAGGTGAAAGTGTCTTGCACAATTCAGTTTAATAAAAACTCAAGAATCACCAATTTTGAAGTTTGGACTAAAAAAACGATATCCAAGTACTCGGTTGAAAATATGTTTTGTAGCCTATCCGATGAGAAATATGATGCTCTTTGCAAATTAGATTTGATTCCTGAAATATGGCCCGTCGAATCTGATACAATGCATCAAGTCTGTAATACTTGCTACATCTATTACTTCATCAATCTTCCCCTCATTTCGACGATGTTTCTTGGGAAAGAGAGGATTAGATTGTCGTGTATGAATGTTATTGTGGAGGAGAACTGAATCTTTCACGTAATACTAATGAGTTTCATGTATTGTTAACGATGCAGCACAATGATGTATCCAATCTTGCTAAATATTTGAGGTCTGCAGGCCCCCACGGACGCCTGATGTTGTAGAGGAGAACTGAATCTTTCACTTAATACTAATGAGCTTCATGTATTGTTAACGATGCAGCACAATGATGTATTCAATCTTGCTAAATATTTGAGATCTGCAGGGCCCCACGGACGCCTGATGTTGTGGAGGAGAACTGAATCTTTCACTTAATACTAATGAGCTTCATGTATTGTTAACGATGCAACACAATGATGTATTCAATCTTGCTAAATATTTGAGATCTGTAGTCCCCCACGGATGCCTATTGGTTGTATTTGTGTGAAATGACCACAACCAACAATGGTAAGAAAACAGAAACCCATAAAAATCCAGTTTAGGAGAAGCTGAAACTAAATTCGCTATAAAACTTAAAGATAATGTCTTTATGTGAGTGACAGGATCTTGAAAGTACAATGGCTTGATTTCCAATAGATAGACATAGCGGCCTTTCTGATCGAGGTGGATGACAGCCTTACTATGTACTACAATGAACATTTTACAGTGATTCCCACGTAAATTGCAAAATAAGCACTCTAAAGTGTGACGATTCAATTTTTATTGTTTTTAAACGCTGATTTGGGTGTAAAGGCGCGTTTATTCAAATGATGAAACGGATGCAATGATGGAAATCAGTGTTGAAAAACAATGAACAATGAAAACGGGTATTTTTGGGTACGTTTCCACGATTTTGATGACTTGGGAACTGTGCGGGTAGCGCTCGGCCAAAAAAATCTAATTAAGGGTCAAACTTTCATGAAATCGAATCTAGAATTTGAATCTGTAATAAGAAAGGAGGCTTTCCTAATGAAAAAAAAAAAAAAAAAAAATCAAAGTTAGTGAGGGTTGCGCGTATGCGAGAAAGTGCGTAGTGACTGACGGGTTCATATTTGAGTTTCTTGGAAAAAATGAATATTTTCAACATAAAAATATATATTTTAGCCCTAGCGTGGAACGTTGTAGTGGCCCATTTTTGAGCGCTAAATGAGCTTGCTTGTCCAATTTTCATGCAACTGAGCGTAGAATCCAAATCTGCAATACAAAATGGGGATTCTTATCTGAAAAAAAAAGTTAATGTGGATCATCGTCATATTCAACATCCTTGGCAAAAGACATGCAGATTCAAACAAACAAACAAATTATTTTTTGTTCATAAATAACTGTTAAAGAGGGGGTCATCCATAACTTAATAGACACCCTGTTTAATAATATGAATTCATATAAGATTCATCTAAAATACATCTTTCCGGATGATAACTCTCTCCTCGGATTGGGGCAGAAATTCTGTCCCTAGAGCCAAAAAATCATGTGTTGCTAAAGAATGGTTGGGTTCATAGGATCGTTTTTGAGCTCAGTAATGTGCTTACGTTGAGAAAAAAAATAGCTAAAAGGGATTTGAATTGGTTGATTTATATTTGTTAGCTGAGCATTACTTGGAAAGAGTGAATCGTTCATTCATTCATTCATTAATTTCATTAATAAACAATTTACGCTCTCCATGAGGTTAAAAAATATAAACAATCTTAGATACTTGAAGTATGCTAAAAATGACCAAGAATCACAAACATTGGGTTATAAAGCGGAGTGATGTTGAAGAAACTTTCTTGCTAAAAAGATCATACTCGAAGTTCTCAAATTTGAAAAACTAATAACGATAAGAGGACGCAAATTCGCTCACATAGTTTTGTCGAGCTACTGGAACTTTTCGTTCAGCGTGCTTAGGCCTCAATTTAAAACCAAAGTTTAGAAATAACATATGAATTTCCGTTTCATTGGAAGAGCTGAGAGGTAATGTCGAAAGACTAGGGATTTGGCCGTCGGTTCCCAGTTGCTTGTTTATTCGCGCGCTGAATTAAAATTCAATTCCATTGCTCAATTTTTTATATTCAAGTTTTGTTGGCAATGATAGCCGGATTAAATAGAAGGGAAGGTAGAAAAAACACTTCACATGATTACGGAATGGTTTGTTGTTTCTGTATTAGATAGCCCTTATATGCAGTATTGGAGTGATTTGCTAATAAGATGATCAGTGATCTATCCCCGATCCATTATCATTGAGAGTTATTATAACACAAGGTTGGAAATGATTACATCCTAGCTTTTTTTATTGTATTCCACAAGTCTCAACTAGCTTAATACGAACTTTTGCCGAGTAGGCCCTTTATAAAGGATATTTTTCTAATCGGTCTCTCAACAGATTTGTGAGTTTCCAGAACGTATATTCTTGATGTCCAACTCTATTTCAAATGTCAGCTCAGTTGGCCGATTAGGAAAGAAATTGGATACAGGAGGTCATCTGCTGATTACTACGGCTTCGTATCTCGCAGATGAATTTCAGATGTCTCAAAGGGAACACTTGCGATTTCGGCACCTTAGGCGGATTAGAAAACATTTCATGGAATGACAACCATTTTCGTGATTTCATTTCGTAGCTGATTTTCGAAACACAATTTCGTGGTGTTCAGGAGAAAGAATGACTTCGGCATAAATATAACTATGTTGGTGAGAACACCTACCGAAATGAACTATGATCAAGTAAACACCCTCACTTCACTCGTCCCAACAGCACGTAGCGAAAGCATGTACCTAGAATGCAGTGCTAGGATATGAACATGTTGATATATAGATTTTCCAAGTCAGAAATTCCATTTCAATTTCAGAATTTTCCATTTCAATTTCAGAATGTGATCAGTATCCGGGTGGGAGCGGTTTCTGAAATTGAATTGAAAATTCTGAAATTGAAATGGAAAAGTCTGAAATTGGTTTGGAAATTTCCGAATCTAACTTGGAAAAGCTATAGATGTAGAAACGTACAAACAGTACAACTGAAAATTAAGGAGATAAAATAGAACCCCTACCTGAGCTTCAATAGTGTGCAAATATATAACCGAAGTTGCATTAAACTCGAAGTATTGAAAAGAGAATTTCTTCCCAATTACGAATCGATTGTCTACGCTTAAAAGAAAATTTTTACTATGGTAACACGTTACACGTTACATAATACGCACAACACAAGACACAAAGATAATTTACAAAGTTATGAATGTACCCTTTACAGAAAGCGAACGCGTTTAAGTGAAGTTGGAAGTTTCTTCAAATGCTCTCATTCGCAGGAGTGACAATTTAAGAGATACAGTTTTAAATTAGGTGCCTTTCATACTCCCCTGCCTATTTATGATGTCGAATTTGATGATTTGGTATCTGCCCTTCGACAGAATTCGCCGTGCAGTGACGCCTAATTCTATTATCTATGTGTTGTGGAGCGTGTAGGCGAACAAGCCAAACGGCTTATGCCATCAAGCAATTTGCGAGTGTGTGTCACAAGTAGTTGTCAACAGCATAAGAGAGAGAGAGATTTATTGACACGACAATAAACATTAAAAGGAAAATAACACATCTTATAATCATTTACAGTACTGCCAATATACATAAAAAATAATTTAAATGGAAAAAGAAGAAAAACTGTAAATATGAAAAAATCGTACAGTGTTGTTTTAGTGAACATTTTTCGTCAATATACCAACAGCGCTAGACCGAGGTCTGTGTTGCTGTTTGGGAGTGCCATGTGCAGAATTTAAGTTAATTCTAACTTAAACATACCTAACGAACTTACTTACTACTACGTATACATGTTACTGAGTATACCATCATCTTGCCAACAGTAATTTAGCCCAGTTCAAATATATCTACTTATTAGAATATTTTCAGTCTCTTGTGGTCCTTTATTCAGTATAAAGGATATTCTAATATCAATTAGAAGCTTAAATATTTTTTTCTTATATACATTTCTTGAGTACTAGGATGGATTTTTCAAATCTCTATCCAAATATCTATGAATGTTAGTTAATATGTAAAATGGGCTACGTGTTGTGAGTTGAAGGCGAGGGCGGGGATTGACTACATTTTTTTCGAATAGGAATCTGGTTTCATATTCATGTGAGGGATAAGTGTTGATTATGTGAGGGTGCTTATGATAGTATAATAAAAGATTCTTACAAAAAAGTTGGCGTATTGAAAAGGACTTTGTAAAGGGATGCAATTTTCTGGAGGACAATTTTCTAGGAAGATGAAAACGAATTTTTAAGACTGATTTTTGTACAGCTATCAATTTTTGCTATATGGGGTGCAGCATTCAGTGCAGAACCCCATATATGAATTTGTATTGACCTACGGATTGAAACAGTGATGTGTAGATTAGTTTCAGCTTTTCTTCTCTCAAAACCGCACGCGCTCTATGAAATATAAATGAACTTTTGTAATTTGTGTGATAATGTTGTGACGTGTACATCCCATCGTAAGTTATGATCAATTATTATTCCTAAATATTTATGGTTTTTTACTTCATCAATAGACTTACAAGTACATTTATTTTTGTCCATACACCCATGAATTATTATTTTATTGTCATCCTCTATGGTCTTACTTTCAAACTCCATGAATTTAGTTTTATCACTATTTAAAGTCAGTAAATTTTCATCAAACCATTCCTGATACTTGTTTTGCTTCCTATGTTTGCTCTTTGGTACACTTCATCCCAAGATGCTCCTTCGAAAAGTAAGCTGGTATCATCAGCAAATGAATAAATTTTACTATCACACGATAATTCCGCTATTTCATTAATATATATAAGGAATAGAGTTCTGCTAAGTGTACTTCCTTGGATAATGCCATAGTATCGAACAATAAACTTGCGAGTTATCTATAATTTATTGTTCGTAACAATGGTTATTAACAACAATTGTTGTTTTACATCGCACGCGTTTTTTCTATTTTTTCAGGGAAAACCTAAGAGATATTTGATAGTCTAATTCTTAAATTCCCGTCAACCCATAGTTTCGCCCACAGCAACAATAAATTAAAAACGCTCTTTTAGTTGAATCGAACGGGTTTAAAACAAAGTGACGGAGTGCTGACCAGCTCTAGTTTACACGAGCCAAACCAAACTGGGGAATTTTAATTTAATTTCAATGTACGTCGAAGGAGAAATTCAAGTTGCGATTATATCTCGTCCCAATGATATTTAGGTAGGCAAAATTTGTCCGGTTTGGTGAAGAAGTACATCCACCAACATGATGCGTCGCAGCAGATCGGCGAATACTTGCTGAAACTCTACAGTAAACTACAGATGGGCGTTAACTAAATAGATTGCGTGCGGTATGGGAATCAACGGATTAGCAACGAGAGGGAACTATCGAGGAAGGAAATGGCAGATGATCTCTGCAGTGAATGCCCACAGGAGGTAGAGATAGTAAACGCCAAACACTCTGTCGAAGTGGGTGACAACAAAGTTAAATTGCTGAATATAATCCAAGTATGCAGTTTGATCAGTGGACCACGTTCAGCAAGGCTAATTGTGTTTGGCCTCTTTGCTAAATACGGACAAGTATGCCTGATGGATGTTTGAAGTGAGGTGCTGTCGAGAATAGGTAGGAGATGACGCATGTCAGACCACCTAGTTAAAACATCCTCAGGACGTCGGATCATTGAGGCCTAGGTGGGTTCTGGCTTGAAAAGACACCCCCTGATAGTGTACATCAACGAAAGGAGATGAAGTATGCCACCATAGAGATTCATTCTGCTGCTGATGAGCCCGTGTGTGTTGAAACCACATCAGTTCATGCGACTGTGGAAGAGAATCAGGAATAAGCAATCATCCCGAGCCATTGAAGAAAGTGGGTTTTCCAAACTACATTTTGTGTAGGGCAGTGAATCGCGCGTTGAACGCTAGTACCTACGTACATTTGGTCGTTATTTGCCCATGAGGGAGTTGCCCAAGAAAACAGAAATATTACGCATGATGAAGTATGCTGAACTACAACTGTAATTTATATCGTAACGGCTTGCAATAATGTAATATTAAGCAACATTAAATTCTCAGAGAATGTAGATGGTTTCCCATGAATTTTATTGATCACAAATAAGCGGTTTTAGTTCGAGTCATAAAATGAGAATGAACAAATTTGTTCATTTTAATATAATAAATTAGTTTTGGTTGTGAACCTTCCAAAAGTGATCACAATGCTTCCATTGTATTTAAACTTGGAAGCAAAAACAGAATTTTTTCCGTGATTTATTAATTGCAACTGAAAAATCAAATACATTTCATCAACCAATTTTACATATCAATATAGGTACACTCCAAGAGGGTAGGTTTACAGCAAAACCTAGCCCTTTATTATATATAGCTCAATTAAATAGCACTGAGTTCGATTGCACTTCTATTCACGCAGCACAACTAAATCCAGTGGTTTGTTTCGCTTGAGACGTCGGATTTCACCTTCGTTGTCCAAAACGTAGAGCATCTCCGGGTTCTCATGTTTGTGGAGGCGATGTTCATGCTTCCTTGCGTATTTTGCTATAATTTCATAGACTGTCTCCATCCTCAAATCTCGATGAATATCATCGTTTCGCATGTACCAAGGGGCTCCAACTATACTTCTCAGTATTTTATTCTGAAAGGTTTGGATTTTCTTAATATTTGATTTCTTGGCACAGCCCCAGATCTGTATCCCATAGGTCCAAATAGGGCGAAGGAAAAACAGATAAATACTACTTTTTTGTTAATTTCTAAAGCTAATTTCTTTTTAATCCATTTAGAAATTCAACCCTACAAATACTATTTTTGGGTAGTGTCCATTGGAAATCTTTGTGACCAGAGACAGACGAACGTATGTCCTCCGCTCCGAAGCAGAGCGGAGGAAAGACTCGGCAATACATGAATTTATATGACTGGAAGTTTCTTTCATTTCATACAGTCAAGTTTCCTTTGACCGTTCGAGTCTTTGGGAAAGTAGCTGACCACAAAACCAGTTGAGAATCGTGTCCGTGGTATCGGGCACCCACACAACGAAGGATTCGGTTTTGGAATGGTCTGAAACAAGTTTGTGCTTGGTTAGGTTTTCTCTCCCATTCAGTTTTGATCCTTTCCGATCCAGATAAAAAACATCCAGGTCGCTCTTGACCGCCTGAAGCCTTTGACGACTCCGCCAAGCCTCTTAAAGGCGCCCTCTTATGGGAATTACGAATGTTTGACAGTCCCAAAAAGTTGGAGAATAAGACCTGCTCCCTTCCCCTACAGGCATTTAACTTCGGATAACCTAAATAATGACAAATACGCTGATCACAGGGTCACTTTGTAAATATGAACGCCCAAAGTATGAATACCTATCAATGACAAAAAGTTCCCAAGAATACTCAAGGGCAAAAAATAAAATTTTAAAAATCGGAAAAAAGGGGGAACGTCTACTAAATAGCGTGTGGCACATATCTTTCTAAACAACATGAATGTAGAGATCTTTTGAAATGTTGCATATAATCTCGAAAGGCGTGGAACATGGCTTCAGGCCTGTAATATAGGCTGTTCGTTTGTTTTTGAACACCTACGTTCATCTCCCGTAATTAATAATCAATTCACGCGTTCAATGCTGTTTTTCTTAGGGGATTTTTTTCGCTGAATCGAAAAATGGTGCACGCTTGGTGGAATGTTTCATTTCTATGGATGCGATGGTTTATGAAATAAAATTCATATGGCGACCATATTCAGTCTAACCCGCATACCCTCTGGAAATTTCATCACCCAAAAAAATGCAATTTAAGCTTATTACAAGGATTTGCGAAGAAACGACAGTCAGACACACGTAATTTAATCATAAAAATCGAATTACGCCAATCATTTTATAAATTTTGATGTGAAGTGGATAAGAGCAGGAAAACTAATTCCCACGGAAGAGCAAGTGGTGGAGGTAAAGAAAGGTCTTAAAGGAATAAATACAATGGACAAGGATGGTGCAGTAGCAGTTAGGTTTTTGGCCGGGGGTTCCATTATTCCAGCAAATTTTAAAGTTGCTTTTTTAGCAATAAACAGCCATCTACAACCTAAATCCCACATTCCCGGAAAATGTCATCAAAATTGGATGAAAACTGATAAAATTAAGCTAGTTACAAGAATTTGTTGACGCAAGACTAACAAACGGGAAACAAAAATTGTTCGGAGTGAGGGTTTTGGGAGAAAAATATTGTTTATAGCCCGAATGTGAACTGGGTAAAATTTGTCCCGGTTGAGAGTGGACATCCGATCCGAGAGTGAATTTTAGGGCTAATTTGTGACAAAACGTGTCCTGTGATCCATATTTTTTACTCATATCAAAACCCGAGTTTTTCCCACTTTTAAATAGTGAAATTAAATATTTCAAAAATACGGTCTTAGCCCAGAGTAAACTCAAATCTGAGAATACCGTTGGAAGCCAATAGAAAACTATGGCTCTGTTTTAACCGTTCAAACATCAGCCTAAAGAAATGTAGGTGAGTGAATCTGAACATGGTTAAAATTGCCTACTACATTGGGACGATCGAAACAGGTATTACAGGTTTTCCAAATCAATTTGAGAATTTTCCAAATGAATTAAGAACATTCCTTTTTGTAATGATGAAACTACAAAAATCGATTATCCGTGATAATTTATCAGAGAAATCAGAAGACAGGTAATTTGATAGCTATGGCGGCTCCTGCCCTTAATCCAGAGGGTGCACCAAGACCGTAAGGGACAACCATGAAGGGAATGTGCAACCGATATGAAAAAGAGATCAATCTTGTCCACTTTCTAGGCTTCAGATCGTGAAACAAACGACTCAATCCTACCTTTAAAAGAAGTTCAGTCATAGATACGTAAATACCTAGAAAAAATTAAAATTTTAAAATGATTGTCGAACTTCGGAAAACCGTGTTTTCACTATTTAGTACGTACATAACATGGAAAAAAAATGATTGATTGATGATCAAACTTCAGAAAACCGTGTTTTGCAAAACAGCTCCAGTTCATAAATCCCCAGCAAGCACCATCGTGGAAGGGGAAGCCCAATTCCATCTTTAACCCAAGCTTCTTTCTTATCATTGCAGCAAAGAAGGCAAGGGAAGCAGAAAAGTTTATGACTTACCTCACATCCGCAGAGCCAATCAGGGCCAATGAGGGTTCAACTTGCGAATCGTGGAATGATTTCTGCTTACCTTTGAGGTTTATTGCAGTTTTGTCAATAGTGGCAAAGGCCCCCTGCATCCGAATAATCACTCTTAGTTCCACCGACAATTTCGCAAACTCACGTTTCATAGCACTTACTGTATTCATCGCTTATTCACAGCTAATACAGTTCAGTTGCAAGGGTTGGGGACAATCAACGGATTAGAATGTGATTTGGTGATTCTAGCGCGCTGTTGCGGGTGAGCAAACAACTATTTGTGCTCCTGTGCAAGCACTCAGAAATTCTGCGCGCTTTATTTCGGGCCACTCTTTGGTTCATTCTTATGACCCGGATCCAACCAACGCTGTGTTCCCCTCCCATTCGGAGCACAGACAGGGCTAAGCTCTCAGACAGCAGAAAGTTGGAAAAACAGCATGATAATATTATAGTTATGATATTATTACTATCAGGCATCTTTTTTTTTATTGGGCAGGGGC
The DNA here is from genome assembly GCA_031894815.1 of Creontiades dilutus. Lineage (NCBI taxonomy): Eukaryota > Metazoa > Arthropoda > Insecta > Hemiptera > Miridae > Creontiades > Creontiades dilutus. Next base: position 1,312,073 of record JAVIWC010001049.1, on the reverse strand, counting down.
ATCTGGGCAACTGTGCTTCTGTCAGCAGCCGCCCGTGGCCCACAACAAACCTCAGAATTGATGCGAGAAATCCGTTCTTTCGCAGATAGTCTCCACTTGCGGTCTAGTTGGTCCTAACTTCTAGTCAGTCCGAGTTGCCGAGTTGCTTCACCCGCAGGGGGGGTTGTGATGTGGTGTCAAAAATTATAAACTTTTCTGTAATAATTTGCAATCTCAGTTGGATTTCTACGTGTGTTTCCGATTATACCTAGGATGTCTCTCGTTGTAAAGTACAGTTTTGGGAGTCCGGTGATGCGAGTAGGAGTGTTATCTAGTATACAAATAATAAACCTTTGCTTAATAATTTGCACCGCTTTCAATACTTCAACAACTTTGATGTTGTTTTTCACAGTCGGTCACGAAGATTCATTACTGAAAATATACATAATACCAAAAAAATGTCATAATGACCTTTGAATGCCACGTTTTGGAATTTTTTATTGTTATGGTAAAAGGCATGTTCAACTATTGAACAAACCACTATTTAGTTGTGCTTCTGAATAGAGTGCAACGATCAGTGAAAATTTAATTGAGCTATATGATAGAGGCGCTAGGTTTTGCTGTAACACCTTCCCTCTTGGAGTGTACTTATATTGATATGTAAAATTAATAGATGAAGTGTATTTGAATTTCCAGTTGCAATTAATAAATCACGGAAAAAAAAATAATAATGACGTTTAACAGAAAGGAACTCTAAAAAGTGAAACATTCTGTACGGAGGAATCTAAGAAAGCAGGTTCTTGGAAGAAAGGAACCCATAGCTATGAAAAAGGTCACCTCTAGTTGAGTGAAACGTCACTTAGTACTTTTGTTTACGAGGAGGTCGGTGTTCTGTTTAGTTTGGTGGTTTGGATGTTATGCTCGCATCTCGAAAATAAAACAGTATCTTAAATCGATCCTTCTGGTAAAGTATGCATGGGTGCCCATATGGGGGGAGGTTCAAAGTTGATTGAAACAGTGTCTAACCGTTAAACTTTAATGTGACGACTTTCATTTCTCTCCTTAGCAATTACTTGTTGTCCAGCGGAAAGAGCAATGTGTCGAGTAAAAAAACAGACAGACAGACAATGGGAGACTCATGGTTGTCCAATATAATGGTTCTAGTTACAGAAAAAGATGTACTTGAGTTCATTTCTAATGAAGAAATAAACAAGAGATTTTCTGTTTCCTCATTCCAAAGACTAAAATTGCTATGTAGGGTTTAAAGAGATGTGTTTGACAAGCTTAGAAGGTGCCTAGTTTACTCATAGATGGTCTCAGACTACACATTCAACATTTTTGACTTCAAACTTACTGTTTTTATGTATTTTGCAATATTGTTAATATTTGTTTTTTACCTTTTTGAATGTTACCACTCAGAATAAGATGTTACCCAAGTAATGAATCTCAGGAAATGAACACGTCTATTGCCGATTGGGTATGAATTTGTTCATACCTAGGTATATAACACTTCTTTTATATAAAAGAAAATAAATAAAAGAAATATATAAGATAAACTAATATATATTTGTATTAGTTTTATATAAAATAAGGGGTGCTTACAAGTATTTTTTACATTTTATTGAGGAGGGGTTACCAACTTACAAGGCACCCCTGATGTAAAAAACTAGACGAATATCTACCATTATAAAAGTAGCACGGTGAAAACTAGCCTTCGACTTTCTTATAGTTGAGGACCTTTCTACTAGTTACACTTATGGACATTGAGGTCCAAAACCTTATTTGCCAAGCGCAGAAATCTGCAGAGGAGTCAATGTTGGAGATAGTTTGTCGCGGGAAAGAAAACTCCAAACAAGACTGAGATCTTAAATGGCCCAACAAAAGATAAATAGATGGAGCTGAACAAGATTGACATCTAGAACTAGTAACGAATTGTTTCTAGGCCATGACTTTCACATTCATCCAGATTAATATGATACATTTGTAATCTATGGGCAATCTTGTTTTATGGCTGTTTTTAAGCACCCCCTCACTTGTGTGTACATGCTGTTTCTCAACTGTTAGTCTAACATTTCATGAAACTGGATTGTACTTCCCGAAACTGGAGCGAACATTACAGGAATTGTAAACAGGAACGAAGCGGCAGTCTGTTGTGGTAGGTAGGTGGGTGGGTGGTTACCCACGTCGGATGCCTCGCTATATACCTGTTTGGGGGAAAGAAGGCCAGGTAGGGCGAGCGGAGGTTTTACCATTGTTCTCGCTTCGAGGTCCTTGATGCGGTGTGAACACCTCTGAAGATGAAGAGAAGGGAGCCCGGAGGGCCAAGGGGTTGACCTGTTGATATCCGGAAGGTGAGAAGAAGACAGGGATGGAGCGAGCAGGAGAGAGAGACGACCTGAGAGGCCATTTACGAGACCCTTTCCGAAGGGCCCACAAAAAATACTACGATATCACTTTCATCAGTTGAAACGCCGCACCGGTTCACTTGCTATGCGGGAATGTGGAGGTCACGAATCCAAGCTCTTATGGTCGGTAGATCCCACCGTATTTGTTCCTAATCCATGCTTATTGGGAATGGCTCAATTCCTCCAAACTATTCTGAACCCAAGCAATTCGTATGAAAGCATATCCAGAACTAAGTGTGTTTTCAAATGAATTCATGAGTCTGTCGTTGAATCCCATGAATTGATCGATGATTTCCCGTTGTCCCCAATTCTTCTTGAATCTCCGCTGATTGTTAATGTTTTGGGGTGGTTGTGTCCTATTAAAGTCCAATTTCCATCTTCATTTGACAGGACTCATGTGGCGACTAATGTTTCATTTGAGAATTGAAGAAATGAACACTTTTGACAAAAACTCTTCACCGTCCTGAGTGGCGGGTAAAGTGATTACTATTCACACGGATAAGGAAATGGTGTTTAACTGCAGAAAAACGCGTGTTTTCTGTTAAAATTGAGGTTTTTCCAAAAGTCTCGAAGATGAATGCAACTCATCGCAGTCGGAAATGAGTTGTAGAACACGTGGGAGTCGGATTGTGCATAAGTCCCGGGACACCCTGTATCACTAACAAAGACCTAATGTTTGCAAATTGGGAAACCTACGGAGGAGGCATTGTCTTGGTCAGGGGCGAGGATATGCAATGACCCGCACGACCCCCCGGTCTTGAAGGAGGGGTTGCTTTGTGCGCCGTGTGTTATCAACCCCAATCTGATTTTGCCGTAGCATTGGGTTGCAATGTTGATAAGTTGTTGTTTCTGACCAAATTCAGTTTTAGTAAAATGTTTATTGACTCGAACATGTTATCCAGCTGTTGGAGAATGGTGGGATATTGGGGTTTAAATCGAGTTCATACAAAGAGTTAGAGTTTAAACAAAATTGTTTAGATTTAAATTAAAAAGTAAATATTTAAAAATGAAAATACTGTTTGTGTTCATTTACGATTGATTGCGAGGATTTTCTTGCAGTTGAGTAGCTATACCACTAGTGAGCATGTTGACATGATTTTTGTGTAAGGTTTTGTCAATGGTAATGCTTCTGAAGCACCAAGGGAGTCACACTCCTCCTGTGTACAACTCACACCCTTGCGAACAAGTCGGATAGTATGAGGAAAAAATATTGGTAGATAATATTGTTTATGTCACTGATCCTTCTTTATCTAGTAAACTATCTGTTTTTTATCTACTAACTGTTTTTTGTCGAGAAAAGTTTCGTAAATCCCGTTACCAACCTTTTTTCGTCGAGACATTTGGAAAAACCTCAGTTTTAACAGAAAACACACGTTTTTCTGCAGTTAAACACCATTTCCTTAACTAAAAATATTTTTAACAACCAAAACGACTACACCGTTGGAAAGCTGACATTTTGGCGCACGTTTTACCAGGCCTGTAATGTTCTGCGTTAAGCATTCATGGGGTTTCTAGGCGAGATGAAAAACAGGCGATTTTAAAATGTTGACAAAACTGCCATTTCGCGCAGCAATCGCACATCTTCAATGCAATTGTAAAAACGTTTTTTGACATCAAATAGGACATTTCAACGCTCTTTCCAACGGTGTCATAAAATTTGAGCTATCTCCACAATTGAGGGTTTTTATGACAGTTTTAATGACATAAGATCGAAAACACGGAAAAAAATCTTAAATCGCAAATAGCTCGAGAACGAGGCATCTGGCAAAAAATTGATAAGGAGGCATTTTTGGTCAGAAATGAGTTGTAGAACACGTAGGAGTCGGATTGGGACACCTAACCAACCTAACTGTATAGACGTGTACCTAAATGAGAAAATATAAAATTGTCCACACTAGCTAACGCATTTGAGGCACAACCCACCCGCTTCATTTAGGAGTTGGTAATTGCATTTTTATCAGCTAGTAAGGGTTCAAATCGTATATGAATCGAACGAGCTGCCATTCGCTTCGTATAGATCGTAGTAGTCTCCATCTAAATCACTGTTTCTATCCCAGTCATCGCTGTCAGATTCTCCCGTCAGAGAAATGATAAATCTTTCTCGTCATCGGCCCGCATTCGTCCGAGCTCGGGATTCCCGATGGCCTTCGCCCTTTCCTACTGCTTCCGTCTGAGATGTGTTGGTTTCGTTAGGTATACCAACTTAATGAAAGAATAAGTTTAAACCTGGCCTGTATCTGCCGTTAATAGTATCATATGGAAGAAGGTAATTACACTTTTGACATTTTTCGTGGTTGAATATACATATGTACATCCCTGGACAACCTGTTTCTAACCAACCATTAACCCATCAATCGAACCAAGTAGTTCACCCTGGTGTGCCCAAGCGTTTGTTGTCAGAGATGAGAAACGTAAAGCTAGAATGGTCATAGATCACTCCTGAACTACTAATCGATTTACTTTACGCGACGCATACACGCGCCAAAAAACCAAGGGAATTGTTGCTAAAGTCGCCACTAGCCAAGTTTAGCGTAATAGACCTTTTAGTACCTACCATCAAATACCTATTCGATTCTGAAAAAACTATACGGATTTTGACAAATTAGTTTAATTTCTTCGAATTCCTTTTGGCATAACTAACGGGGTGCATGCTTTCAGAGGGTTATAGATTCGATAGCTCACTATGAGAAGCTAAAAAAGACATATCCTTATCTGGATGATATTACTATTTGTGGCAGAACGCAAGAGCAGCATGATGAAAACCTTAGAAAAGGTATGAACTAATACGTTTCATCATTCATTACAATTTACATTTCAATGGATCAGTAAGCCGTGGTCACTAGCTTCAGATCCCCCACAAAAAAAAAAAAAGACTGGAGGTGGGAATCAGGTGTGGGTCATGATGAGTGCCGGCCAGTTAACCAAGTTATCTTGGACTAACTAGTGGGGAAACCCTTAATTGGGACATGCCCTTGTTTCCCCTCAAATAAAATCTGTAACATTGGCAATACTTCATTCCTTGATCCCATCTCGACCAAGATATGCGGTAGGAGTTTGGGGTGCTGCACTTGTTTCTGAACTGGAGATATTCGAAGTGCTTCTGAAATCGGCTATTAAGGCAATCGTGCAGGTGAGCACCCGGGATAAACTTACTAAACATCAAATTCAATGGGATAGGTAGGTACTTGATCAGATCGTGGTAAAGGCACTAGAACAAATCTATAGAGTTCCCAGAGATAATTTTATTATCAGGAACTGGATGAGATTAGAAAGAAAGGATGGAGAGTGAATGGTAAGATGTTTGGGGAAGTGGATTTAGGAGTGAGTTATGGATTGGAAAAAGATGTAGTGTTGAAAGAGATATAATATATCTCTCCATATTATGTAAGTTGATATGAACTTAGATATTGTATGTTATTAAGAGTAGGATGTATGTTGTTATGGAAGATTGGGGAATGGTTTGTAAGTGGTTCAATTACAGGCGAAGCTGTGTCAAAGAGAGAGTTTTTGTTGATTTTCTAAAATAAATTAATAAAGCGCATGCAGCTAAAGCGAGGGTATACAGATAACTTGGTGGTTGTGCGTAGAGTTTGAGGGCTGTTAACTAGTGATGGGAGGATTCGAAGTGAACGAATCCGAAAAAAGTAATGGTCGTTCAGGGATGCTAAAAGTAGTACAAGATCCGTCCACTTTGCATTAGAAGAACTTCAAGCGCAATTTGTCGGATGATTTCTGTTTGATTATTCCTCCAACTCATAAAAGCATTTTCGGTCCTCCTTCCTGTGTAATGGTTGCTTCTTACAGAAGAAGAGGAAGTGGTGTAAAGATCAAATCAGATTCATCTATCCATATAGTATATATATCTATATCTATCCATATAGTGTATGATTCAGTATATGATATACTGAACTCGAAGGAAGGAACGAAATTACCAAATTCCACTGGGTGATGCAGACTCGTTTATCATAGGCAAATGGGGAGGTTCAACTCCGAATGAATATAGTTTTATTTATGAATGAATCCGTGGATGGTAGATGGATGGAGTCCATGAAACGAGTCCGAAGATCTGAACCCTTCAACGGAATGAACGAATCCGGACTCGGTCCGCCAAAGGTACGACGTTTCCCATCACTACCCCCATACAATGGCCATGTCATTCCCGCCTCCAAAACAATTAACAATGACGGTACAAGACTACTGTGAGTACGTACACCATACTATACTACGATTGATCGATTATACCTGTAAACATTAAGCCCATAAGACATCCCCTTTCTAATTACATAGCACTTACCTGCACTCAACATGGTGAATTATCCAGATGTCTAGAGCACTCTATAAAAGTTAAACCATTTTATGTACTGTGGAAGTACATAGTATGGCAATGTATGGAATTTTATATTACCAATAATATGACATTAAGGATGATGACATACGAACACTACAACTATAACTGTACCTACTGTAGATTTGGGCAGGAAAACAACCCCGCCTGGATGGTTTCGGGGGTATGTTGTACTTATATGGCATGTATACTACCCACGATATGTCAAAGTGGACGGCATGTACTCGTACTATAACTGCACATATACTTCCGATATGGGCTGCATTAACACCAACCACTATACACATACTTACATGGTGAGACCTTCATACAGATCAGGCACATTTAGGAGGACAGCTGGGATATGGACATTAAACAATGCACGGGATGAACATTTTACCATTCGATTATATGTGGCCAAAACCTTTTTTTCCTGTATTATGACATGTATTTATGATATTTAATTCGTACTGCAGTGATGGCGAGGCTACCCTGTAGATAGGGAGGAGAAATGTGTGAATACTCCTTAAAAATCTGGGACAAATTGGAACCAGAGATTGCAGAAAAGCTCACAGTGTGTAGCTTTAAGGGAGACTTAAAACTGTTTCACAACCCATCTACCTGACGGATCGGGTTGGTCAGATCCACCGTGTTCACCTCACCTTCTCTTTTAATTTCAAAATTTGGTGCCATGCTACTTGGACACTCACTATGTTGTGGAGAGTTATCTGATATTGTGATTAACAGGTTGAAGTAAATCAATCAACATGCAAAGAAAGAAACTATCAAGAAATGTTCTTTGAAAATTATCTACGACCTTGCACATTATTGCTCAAATCGTATAATCCCAATATTATACAGTGTTTCTTTGCAGATCAGGGTTTTACTTGAGATAATGATATTCACAATCATATTTACCATTGTAGCTAGGCTATGCAGGCATAAGTGTATAAACGGTTTTTACGAAGATACCAAATAGAATTGGTCCAAGTCTGATAAAATTTAGCCCAATCTTGTATCCAAAATACTTCTTACTTCAACAATAGTGCCTATCTGAAGCTATAAAAATCTTGAAAAAAAGTTTATTTCTATCATTTTTAAGAAAGCGGGTCTTTTTTTAATCATTAAATGTTTACATTTGGGGTTGATTAAAAGTAGTGCTGAGATTTTAGACACATTTACCACCGATATGTGATTTTTGAGAAGAATTTGGTAAAACTTTGTTCCACAGCTTTGATAGAAGAAAAGCTTCGGATGGTGGGTGTTCAGGTGAATCAACATTTCAACTTCTATTTTAAATTGTATACCACTCTAAGCGAGCATAGTTTCAGTCTATTTGAGTCCACAAATCCTTGTAACTGTTTCCATAATATTTTTATGACATAGTCAAGGAACCTGCCGGTCTGGTTGTAGACAACAATGGTCGCTTGTGGCCTTTCAATCTAACACTACGGCATATACCTACCAGTACTGACAGTGTTCATGTTTACGTACGAACAAATTTCTCAACTGTCATCCGATACACAACAACAGTACTGATGGTGAGAGTACTAACCAGATGATAGTGTTCAAGTTTAAGTCAGAACAGATTCAACTTTCATCATGTTGGTCGTCAAACTGTTGTCTTCACAAACTAGTCTGCCTGGCCTGAAACACAACCACCCGTTCAACTGCTAGTTGAGATCGCGGTGTACTGTCCTACCAATATCATAACCATCGTAAAGCGTGTTGGATCCTTCATGGATCTCGGAAAGGCGGTTCTTTGACGTTTCCTGGAACATGATTTTTACTACTGTTCCTTCAATTCTGCCCTGCTGATGCTCTATGCTGTCTCTCTGTCAGTGTATCGAACCATTTCAACAGTTTCCATGGCTCTTCTGAAGACTAAATGTTGTGCAAGAGTACGGGTTGCGGGTTTTGGTTTGCGAAAACGCGCTTTAGCCTGGCTTACCCTGTTAACAGACAGTTTATCCGACCACGCAAGTGAATTCAATAGTTCGATCAATCCTCCTAATTGCTTTTTATTATGTAATACATGAATAGGGCAGCAACGACCAAAAAGGACTCCTAAAATACTTCCCTTAAAATTGAATAGCAAAGTTTCTTTTAAGCCATGAATATTGTTGTCGTAAGCGGATATGATAACTTTTTAAACAGCATCGACTGCTTCATTCAGTCAAGACCCTAGACGTCTTTCAGTCCACTCATATGTTAATTTCCTAACAACCAAATAATTTGTACGCCAAACCACCTCAATTATTTTTAACTGAAGTATATTTTATAGTACTATTGCACTATACTTATACTTGCAATAATCTCAAGTTATCTTAGGGATGACAAGTTGTGGTAGAACCTGAAGCGAACCGTCCAATAATTCATCTAAGCACCTTAAGGTCAGTTCGAACGCATTTTGAATGATAAAGACGGACGAAGCGTAAAACATATTTTTAACGAGTCAAGATCATTCCTGATTCTCCCATTTCGGGGTTAAGAAGTTGTTAATCGTATAAGACCTTCAGAAATCGAGAGACAATGTCCTTGAGCAAAGGAAAGATGGTGAACATTCCCAAAGTTTCAACAGTTGAACAAATATATCCTGAATCTTGCCGAGTTTGATACGGCAAAACTATCGGCAGACTCTCTTACAAAGCTGGAGTGGCCTCGAAGGAAACTAAAGCAGGAGTCCTGAAAAAATAAATTTGACGCGATCGCCCGTCAAACAAAAGTTGCTTGATCGATGTACAGCCCTCACGGGCTCGGAAGTTGATGGAGAGGGATGGGAGGGAGCGAGGGAGAGCAAAAATCCCTAGACAAGGAACAGGATGAAGAGAAGGGAAGAAGGGGCAGTAGAGGAGAACAAGGACCAGAAATGGAAATAGCTCAAGTTAAATCCGAGTCACACTCCGATACCACTGGGCGTGGGGAGCAGATCCGGAAACGTTCGATATTGGTCGAATTGGAAGCTTCGAAGACATAATTCGGGTCGTGTAAAAATTGTAATGGTAGTCTAACACAATTTGTTGAGCTTCTCCGTGGTTTTTGGTAAGTTGACAACAGCTAATATAACAACTCGTCCGAATTCGGACTCGACCAATAATTAATTCCAAGTTTCTGTGAATTCATGCATGGACACTACGTGCTTACACTACATACTTTCGTGCAGAAAAACTAGGAGAAACTACATTGTTACTGTCGTTGCTTGAACAGCAGTGAACTGCGTACCGTTATGAGCTCTCTATTGGTTCATTATTTTCAATAAAAAGCCTTTGTAGTGTGGCGAAAATTGTTTATAGCTTTTCCCAGTCAAATTAATACTTTTCCCAGTCAAAATAATACTTTTCCCAACCAAATGAATACTTTTCCCAACCAAATTGATCTTTAAAAATTAAGGAAATAGAACAACGCAAAGCTTACAATCCATCGAATAATGAATGAATTTAGCTTTTCCCAGTCAAATTAATACTTTTCCCAACCAAATAATACTTTTCCCAACCAAATTAATACTTTCCCTACCAAATTGATCTTAAAAAATTGAGGAAATAGAACAACGCAAAGCTTGCAATCCAACGAATAATGAATACATATATTATTTTATAATACAAATTATTGGCAGAAAAAATATTGGTAGTTTATCATCTAAGTTAAAGTTTATTTTTAGTGTAGGTATATATTAATTGTATAAACATATATTCAGTGAAGGGGTTGCCCAGCCACTGCTGCGGGTAGTTTGAGCAAAACTTCTCACACGAAATTTGAACAATCTGTGGGGGACAATGTACCTCCGGCTCTTGAAACTGTTTCTCCGAGGGCTTGATCTCGGGTAGCCCCAGAGAGATATCCTCTAACTGCCGTCTTAATCTTGGCAAAAGCGTACTCAGCCGGATGATAAACTACCAATGATTTTTCTGCCAATAATTTTTATTATAAAATAATATATACCTACATTCATTATTCGTTGGCGGCGTTTTGCGGCGTTCTATTTCCTTAATTTTTTAAGATCAACTTGGTAGGGAAAGTATTAATTTGGTTGGGAAAAGTATTAATTTGAATGGGTAAAAGTATTAATTTGGTTGAGAAAAGTATTAATTTGGATGGGAAAAGTATTAATTTGACTGGGAAAAGTATTAACTTGACTGGGAAAAGCTATATAGCCCTCCCTCAAACTTTGTCATTTTCCGTTTCAAGGTGAGTAGATTCCAAATCTGCAATGTCCGACCATGAAAAAGCCTTTGAATCGATGTTAAAAAATCAGTTATTTCGCATGTGGACTTCATTCGGGATCAAGTTGGTCCTACCTTCTTGCTTCACACACATGCTAAGAGCCAAAAACTGGACAAAAACGTGGTTTTTCGAATTCCTAGTAAAATTTCCAGTAGTAGTGTCATTTCCCAGTAATTTTGGGCGTAAAATCGTCTGGGATTGTTTTCAAACCAATCCGAACTCATCTGTCTTGGAAAATCTCGTTGTAAAGCCCCGTTTAGACTGCTCGAGCATCGAGCATTTGCCGGTTTTCAAGAGTACTGGCCGAGCATTTCTGACGATCATTTTCTCGCGAACATTTCCTGCGATCAGATCTTGGCTGGAACTAGATTCGATTCGACGAACATCGGTGAGCGGCGTTTACGCTGAGCGGGCGAGGCACGAACAACCCTTTGGTAATTCGCCGGAATACCGACATCGGGAAAACCGAACCTTGCTTGGTTCGAAGCGACTGTTACGCTGCCTGAGCCTCGAGCGAATGCTCGTTCGAAGCCCCTGCTCTCGACAAATGCTCGAGTAATGCAAACGGGGCTTAAGGGTAAAAATGTTGAAAATGGGTTTAAATTGCAATTTAAAATCGCTTTTTTAAATTTCCTTTTGACAACTTGGGGGTCAAGGAGAGAAACTTCTGAACGGTACATGCATCATTGATAAGGAGCAATGCTAAGGTTACAAATGTGAATTCTAGGAATAACCATGTCAGCAATATTTCTAAGAAAAGAGCCTAGGAAATGACGCATCAGAAATTTTCATGGAAAACATATAATTACACACGTTTGATCTTTTGTAATAGTGAATAGTGTGTGTTGTGTCTATGTTGTGAAAACTCGATAAATTAATGCTAAATTAGGTTGTGGAATCAATAATTCACTTTGAAATCAAGAAACTACCATTAAGAGAAATATTCCATTCTCTTAAACTTCGGTGGGCAGAAATATTATTTTCTTTTCCACGATTCTCCCATATAATCTAAAACGGAGGTCCACAACAGTAATTCCATTAGTCCTTCACACCAATCTCTCATACTTATTTCAATCTAGGGGTTATTTCATATCCCACTTTTATTCTGTTCCTTGGTAACTTGTAAGTTAGCTAAGTGATCGTAACTATGAATTGTTTTTTCATGACAGTTAGTCCTCTGTGAATGTTATTCTTTATCTTGTACTTCAAAATAATCCTCTCCAACGTTTTCATACTTGATTTTTATTAAAACATTGAATAATGTCGAGCTCAATCTTATCTGCAGGAACATTGGTAGCGGCGAGTTCAATGGCTGTAAGTCCGCTAAAGGATTCTCCGTGGGACAAGTGCGATTATGCCAGGTGTACAACGACCACATGGAAGGCGTGTCGTCGGGAGCTAGCGCCGGTTTGCTCGAGTGCAAACACCAATTCAACAACCGGAGGTGGAACTGCACCACTGTGGACGATTCTTCCGTATTTGGACCACTCAATACGATTGGTAAGCTAAACACACATTCCAGTTTATATTTGAGTACTCCCTAGTGAAAAGAAGGAATTTTCCATATTTCTCGTTAGCTTATACATCAATTCAAGAAAATGACATTTTTTACTTGTTTTTATTACACCATTGGACACCGTTACATAAATGTAACAGTAGACATACACAGTCAATTTCCAAGAACAGCACTGAGATACTCCAAAAAAACGTTTATTGCAAAATCAGTTCATTTGAATATATATATTGAGAGAAAATGCCGGCTAAATAAGTATGGGAGTCCTTGAAGCATGACACGCACACGCCGACATCGCATTTCAGTATGACAGTTTTCACGAGAGAAGTGCAGAGCTTATTGGCGCACCTCTTCCTGTTTTCGATAGGTGAGATCAGATGGTCTCTTCCATCGTACCTCAAATCGCCAAGGACCTTATTTTTTGCTCTGGAAATTGCCTGGATGTGAGGGAGCAGTTCCATACCTCGCAAGGTAGTTCTGGGCGATTTCACGCAGAAATGTCAACTTAGGTTTCATGGTGTTGGCATGATGAATCAGGTGAGCATTGTTTAGTACGACGTCGATCAGCCACGTGCACAGTGAAAACCACCACTTCTGTCCTCGTGTGCCAATTTTATACCTGTCCACATCCATCCGATTGTTTTTGTTGTGCTGCTGGGTGCAGTAGGGCGAAGAACTTGTACAATCTTATTGCCCTAGAATACCTTTTCGCTGAGCTCTTAGGTACGTCACCAAATTTCGTGGATGCAACGGTTACAGCGCCGTTGTCAACCCGTTTACAGATGAAGATACCATCCGTATGTTCAGTTTTCTGGATACTTGTGCCCCTCTTCACGATCTTCTTCATTTCCTTGTTTGTGGGTAGTGGTGCGCCTTTGGGAATCCTGTTTTCCCTCATCGTGCCTGTGGCATTGTAACCGTTGTCACGAAGGTGCATCAGGAGGTTGAATGAAGTTTCCCCTCAATGATATCAAGAGCTTCTTGAGCTGTGATGTACCGAAGTCTGACACTAGACCTGAAACATCCGTTTTCCTGGTTTAGTACCTTGAGTGACGGCTGTTGCATTCATGTAACTTGCAATGTCGTGAGGATATGAGAAAAGACCTAATCAGCTTACAAATCAGTGTAATACATTCGAATATATCTACTGAACAAAATCACAAACGATCACCGTGATAAAAGAACGATAAGGATAAAAAGGTACTTACTACATCACTAAGTCACAATTTGTCTAACAAGGTGAAATGGCACTTTCCGAAAATCGCAACTACGCTCAGCCAGACGTTTGATGGAGACTGATGATGAACTGACATGTTGTCTGGTTTTTACATAAACGGGGGAAGGGAAGAGAACCTTCTAATGTACAGTGTGGATTAATGTGGGATTAATCCTGTACGAACTTGCTTTCTGTTACATGAATGTAACAATCGGCGGAAAAGGAATAATTCCTCCTTCACGCGACTATACAACTTCGAGAAAGTTCTGTAATTAGAATGAAACATTGTTTCTGAAACCCTGGCAACCGTACAGCAATGTATTACTATCTGAGAAATGAAACTAATAGGTGATTATCTACAACCTAATCGGCATATTCCCTGACAATGTCGTCAAAATATGATGGAAACTGTAACAAGGATTTGTGTACTTGAGTATACCATAAAATACAAGTGAGGATTTCGAATATTTTTTGTAGGCCTAAAAGATTTGTTGTGCGCCAACAGCTTTCCAACGGTATTATAAAAAATGTTTTACGCTAGAAGATTGTGGATAAATTGATGTTTAAATGTTTAAAAACGTTGGGGTTTTCAAGGTGAAATCCTCGTTTTTTACCCAAAATCGACTAAAAAAATGTATATACCTATATCAAATGGTTACTTTCCTTACTCAACAAATAAAAGATTTTCAGGCCCTTTCCCCTGGACGGAAGGTATGGAAGGTATATGAATCAACAGTTGACTATTTAAATTAATATAATCTGTACAGTTACATAGTTATCAAGTAAATAACAGGTACCTAACTAATGACTATTTATTGTTTGTTACTGATGACCTGATAGTCGAAATCGATCCAACATTGTAACTCTAAATTTCGTAAAGGTTGACAACAAACTTCCGTTAGCCCCATTGAAATCCGTTTAAATGATTTTTAATTACAACTACTGTCATTTGTGCTCATTCTTGTGCACTAAAAGTGATGATATTCTACTAATTTGATCTTAATTGCTTTTGAGTCTACCAAGATAGTAAAACTAGATATTACAGAGGTCTCTTAGACTAGTAATCCACTTTTTAATGTTTTCACTCAAAAATACAAACGTCTGCCCGCATTTTTCTAAATTTTCGTGACCGATTCGATCCGGCGACCATAACTTTCACAATTTTCAAAAATTTTTGATGGAGTTCTCAAGGATGACACTTCGCTTGAAGATATGTAGCACCCCCAGCACATGCGCAAACACAAAATCAACATACGTCAACTTGTGGCATCTAGTATAGCAGAAAGTGATTGCTACCAAGAGGGAATGGTAGTGGAAGGCGTCTGGTATATCTCCCGATGCGGCGGATTCAATAATCGGGATGGGCTAACTAACCATATCCATCAAAACTTGAAATTCTTGGAAGAAGCATCAATTAATTTCAGTCCCGACAGATTTCAAGAGAGCATTCAATTCTAACACACTCATATTTTGATTTCTTTTAATATACCACACAAAAACTCTTGGACGGCGTGAATTTCCATGAAGTCATTCTAATAATAAACTAAGTTCAAATTCAATAAACAATTACGTTCTATCTTTCACTATAAATGAAGCGTTTTTGCTCCTGAATCAGCCTGTAGGTAGCACTAACAACTTGTAGCATAACAATTTCTTCCATTGCAGGGAGTAGAGAGTCGGCGTTCATTCATGCTATAATGGCAGCTGGAATCACTCATGCCATTGGACGGAGATGCAGGGACGGACAATTATCGTCGTGCAGCTGTTCCAGAGCTGGCCGCCCAAAAGATCTTCATCATCAGTGGATATGGGGAGGGTGTGGTGACAACTTGGAGTACGGTTACAAGTAAGTAACTACCTCGGTAGTCCTACAAGATCTGGATGATTGATAATACACTGATCACCCTTCAGAGTCTGCGTAATAAATCTCAACATGTATCATGCTCCGTGCAAGTACTTCATTGATATTGCTTCTGTTTATCTCTCAATAAACCTTCACATTACATTCGATATTCACATCCTCGCAAAAGAAAAAACGTTTTTTTTTTCTTTGGCACATAACTTAAATCTCATAACGCATTGATTTACCCTGATCGATTTTAGGCTGTTAGACTAAGAGAGCTCACGCATGAGGGAATGGTCGCAGAGTCCTGAGGAGAAAGTATTTTATGGCCTGCATACTTTTTCCCTCTATGAATTATAGGTCGACGTAGATGTGAAATTAAACTCAGCGTTGGGATCATGAGCCCCGAGCATGGAAGCCTGTGGTCTTATTGTACTTTCCTGAGAGTTTTCCATTTAATCGAAAAGACTCAACCAACTGGTGATGGGTGTGAGGTTCTTGATTGATTGTTTGCTTTGAATAGAGCTCATTGGGGTTTGTGCTCCAAAGAGCTCACATCTGCGACAGGTAATTGCAGAGCACTCAAAGGTTACATAGGACGCCGTCACATCGGTCCCCTCACATAGTCTTGAGGTCACAATGTTGAAGTTTCTGTCACTCCTATGCGATGCAGAAGAAGTTGTAGGGGTGCGAAGCCAGCTATACGACTGATCGTTATTTTTTTCCCCAAGAGTTTTTTCTTAGTAGCCCTTCAGTCATTTTGATGTTGGGATTTGCCACCACAAGTTTATTGTGGACGTGTCCTCCAATATTAGACCTTCTTCTTGTAGTTTATTGGTTGACCCACGTGTTGATGGTCGTGAAAGTGGTTTTTGGTAAACTGACTGCTGGTTGGGAGCTCCTTCTAGCATGCTCGTCTGCCTTTTTGTTACCAGTTCTACCTCCAAGCCCTGGCAACCACTCCAGGTGAACCCAGTTATGTTTGGCTAGGTTGTTAAGTGCGTAAGCCACTGCTACCATTTTCTCAACACTGTTTACCCATCGTTGAATTTTTTTCTGTACAAAGCCGTTCTTGGACTGCTTACTGTCTCCTAGAAATCGTTGTGAGCACACTACTTTTAAATCAGTGTCTCTAATTAGGGAAGAGCATCTGCTTCCAGTCCTGATTCAATTACTAAGCAGCTTTTGTTTGACTCTGGGAAGTACTCCCATTTTGGTCCTTCCGTCGGTAAGATTGTAAGCCATTGTTTCAAATCACAGAGCTTCCCAGTTTGGCAGGCATCCCTCTCTTTTCCGAGGAAATATCAATGTAAGGGTACCAACTGCGTACATCAGCATCCCTAAGGGATCTCCCTGAGTCGTTCATTTTTGGCTCAAACTTTTCTCTGAACTTTGCCTGAAGACCAGGGTGCACATAAAAATTGTACAAAAACTGTGCACATCAAGGCCAAAGAGTCCGTGAGTTGCAAAAGAGCCAATGGTCTGCTGAGTGAATTAATGCGTTAGTGGCGTCAATCAGGAACATTTCTGCTGTCTCATTTTCTCCATACATTCGAGTAATTCCATGTATTGTGCTCTCTACTCCAGCTTTTGCACCTGCCCATATCTCATCTGCACCACATTCATCTTTTAGGTCGAGTCTCACTCAACACTAATCGGTCTCACTTCTGGGTTCTTATTCAAATCAACGCCTCCATGAGCAAGAAGAGCCAATATTTTATCCCTCTACATGATTCTTTTGGATAGGCTCCTCACCAGAGATGCTAGTGCACCTCGCAACTGGAGGCTATGTGGCCCAAATCTCAAGTGCATGTCTCTCCATATGTCTGAATCTGTGCCACTTGGGCTAGCTCTTCCCCTTAGGTAGTGTGCAAACTCGGCAATATTGATGCATGACTGGAACTTAACTGTCTGCATTCCATATGTTTACAGAACCCCCTCACCAAAACTCGGTATTGTATCAGAAAGTCGCAATTCTATTAGTATCGTAATCATAACTATAAGCAATACACTGTGTGTATGGGCTGTTATACATTGTTAACTTCTTAACCCATACTCTCTAGACCCATTATTTTAGTATCTGATTTAACTGTCAGGTGCCTTACGTGAATTCTAATAACTATCAATTTCGTTTCAGGTTTACGCAAAGCTTTGTAGACGTAAGAGAAAGAGAGAGAAGGTATAAAAGAGGAAGTGCAGAGCATGGTCGAGCTCTAATGAATCTCCACAACAATGAAGCTGGAAGGCGGGTAATTATGTCTGCTATTCATGAAATAATAATTCATTTTCGTTGGAAATTAGGATTATTTTGATCGGTCGTATAGTAAAGCAACGTGAACTCTGGCTATAGGCTCTGCTCTTGCCGTGGATAACTACCCTCTACGAAGTCATACTCATCCCTGATACCTACCTAAATACGTAGGTTGGTATTTACCAATTCGACATGAAAAACAAGGAATATCTGGCTTTATTTTCATTTTTTCTAAGCTCAGCATGGGAGCTTTTGAAATATTACAGTACCTGTCAGATATAACAGGTTTTTTTTAACAATAAGACCATGTGTCGCTTGTGTTAGTAAAGGTATCTACTGAACAGTATAGCGAATGGTGAGTGCTGGCAATTTAGGAGAATTTGAAAGTAGTCAGGAAATTATAAAATATTCCAAGTAAGGAGTTGAATTCCAACGTAGGAAGTGATGGTAGAGGTCGCAATTAATTCATCTGTGAAACATAATAAGCGTTCGTTAGATTTTTGGAATCTACAAGGCTCACTTAATAAGAAAGATGCTGCAACGATTAAAAGGAACTTGGTAAGAAGAAGATTAGCCCGCTTATTGTTTGCCTAAGGCTTCCCTGTTCTAAACAAACGTATCCACGTGTTTTTAGCTGTTTTATTATTCAAGCACCAGCTGTTAGAAATGGATTGGATTCCCGAAGTTACTCTTTTCCTCACCGCCTGACGGGTGTATGGATGTTGAACATTTGCGGCAATGGGAACGAGACTTGAAGGATAGCCGGACCAATATTCGTGACGAAGAGTGGAGTGGACAACTGATTACACAACTGTCTCAGACGAAATTGGTCGCAAAAGATGACGCATGAGTGCTCAAAGCTTATCACAATGCACGGTGTTTTCTTATTGCTTCCTAAAATATCTGAATGTTTCATGTACACCATCCGTCATTAGTAAAAAATGTGTCTTCAACAAAATTTGTAAGAGGTGAATTTCAAAAGTGCTGACACAAAGTAGGCAAATGGAGCATTTTCGATTTTCTTTCTTCATTATTTTCAATAATAAGCCTTTGTAATTGTATAGCACACATTTTTTTATAACCCCCCTACCCTCAAACTTTGCCGTTTTATGTTTCAAGGTACGTAGATTCCAAATCTGCAATGTCTGTCCGCCGTACAGGCCTTTTATGGCCTTAGAATTGATGTAAAAAATCCGTTCTTTGGACGCACTCTATTTGGAGTCTAGTTGCTCCTAAAATCTAGGCCATAAATGTAGAGATCATATTTGTTGAGCGAACCTCATATGTATTTTATAAACGAGCCTACATTTAGATTTACAAAAGTTTATCACTGAATACAAAACACCTTTGCACCTAACATTATCTTTCGATTAATAATTCCCTATCTATTACAGGCTGTGATAAAGATGTCAAAAGTCACATGTAAGTGTCATGGAGTATCTGGGTCGTGCAGTTTGATTACCTGTTGGCAACAACTTTCAACATTCAGAGAAATAGGTACGTTTTAAGATTGGACTGTCAAGATGATGGTCCCATACTCGAAGAACCACCAGAAATAACTGATAGTTGTAAAGTTGGAGTAGATAGTTAATGAAGTGAATTTATTGTCAAACTACAAATTTATAAGACATGTGAGGTGAAATAGTAATTTACGACTTAGATATCTAGGGGATGAAATCACTTGATGTATCTACGTTTCAGGTGACTACATCATGGATAAATATGATGGTGCAACTGAAGTTAAAGTGAACAGTCGGGGGAAACTACAAATCAAAGATCCACGGTTCGGACTACCAACTCCAAATGATCTCATATATATAGATGATTCGCCTAATTATTGTGTACCTAACCCTAGTCTTGGATCCCTTGGTAAGTGATATTTGGAACACTAAATCGATTAGGAGAATTTCAACAGGCTGTAAAAATGTTAATTAGTAGTAGTCACCTTATCCTCGAATTAATCATTTTGATGTGTTTCCTTGTGAAACATCACGATCTGTGGTGATCTTTCTCACAATTCATTCCCGTACAGTAAATCTTTGGAAGGATTTTTTTTTTTTTTTTTTTACAAACCCACATAACATTGAATTTAACAAGCAGCAGATCATGGCAAACGATATCTATGCACCATTCAAATCAACAAAGGAAGCATCTATTTTTGAGTTCAAAATAGAGCCACAGGTGGGAAGAACAAGAGAGCATGAGTACACTGTCAACAGAGCTGAAGCCTTGGCAAACCCTGCTTAATACTCTTCCAACCACATGAATCTCATAATTCAAGGAGTATGGAGAATATTTTTCGGTTGACTTGGAGGTTTCATTTTTTATGTAACGGCTAAATTACTGATGTGCAAAAGTAATATGGTAGCTCACAAGTATTGTAAATCTTGTGAAGCATCAAACAGCATCTGAAGATAAAAATTTGGAGCATACTTGTAGAATGTGAACTGAGATGATTTTTGCAAATCAGGAATCTATCCATTACTACCACAACCAATCTGAGAAAGAGCACTGCAAACAAACTAGTCCCCACGAAGTGAATGTTATCTGATGACTGTAATAGGCGCAGAAGAGCACATCATTTATCCAGAGATCTTAAATAATCCCAGAATAACCCATGATGGATGGTCAGCCTCAACTATGACTCCTCTGCAGATTACGTTTTAACTCCAGGTGCAATCCTACTTTCAACCAACACATTAAAAATTTGAATTTCCATTGCAAGTTTAGTAAGAACTTTTCTTTACTTCTGTTCATTTTTGGCAACACATGGAATCTTGGGAAGCAACCGGGCTACAAAACCCAGCATCGAACAATACCTGTAGCATGCACACCTATTGAATTTCATAATCTAAAACGAAAACCCCATATTCTTGTGACAGAACATTTCTAGCACAATCTTGGAAATTCCACCAATGTTGTGAAAGATTTATGTAGGAAAGATTTTAAATTGACAAACGAGCAGATGAGACTGTTGGTTATTAAGAATGACTAGTACCATAATTCATTTTTTTGCACAACTCTACATGATTGGCTTTTGCTTGGAGTCTTATTAGGAGTGTATTTAACACTATTGAAAGATTAGGCATGTTTCATATTTTCATCTAAATTTTATATCAAACAAAATGTTCTAAAATGTTGCAGGAACGCAGGGCAGAATTTGTAACCGCACATCACAAGGCATGGATGGTTGCAACCTCATGTGCTGTGGAAGAGGCTATAACACTCGTAAAGTCAGCATTGGGGAAAGATGTGATTGCACGTTTCATTGGTGCTGCTACGTGAAGTGCAAACAGTGTTATAAAACAGTCGACATTCATAGTTGTAAATAGATCTCCTATCTTGTAATTTTTTGTTATCTTCCTAAGGTCCTTTTCCCACATAGATTAATAACAATTCCACATGGAATTTTCATTATTGTACGTATGTAAATATGAATGATCATTATTTATAATAAATAATACCAATGTAAGGGCTTTGAATATACTACCCCACGTATCCTCAGGTATAATAACCTATAATCTGATCCTTGAACCTCATTTTTTGCTCGGCTCACGCTTTTCAAGATGTGAAAGTGAGGAAGAAGCTCAACCTCGGTTCAAGGCAGCTTCAAGCTGTAGATAAAGTACAAAACAGCAACTGAACAAATTCTGAGCCTTCTTGCTGTAAACGTGATGGCAGGCGATCATGCAGTCTTTGCATTCAACTCCCAAGGTGCCCATGATTTTGCCCCACTCTTCCAAACCTAGTTTGTTTCTTGGTCTGAGTTGCAGTTCGAACAAAACTATTTTAAACTGGAGAGAGATTTAATTTTCGATCATTATTTTGTGGGCTGTCAGAAGAACTGAAAACCATGAACAAGACAGTTGTGCACAGTAGATCCTATAATGCACAACTTTGTAGATCGTGGTATCCAGTTTTTTATTTTCGTAGACAATTTATAACCTTAAAGGAATTACGGTACAATTACACACTGTGTGAATATTGTTCTGCAGTTGTCAAGTTTTCACTTCTCCAGAAAATAGTAACATATTAACGTCGAGGAAAAAAGATTAAACTTACAAATAAGTATATATCGGACATAGTTAATATTTCTAATTTGGTGGAAATTGTAGTCACCCTATTTTTCATTGGTAATTTTCCACCAAGCTGTTCCCACTAAACACACTTTGTAACAGTCATTTGAACAAAAGGAAAAGTGATTAAAAATGACAAAACTGTGATAAAATATACACGCCTATAATATTTTATTCAAATAGACAACAAACAACAAGTTGAAATCATTCATTAAGTTTATTTGAGCATTTTTGATTTAGTGGAAACTCTTTTTTAATACAGCCTCTAGATTATTAAAAATAAATATTTTCTTCTTGTATATCAGATCACAAAAGATTTGTGATTTGGTTTACACACAAATTCCTTATACAACGTCAGTAACTCTACAGAGTAGGTCCCATCAACCAGTGAATAATTGAAAAGTGCTTATAGCTAGAGTAGCTAGAACTGAGCTGAAGGGCATTGAAAAGAATTGAACTAGCCATTCAACTAATGGTTCTAAAGATATACAAATGATTGGTTTTGATACAAAAGCAC
Organism: Creontiades dilutus; assembly: GCA_031894815.1. Taxonomy (NCBI): domain Eukaryota; kingdom Metazoa; phylum Arthropoda; class Insecta; order Hemiptera; family Miridae; genus Creontiades; species Creontiades dilutus. Next base: position 1,289,728 of record JAVIWC010001049.1, on the reverse strand, counting down.
CTTTTCAAAACATGGACACCCAAGCTAACAAACTATGGGCCAAATAAATAACCTCATTCCCACTCGCTGTCAGACGATGATGGCATTAAGACTTAAATCAAGCTATTAACGAATCATAGTTATTCTAATGGAAAATTAAGTAGTGGATTAACAAAACATTTTAGATAGAAAATACAAATAGAGAGAGAGAAAAAAGGTTTTTTTCTTCGATTATTCCTGGTGATAACTCAAGAAGGGGTAATTGACTTAGAAAACAAATTCAGTCTTATTAATAACTAAATAACAGTCTTTCCACAAGAATTGTTAAATGGCTATTTTCAGGCTCTATATTCAAGTGATTCCAAAATTCATCATTTCTATAAAATTGACTCAAATTAAGCTAATTCTAACAAATTAAAACTGGAATTGGTAGTAATTAATGAACCCGAACTTGGCGCAGTTCTAAACGTACGCCTTTTATATCAAACGGCTTTCCATCAAGGCCCATACAATTCCAGGCAAAAACGTAACTTTGATGAGTAAGATTTGTGTAATTTTCAAAATTAATAGACGAATGTTGGGATCAAATAGTCGTTAATAATGTTTAAAACTCCCTGCCAAAGCATCTATAATATTTCATCAGCCCAGCTGGTTACAATGGCACAAGCAGTAAGATCCAAACTTTATTCTGTATCCCCTCATCGAATCGGACCTAGATACCTACCTATACTTTTAATATAAGTATCTCTGCGGGCAAATCATTCAATCCAACAGGAGTTCAAACAAAAATACCGATTTGCTCAACGAAAATTAAAATTTTGACGTGGAAATCCCAAATTAGTGAGAGAAAAAGACATATTAACTGAAAAATTTAAGACTGTTACGATACTCTCTAAATCAACACACCATTTAAATTTTTGAATCATGGTTTCACAAAATAAACTGATGATTGAACACCATCAGTGTATTTATTAATTTCTAAATGTTTAGTAGTACAAGGTGTGCACTACTTCGACTATATTTCCAACTGAATTCCAACGAAAAGTTCCTCCTAGGTCTTTGAATTCAATTTAAAGGTGTGAAATTGGTGTAAATTGTAACTTTTTTTCTTGAATGATTCTATTCGATTTTACCTCCTTTTATCCTAAAAGTTGAACCAGAAAACTAATCTCTGAAACAGTATATTCAATTGTACATCTATTCTGCTAATGAAAGGAGATTAGATAACGTTCTATATTTTTCCAAATAATTCTACGGGTTTAAATGACGAGTTAGGATTAGTTTTAAACTGGTTGGACATATAATGTAGTTGCAGATCTCCCTAAATCCATAACAACTCAGTTATACAAATTAACTAACAAGTGTTTAATTAAAAAGTACGTAGACACTGACCTCATCATTTTCCATAATTTTTCAAGAAAACAAAATGATTGAAGGAAACCCCATTTTTTGAATCATTAGAGCACACTTCCACTTTCTGGCCTAATTCACAAAGTTGAAGTAATATTGACTTTATCGTTGTAGATCTAAGATTTTAGGCCAGCTTTTAGGATTACAAGGTTGGCAAAGGGAAAATCACTGAATACTCATTTTTCAAGTTCGAATGAAATTGTTTAAAAAGTAAATTTACAAAGGAAGTAATACATTCAACGCTTTCTCTAATGGGGCTCTTTGCTTTGATTTTACTTTGAGAATATTGTAATAGTTCACGACTGTTTTAATGGAGTTAGGAAAAAATCTTGACACGAACCGTAGGAAAAATATAAAGATGAGAACGGCAGGAGGAACTTTTTGTTGGAAATAATTTATAGAACCTGAGTCTCCTATCTTATCTGATACACTCAGTGTATATGCACACACTAATTAACAAAAGAAAAATTGACAAAGACAAGAAAAAGAGACAAGGAGCAAAATACACTGAAGGTGGCATTCGGCATATCACAAGTTTCAGAACTTCACCTCAACACAATTTCGCGCACTTATACGTTTATATTACACATCTGATTAACATTCATTATCAACATTCATTGGTTATGAGATAGATGCAAATTTACAACTATACAAAGGTAGACACTGTTCTCCAGTCATTCCACATACAAGGTACATCCCCCCTAAAAGTCATTCATAGAGCAACACATTTAAACTAACCTAACACCTATCCCTTAAAATTAATTCTAAACCAGACAGAAAATTTCGATCAGCTTCAATTACTAAAATTCAAGTGATTCATTTCTGAAAAAGAACAATCATTACAAACTCAATTTGGCTGTTTAAAAGAACAAATTACAATGGAGCTTGTTTTTTTCAAGGAAAAATTATATACCTAAATATAATTGCCAAGTTTTGTCAGTAACTTAGGTACTCGATATATTTACCAATTAATAAATTAATTAGAAGTATTGATGCCAAATTAAAAAAGTGGAATCACTCCGAGTATAGAACTAGATTCAACATGACATTCTATGTACCTTGACGTTTTCAGTAAAATATCAAAGGACTTGTAAACGCAGAAACACCTTGAGAGTGTCCAATTAATCTAAATCAATCATACTAAAATTACGAACGTCCAATTTCGAGAACATTAACGTCAATGTAATTATGGTACAGTAATTATCACAAAAACAACAAATAAGCTACAGAATAAATGGCACTAATTTCATGAAGGCTTTCTCAAAAGTCCAATTCAGTAAATATCAAAGTAGTCAATTTGATAACAGTCACACAAGGAATTTGCGATATTCACAAACCTAATAAATCATCACACACACACACATCCACTTGGGAATAGGTATTAACAGTTTTAGGGTACATTATCACCATTAATTGGTTTGCACGCTGTTCCAAGGGACAGATTATTATTATCAGGGGAGTGAAAGGGCTTGAAACTTATCATTACAATGACCAAGGCAGACTAACTTTACCAAACCACTCAGCTCTACAGCCAACTGCAAGGCTATAGCAGGTAGACTAATTGAAAATGATTTAGGTGAAATCAGCAGCAAGGCAAACGACAACACAGTAGGTTACTATAAAACTCATGTAGATGTCAAGTTTTGGAGTGTAAACAATGGCGTCACTCGATTCGCTTCAAGAGAAGCCATAAGCTAATGCAAAACACGCATGAGCAGTTCCACAGCCAACAGCTCAATGACAGTAACCTGTTCAAAAGCTACCTGCTGTAAATGGCAGCTCCTACAGAACAGTTTTTTGACGATCGTTAAAAGGCTAATGGCCAGTCATTGCTTACTCTAGGGAACTTGGTTCAATGATTTCAAACAGGAAATTTATCAGACATAATGATCGAAAACTTATACATTCCTAAAATGAAGTTCCTGGACAAACACAATTTAATCATCCAGCGATGATGGTTCTTTAAAGAGAAATAATCAAATATGACTGAGAATCTTGAAAGATTGGCTAGAAGGAGGTCTGTAGACTGCAGCCAATCACCTCTAACCAAATCAGTCACCTTCTCTTGAAATGAGCATAGCACCTATCTATGTTCCATACCTCACCAACGAACTAAATTTGGCTATTAACATATTTTCAAGATTAAAAATTGTAAAAATAAAAATATTTTATGTAAGATATACACAACCACAAAAAAAACTTGGGATAGAGATAAACTGAAGCCAACCACTTTTCTTTCAGGCTAGAGGCACGATTTGGTTGTTTATTCCTAGGAATTTCTTCGTAGTTACTGTAATTACATATTCTTTTTGATAGCTTACTTGGGCTTTCATAACTTGAAAATCCATGCACTCAAGATGTGATTGGAGTGGTCTGGAAATGTTGAGTACATAACACTGACTCTAAGACGTCTAAATTGGGAAAGTTGTGCCCAGGTAAATGGGTGAACCAAACTTCGGAATAATACAGCGCCACCATTTAACTCTTGCCAATTGAACACAATATATACAAATATATTTAACCTTTGATTGTGATTGATTAATCAGTTTCAGAACTCTTGAAGACAAAGTAGTTGGCTCACAATTATACTCAGGTCAATGGTGTTACTCGACATGGAGAGATTGAAGAAACCTCTGCCTGCCATTCTTCATTTTGAAAACTTCCACGTCACGCACTTCATTCACAACAATATCAATTTGATAAAATAAACTCTTATAACATAATAATACCCACGAACTACCTTTACTTACAACTAATGTGTAAAAAATACAACAATGCTAGTAATGACTAAAGAGTTGGAGTAACAAGGTAACTTTAGGATTAAAGTATAGCAATCAAGATTGGAAATTAATGAGTGTATACACACATGTAATAAGATAATAAAATATGTAGATGCAGTTAAATAAATTGGGAACATCAAATCACAAAATGATTAATATATTTTAGTGCGAGGTAGATGTCAGTCACAGCCATGGTAACTGAATTTTTTACATTATTTATTAATGAATAAAACCTAGCAAAGTTTTAATTGGACATGGTTTGGAATTTTCACACTCCGTTTGGCAGTTATGATGTCCATTTAAGAGCTTGAAACGTAGATATTAACCCCAAATTAAAGACGCATTTTTAACAAATAAAACTTAATATAAAAAGCGAACTAATATTCACATATTTTTATTGTGACTTGTTGAAATATTTCTGACGCAACAACGCTCACTTTTTTCTGTAGTCTTCAATCAAATAATATCATGTAATTAAGACATAATACAATTTTTACCTGTATATTGTAAACCAATTATGCAAAGATTTGAATAAAAATTTAAGAACTGATGAAACATCTAAGCATCTAGTAACAAAATTAAAACTAGGGTTGATAAAAACATTAACACGTTCAGTGCAAAGATCTCACACAATTGCTTGTTTCATAAATCATGCAATATAATTTCAGAGGACATGCATTCAGCACTCAAAAACAGTATGAGAGCAACAGACATGGTACACATGAGACACAATTGTACCATCAAAAGTTGATTGGTTTACTAATGTTGAGTTTGTAAAATGGGAAACCTAAGGCGCTGCAAAAATTGCAAATTGTTTAGGCTATAATCGTAATCAGCCAACCTTTGAGAAGTTACAGTCCGATTTTAATACCATTCAATGATATGGGGGTGCAATGCGAACTGCGCAAGTGAGAGCATATAATTCTTGAATCATACATAACTTATACTCTTCAATCTAGTTTCAACGACATCTGAGGTACTATGTAAGTTAGAGTGGACATTTAAGCTCAAGAATCTCAAGGTTTCAAGATCAATGCAAGGTGCATCTAATTTCATTAAACTAGACCTTCAATTTTATTATCTATAACTTCATGCTTTTCCGTTGGATGAAATATTAAATATATTTCTAAAAACTCAGTTTCCATGCTTATATATTCTCGACAGTTGCCACTCAATGACCCTCCTAAAGCTTCTTTTAGGTTACTTCTGTACAAGAATTTATAAACATTTAAAACCCTCGCCAAATATATTTTACGATCAATTCAACAACGTTTTACCTCGCCTAACTGAGTATCACAATTCAATTCATTAATATTATCAAGAGTTCTGGAGTTGATATGAAAAAATTGATACGAATGTGAATCTCAAAAGCAATCCTAATAAGTTGGAACAGGCTGAACTTCCGTTACTTTATTTTGAGCTCCTATCCAAACGGTATATTACTCTCTCTACCAATTTGTAAACATTGACGAGATGTTAAATTGGTTCGTGTTGCACTGAACGTGTTTGATGGATTTATTTTGTCTTCTTATGCTATATACATATTATGAGATGAAATGATGAATTTTGCACTTATTTTGGTATACATTTAATTTACTTCAGATTCTATTGGTCTTGAAAACCCAACAATCTGAATTGATTCCTGTTGGTTCATTTATATAAAATGCTCACAATTTCCAATCGACATTCATCTTAAAAATGAATCGATGGTGACAGTTTTATCACTGAGTCATGGCTATTAACACATATAAGGCAGAGATGGACTTTTACATTCAGTACACATCTATAAGTCAGGTGAAACAGATTTTTGAATTAACTTCTCAGTTCGTTAGTAACGATACCCACAAATGAAAACTTGCAGCATTTATCACGCCTTCGCATAAGCTGTTTATACTTTCTCTTTCCATATCTCTTTTTTGTTGATCAGTTTGCCGAAAAATGATGCTGAGCTCCTGCAATGAACATTGGTTAATTTTAAAAACAAACGAAACAACTACAGCTTAACTGAGCTGAAGGTGCTGATCATTTAGGGAAATACGACAAAATGTGGAAAAAATATAGAATGATCATGATTAAAATAAAAATTGAAATATCTGAGTCCAGAATTTGATAAAAGAAACTGAAAAAAAGTATTCACGGAAAATACACAAAGTTTAGTGACCCTAAAAGTAAGAGACAATGGCCGTCTAAGAGGCTCAAACGAATGGAATTGGAATTCATATAATCGAAACAAAACGTCTTGTAATCAACAACTTCAGGCACTTTACTCTGAAAAACCCTCTACACAGGCTGTGAATGACCTTCAACAATTTGTGACAAAGGTGCAACTAGATAGGTTGGCTCCAGGTGGTCTACGTAAACGATGGTGTCTCTGCCTCTATCATCACCAAGAAAAACTCGTCAGGCCGTTCTACAGCTGGAAACGATCCACCATACGTTGGTTGAAAACATGGCGTGTTGCATCAGGTCAAACAAAACACGAGAAAATTATTCCAGGTCAGGAAGGATGAAAGTGTTCTTACAGCCATGCTGCACTGTTGGCACACATTTGAACTCTTCCGTGGGTTGTTGAAATCCTGATGAGATCGTCCAAGAGTGTGCTATGAGTGAAAATGGATTTCCCAGTGAGAGCATGAGTGAAATCATGAATTTTGGGTAGGGGATATAGTCTAGGGTCGTCACAACATCAAGAGTGCCCCTGAATGGTTTCTATGTACCATCTTCCTTCAGGACCATGTGCAATAGGCTGGATGAGGGCCTATTAGATGGCAATAGCTTCACTATCAGGAGACAATCTCCTGGCTCATGCATGGATGGAAGGTCTCTAACTGAGCATGTGGTGTGTAACAATCTGCTTTGATGCAATTTTTCCAACATAAGTCGGATCTCTTTTTTCAAGTAATTTCGGACATGTTGCAAGAAATGAGCACATATAGTTGCCCTGTCTACTGAAGGAACAGTAAACAATGGCGAGCACAGAGAATGCTGCAGCAAACCCAAAATACAATTGAAGAATCTTACGTCCATAGGTGTTGGTGACACTGTTGGTAGCTTACAGCTGGAAATCAGCTGCTTTTGGAGTTCTAATGGTACAATTAGTTGGAGGGATAACTAGAATATCCAGGTGGCTATCAATGAAGAGCTGGTGCCCTGGTACATAGTATCTAATTTATTTTTCATGGGAATAGACGATGTTTTTTGCTTCCTTTTCTTTGGTAGCTCGCAGATTTATCAGGAACAAATAGTTGACAATGGACCCTTTCATCAGTTATCTCTAGTGACTGGTAGTAGGAGAAACTCCATGCCTGAAGTGTTGCTCCTCATAAACCACGTCAATTTGTGAAGACAGGGTGAGAATTTTTATCAACAATTCTACATTCCCATTGGTGAGTAGGAGGAAAGGGACTAACTACTTACACTGGGTTTATGAAGAGCAATGGCACTTACAACAAGAGTAGACGTGACAAAGATTGATTCCAAAGCTTCAAATTTCGGACCTTTTTGGCAAATATGAGCTACCTCCACTGCCAAATGGTTCCTACCTATCTCATGTCCAATTCTACGGTCTTCGTCTGACAAACGATTTTCAAAAGCTTTCCAACCTCTCCCCAACCAAAGAGCAACACTATGTTTCCCCGCTGTGACTTTGAATTGTATAAAACACAGTTGTACTTTTAAAAATGTACACTCTTATCCCCTAAAGGGAATTTTATCTTTTACATTAGCTAATAACTTTTTATTTGAAATGTGTGAATAGAAACCTACTATAAAACCCCTATTTTTTTTAAATACGGCTTACTGCCTGAGATATTTCCCTCATAAAATGGTAGACTAACCCATTTCCGATTATCTGGCTTCTTATCTCCCATTTATAATCTGTTACCAAAAACTGAAATTGCTTCCTACTAATTTCATATTTCCTCTATAGTAACTATTTCTAGCTTTACTACAAATTATTTCTTTTTTCTTTTAGGAAATCCAATTGATCCATAAGAACCAAGAAGCCCTACTGGCTATGCTATAAAAGTATGCGAATTTATGAGGCGCTAGATGATTAGAACTATTGTGAATTACGATATCTGTACAAGTTGGTTTTCTAAAAAAATCGAAAATTCATGTTTAACCCCTCTATTTAATTTTATACTTGAACCCAATTAATAAATTGTAAATTATTAGACATCAACCTATTAGTTACTTAAAATCAAATGTGGATATAAAAGAATGTAATTATGAAAAACAGACATACCCCTTGACAGACGGAAAAGTCCAGAGTCAACATCACAAATCCATCAAGAAACCTTGGATGAATAATTAGAAGATGATGAGTAGAGTTATCCGGAGATGTGAATATCTTGCATTTGTCAGCAGAGTACTTATTACTCAAGATTTTCATCAAACCTTGGTACCAAGTGAATGGCTGATGAAGCATCGCAGATAAACTGTTATCAATTTCAATAAATTTCTCAACATGTGCCAAACTTTTAAGCTCTAACAACCCAGAATATGAAAGCGCGTTCTGAAACCAAAAACAAACAGGCATTTAGACAATACACCGTTGAAGACAACAACGAATTACTAATTTAGGTAGAGTATTTTAATAAGTGAGTTACCTCCAAAACCGATGACCTAGTACTTAAACGTTAGGGTGTCTTTACAATAAATAACCACAACATTAGCAAATCATTGATACTTACTTGAGGAGCATTAGATAGAAGTTTATTCCATAGCAGATGGATTCTGCAATCAGTTGACCCTTTGTTCACCATATGCTCAATTTCATCTCTAATTATAGCTGCTTGTGTTAGCATGATTTTGAGGAGCGTTTGTTCTTGGAATGAATAATACCCTAGATAGTGTACTGCCTCTTGTCTGAAACAAAACAGTGCTTCCATGTAAAAGCGATTAATTTGACCTGAAAGCAACATCATCAATTTCGTCAGTGATCATTTCACTCAAATGACAGAGAAATCATCCCTTCTCATTCACAGGATAATACAAAGTGCAATGTGTACGAAGTGCAAAGTGTTAAACATATTAGTTACCTTGAACATGTCAGAAGTATGTAGTAGTTCAATTTAATTTTGCTGTTGAATGAACCTCTATCGCACGCTATTATGAGCGTTATGTTGAAATTATTGAATGGTTCGTGAAGCTGTTTCAATGATCGGTGCTTAAATAAATCTGCCTCATGCCTTACAAGCACAAACTCGTTTTCCTGGAACATAAAAGATAATATGAAAAAACATTGAAGTAACTGATGGTTTTTGGAACTGAACTGAACAAAAAGGCTCATGAAATTGAAAAGTTAGTTAATAATTTAAAACTGTTTGTCAATCAGTTCATCATGAGTCATTAATTCATTTATAAGTGTCAAAATTGTTCTACTTCACTAATACTACTTACTACTATGATCATGCGTTCAAATCATTATTACTCAAATTCAGTTGTATACATAGTTAAGCCGATTCAACATGATTGTTTTAACAAGGTCCAATATTATAGGTACTACAGACTTTAACATTATAATTCTCTTTAATGAGCAAAAGAGGCTAAAAAAGTGGAAATGATTGTTAAAAGTCCTGGCATAAGTGTGTATCTTATCAGGGCCCTACCATGGAACAAACACGAGTGCTTAGAGCAAAAAATGATGAAGTTGTGAATTGAACCTACGGCATCACTCATGAGAGTCAGATACATTACAAATGAGCCAAAGTTATAATGAATAAGTTCTGGTACCTAACTATGCTCAAAGTCAAGTTTTATGGATGTTACACTAGCATTTACTAGTGTTGGTAGGAAACAAATGTTGCTCAGGGGGCAGACGCCAATGGCTCCCTGTACCACAATGAACTTGACTCATATGCAATGTGCATAGTTAATCGTTGTCCAACATGATTCATTGTTATCCAAGTTACTTCTCTCATTTGGAGATGTATCTGAATTAGTAGAAGCAGTAAAAAAGATTTCCAAACAACAAACACCACACATCAATGGAAAACATTTGTTTCTCCAGCCTGCACAATAAATAAAGCACTAGATGACACTTGATGGATGTTATAATTGCGCATGTGCAGAGTGAAATATCCATTTTGGGGATATGAAACTGAAGTGGATCATCTATAGCTAACTTGAAAATCGTCTGTAAATTTCATCAAAATCGGATGAAAACTGAACCACAAGTGGCAGATAAACGTTTGTTGAAACACTCGAGCCTCCCAACATCCACTTGACCTTAATATCCACTAAACAGGTTTCAATAGCCAAAGGTTCCACTTTCACTGGTATAATCACTGTTTGTATTTCCATAGATAGATTTTATAACAATCTGGAATCATTCAAGTTACTAGCCTGCGTTGATTTGTAGATGTTACATCTTGATGAACTGTCATTAGGAATCATTCGAAGAACATCCATGCCATAATCTTTCTCATGACCCAAGAGGAAATCATACAATTGGGAAGGTGAAGTTGAAAGATTCGAACCCACTATGTTATCTGAAAGTGCACACACATCCATTTATTTGATCTTACCAACAATGAATTTCCTTAAGCTCCTCACCCCTAAGGCATGATTTATAAGATGCCAAAGGTGGCATATATATTTAATTGTCATAATAACAATTAATCTCAAATTACAGAAACTGTTGATAAACACAATCTATTTACTGGCACCCAATAAAACCTGGATGAATTCTGACTAGAATCAACACTTCAACAGTTAATGATGATAAGAATGTATTCTACATGGTGATTTTTCACACACCAGTAATTATGATAAACTGATGGATTTACTTCAAGACACTCAACGAATCAATACAATAAAATGATAATAAAGTTACTCACTCATATATAACAAGCTACTAGCAAAATCAGGCCCTTTTGGATAATATTTGAGGAAATCATCAAGGAAACTGGTTAAATGATAATCACGAGGAAGGTAACTTGGTTGACCGATGATATACCACTCTAAACTTTTCAAGTGATAGTCATACGTGAATGAGTGCAGATGCATTGACACCCTGATTTTACAGCATTCTTCCAAAAAATTGAGGACGATCTGCAATAAAATAAGGATGACATATATCCCAAAAAAGGAACACAATAACGCACACAAGACAATAATTTGTTTTTCTTTTCTGTTAAGTATGAGCTTACTTGTAAGACGAGATTTGACAAAGGTTTGGGCTGGAGACGAGCACATTCTATTCCATGTAATTTGATCTGAAGGAATGGCTCAGACAAATTTATTTCAATCATAATGATCCCTCCGATTAGAGATTTCTGCATGAAAACTTTACTGTCTTCGTCCCCTTTATTGTTTTTTTCAGGCTTCCTTCTAAAAAAAATAAACAAATAAAATAATAATAATAATAAAATAAAAGGCAAGCACATGAAAAATGGATTTTGAAATATTTTTTTTATAATACCAATTCGATCAATTAACATGAATACTGTTCAAATTGTAATGTAGTTGGTTGTTGAATTTATTTAAATGGAATTTTATTATATGTTATAGGAAACATGAATTATTAAAAGGTGAAATTAGAAAATATTCATCAGCAGGCAGAACTACAACAGTAAGATTAATATATTTGCCACAAAAATTCTGATTGGAAAGTGAAAAAAAAAAAAAGTTTGTGTACTCAACAAGATTCACTCACAGTCTTCTGGGTGTAGTGGGTGCCGTTTGAACAGGAATGTACCCCAAAGTTTGGAGGTACTGCTTATAATCATTGATAAAATGACTGCACACCAACTGATGCCACGTGAAATCTTCATTCAGGATTTCTGGAAACTGCTAGAAAATTGATAGTAAGTACATTCATTTTACTGTCAACATTAGTGGTATTATCAAGTATTGTTTTCATTTTAAGCTGTATATTACAAGTTATTTAAATTCCATACTCATCAGTGTCGAATTTAATTTTCTTTGCTTATTCATCAGTGAGGTACCTAATTGGCACATTTGGGATTTCGCGAATCATTGGATGCATGTGAGTGAAATGTCATACGCATACATTACGTTTCCATTGATCCATCACCCACTACGAAGCAACTTCAACCTATAGTCCCCACTCACTGGAGGTATTGATAATTTGATCAAACGAAAGTAAAATTCGAGAATTTATAAGAATATATAATATTTTTATAAGTACCTACGTTTGCAAGCATTTGGTCGTTAGTTAATAAGATTTTATTTTTAAAATAACTTTCACTACTAGGAGCCAGTATACTAGAAGCTAACCCAAAAATGTTCACTAACCCTTGGGTAAACCTAGGAATCCGACTTAATTGACTACAGCATAGTTTCATAATTAAAATATAGCAATAATTACTGGTGTAAATTTAATTACATTAGCGTTCAACTTATGATCATGGGTAGCAGCAGACTTGTAACGCCATCTAAAAATAAAAATAAAAATCATAAATGAACAAAGTAGATATGTACATATCACAAGTGTATCTTACTGAGGAGAAGAGTGGGATCTGAAAACTTTAACTCAATTAGTTATACAACTTAAAAAGCCTAATATGAACAACGGTATGTTTTGCGATCATAGAAATAGTGCTATTGGTTTCAAAAGGCCTCCTTTAGCAATACACACAAACACAAAACTTATTAAGCGAAGTTTGTGCATCATCGCATAGATGTTATTATTGGAAAAATATAAAATATAAACCACCCTCCCCCTCCCTTTTGTGATTGCAGATTGTCCTATGAATTCTCATTCAAGAGAAGAGAAGGCGTCAATGGTCGAAATTGATTTCCTTAGCAGATCAGTTCGAGCATATTGAAATGAGTTTCTAAATTGAGGATTGCTAGACAACAGCAGCAAGGGCTTTAACAGCACAGAGGCATTGTTTACCTTATCTGTCTAATTTCTCGAGGAAAAAAAAAATCGAATGGGTGAAGACCCATAATCCTGAAAAGATGTTTTCAAGGGGATAAAATAGTGTTGCCCCAAAAGAGGAAGTTTTCTGCTTGTTAATTTTCCAATGAAAATTGGATTTAAAAACAGTCAAATTAGGAAACGGACATTACCATGTGATTCAATTTTAAAAAATCCTAAAAATCATGTGTCACACTTGGGTACTTCGTACATCGGAATTTCAGTGCAACCTTGGGGTTTTCTTGCTGAGGAAACAAGACGAAAATTGGAAGAAGAATCAAAGTCATAGAAACCGGCATAGAATCCGAATCTACAATTAAAAAATGGGGGTTTCCCATTAAGCAAAGTTGGTGTGTTGCGCCTGATTGATGATAGTAATCAAAATTGTGCAAACAAACGTTAGCAAACTCTAGGCATGACACATATATTTCCAATGTTTTTCAGCGCTGATTCGGGGGTTAAAATTTAGTCAAATGAAAAACGGGATAGTACCAAGTGAATCTGCGTTGAAAAGTAATGAAAATTGATCCGTAACACCTTGGGTTTACTAACAATTACTTGCACAGTTTTGAACACTTAGCAAATGTGCATACTTGCTGAACGGGTGGCGCATAGCCAAAAAATCAAGTGAAGTATCAAATTTTCATGAAATTGAGGGTAAAATCCGAATTTGGAATTAAACACGGGGATCTCATACAAAAATACAAAGTTGATGTGCACAGTGCTCATTTGCGGACGTGTGCAACTTGGTCGTATTAGAAATCCTTGACAAAATTCAGATTGGAGAAAATACATTTTTTTGTCCATAAATAACGATTTTAGAATGGGTGGTCCATAACTTAGTAGACACCCTGTGTATCAAAAGTTGTTTGTAATTGAAGACAGTATTTTATACACATTCTTTTTTTCCACCACATTTTCTTCAAATGTGGGAAATTTTTTAGAGAAGCAATTCTTAAGGTTCAGATTATAGGTATGCAACACATTTTAAAACGATACTACTGCAAGTACCACTAGGTAGCTTTTGTCGAACATTTTATCGATTTCTAGACAAATTATTCTCAAGGTGAATACAGTTTTTTTATTCACCTATGATCAGTTAGGTAATAAAAAGATCTAGTAGTATTGGAGAGAGCAAATGACACACTTACCTCGGATGAAAGAGGAATGGCGTTAAACAATAATGAAACACTCTGGAATGCTTCAAAAACAATTCTAGAGTTTCATCAGAAAGGGGGATGTATGGGGTGATACCCCTACTTTGCCACATAATGTGAAGTTTGTCTTGTTGAACTGAAAAAGAAATTTACAGTCAGGACACCATTACTTCACAAACATAGAACATTATTGGGTATTGCAATAAACAAGAACATGTATTTCACTCAATCTGTGATTCCATAGTAAGATTCTGTCATCAAAAACCTCTTAGCTACCTACCAATTGCCAATGTAATACTTCAAAAAGTGAATCTAACCTATTGATTAGAAAGGCGATTTTTTTCTTTGTTAGTGATGATGACAAATCTCGATGCTGGACCCACCATGGTAACCCACAAAATATGGGCCCCAAAGATTTAACGATCAACTTTGCACACTGAGAAAAAACGTGAAATTAAGTTAAATAAGTGAAAACACTTTTTACTGAAGCCTTTAACCTGATACTGATTTGGAATGGGCGCAGTTACCAACTGACTCGATGAAGATGATTTTATTTAAGGAACTGAATTATTCGGGAACATAGAAGGGAGAACTTTTTACAACTCAAAACAACAGCGAGAGAGGTGATGATAGGTTGGACAGTTGGTTTTTACCACCCTATCGTTTCTGGACAATTAAATTGGCGGATACATTATGCACATCTTTACTAATGATAAGTACAAGATACCAAAGCAGAAGCAAACTAGCAGAAGCTTCGTACTATTTGCTTTTGTAATGTCTTGAAACCTAAACCAATACATTTTGAGGGGACACTAAACTTCTCCTTTTTTTTATCAATTACAATGGTTCGTTGCTGTGAATAATATAGTATCCACCAAGCTCAGGGTGCTGTCGCCAGTGTTCTGGTACATATTCTTACTCAGTCATTGCATTCAAGACAACCCTCCTGACTGTTTTCAAATAGGGAACGATGATCATACAGCAACCTCAATCAATTCACGAAACCAAATTATATCTGAATCAAACTAAAAAAGCTACACACTGTTACACAGAGGTTTACTAAATGTCTATTAGAACCCTTCTATCTAAATGCATTATCTAAACTCGGGGCCTGGAGCCTCCATATAATGTATTGTCCAATCTAGGTGTCCTAAAAAGAGCCCCATTTATATTTTAGTATGTTAGATTGATTAAGAAAGAAATGAGCAACAAGGGGACTCAGCTGATTACTGAGCTCCATACCTTTTAATTGACTCCTAGATGTCTAAAATCAAGTGGGTGACTTCGTTTCAAATATGATTCTGCGAACACCAATGTTTTTAAGAAACGGAAGATGATATCAAATCTTATAGAGCACAAAGCTGCGTACAACAGACCACAGGTCATTCCTTATCCTTCAACAAGTAACTTTGGAAAAAAGTCCTCAAATTTACATCAAGTCATCCTGCTACCGTTCAAATGTTTACATGAACTGCCATTTGTGCATCTCATTTGTGTCTGGAAAATTCACCTGACTCATACAAAGTAATTAATGGTATGCACCAACCTCTTTTATCGGCTACTTTAATTCCAATAATTTGTTCAATGCTGGCAGCTACCGCATCATTTGGAATATTCTTCTTATAGTACAATGGAATAGGATCTGAATCCTTGAGTATTTGAGATGTGTTGACAGCTGTATTTACGGTTGCCTTCCTGGGAGTTGCGTTGAGAGTAAATGTCAACAAATTTTCGAGATCAGGACTATCTCCATTTATAATCTGAAAGGCACAATATGATTACGAGAGATGAACATTCGACAAACAGTTTGATTTCAACAAAAACCAACGTTCAATCGTATTTGCAGTACTGAGTAGTAACTTATAACTTAAGGTTATTAGAATCGCAATATTAAATTCAAGGGAGTTAGAAAATTGGAGCCCATGCACCATCAAGTACCTGGTTGACAGATTTTCTAGATAATGGTGAATTGTGGAAAAGACCCATTTTTTGAGTAAAAACACCAATGAGGAAGCTGGATCGAGCATTTAGCCAAACACCCAACTGAGACATCAGTCTAGTTAGATCTTCAACTCTATCTTTTGACCAGTTGTACGTGTAGACAACAACCTGAAAATCAATAAAAACATTTGTGTAAGCTTGTTTAAAACGTTTCAGAAATGAATGACAAACAGCTTCCTCATACAGAAATATGACACATATGAAGGTCATTGAAATGAGTTGATAGGTTGAATTTGGAATGCATTGGTTTTTAAATTGAAGAAATTATAGATTCAGTAGCAATAATCTTGAAATTAGTACCATATAGATATTTCAAGGTTGCAAATGTTCAAAAACGACATTCCTCCAGGAACAAAAAAATAAAATCTCACAGACTTAATTAATGTTAATTATTTATACCATTTAGAAGGACAATTCGCCAATCAGAGTGACAGACATGAAACTAGGACTTTTATGCAACCATCAGCAATCTAAATCATTAGAAATTCTATTGAACAAATGGGGCTTTCTGGTGTTTATTTAAAATTAGATTCATACTTGAGCATATAACACCAACTCAATCAACTATCCCCTAATACCTCTCAATTAATGATCTTTTCAAATTTCATTTCACTCATGATGTTGGGAAAGGTTTCCACAAAAGGTGGTAAGGTTGCAATGGCACACACCTACAACATTAACATTTTATGACAAAAGAAAAAATGGTGTGCATTGGTGTATGAATTCAAATAAAAGAACATTTTTCACAGAAAAGTATATACATTTTTGGAACACATGACCAACTGTTATGTATAACCCATGGAATGGGAACAACTGCTGAAATAGTCAAAACGTGGCACAGTAAACAACTACAAAAAATGAATAAATCAAAAATTCTTATGTAGTTAAGAAATAGAAATACCTTTTGATTGTTCATGATGGCAATGAGAAACCTTTGCCTTGGGACATACTGCAAAACACCTGTCTTGCAGGATGAATCTGAAAATAATGGTCACATTGGTGAGTTTAATAATTCAACAGATCAACAGATGATGTAATAATGAATGCATACGCTGATTATTAGTTGTAGACAATGTAATGATATACAACTTATATTCATGGCAATTAGAAAAAAACCTATGCTTCACTGAAATTTTCGGTAATAATACATTCAATATAATGTGAAGTTTTGGACTTTTTAGTAGCTGATGATGACCTAATCATCGAAATCAATTCATCATTATAATATTTATAATAGTATTTCGTGGAGTAAAGATATCGTTGACAAATAAATTATATTTTGGTTTTATATATATAGCCTTTGTAATTGTATAGATACACTTTTTTACAACCCCCTCCCCTCCTCACCATCAAACTTTGTACCTTTCTGTTTCAAGGTGTCTCAAGAACCTGCAAGGTCCTTCTGGCATATGGGGCATAAAAAGCCTTAGATTTGTTGGTTTGAACCCCAAGCCACCCCAATGGCCTCACACACGTAGATGATAAAACTGGTCGAAAATGTGCAAGGGTGTTTTTAAAAATATACACAATCAAATTGGGTGTCAATCTCAAGCAATTTTGAAAAAAATCGACTGGGGGAGGTTTCAGATCCGTAGAAATCATCCACAACAAATAATCACAATTTCTGAACCAAAATCAGACCCAAAATATAATGCATTATTCAAAAAACAATAAACCCATGTGTTAGAATTGCCACCGTTTTCTTCACTTCATTGAATCGCGTTCCTAAAACATGTTCATGAAAAACATCCCATTGATAGAGCAGGGGGCCTGACATGTTGAAAACAATCAGTCAGGGTGACAGCTCCTTAGTACACAGACTCCAAGCCATCATCTTCCAAACCATTCAGCTCCTCATTAGAGCCCTAATTGGCAGATCTCATCCCTAGACAATCTCAATAATGAAGAAATATTTCAACATATTCAAGCCACAATAACAATGTCTCCGAGAACACACATACTTAACTCCAATTCCTACACACATTTTCATGATAACATAATATGTTATAGGTTCTATATCTTTGTTAAAATGTAATTAGTAAATAAACTTTCAATTTTTCTAATGAATAGTTTAAGCATCAGTTCAGAAGATGCCTAGACTCACTTTCTAGTAAAGTTACATCGATTTATTATTGTTGTTTCCTTAAGACAAAACTTTGGTTTGATTCTTCTAGTGAAGTATCCAAAATAAGCACAGGAATTCAATATAAAGCCCTGAACTCAATAAAACACTTTATATCCAATGCTCCACCAAACGCAACGTATTTCAGGGCCAGTTTTATTTGAATGTAGGATTTCTACATATTTTTCAAAACGGACTAATATTAAAAAAAATTTGTTAGAAACTAAATTTCTAAAAAGTTGAAGCCATTACAGTAGTAATAATTTTGTTAACAAATTAATTATATGAATACTACTGGTTGTTGACATATACCTTTTCCTTGTTTTGGAATATCATTTATCTCATGAACACATTGATTAGCACTGCTGGAAATAATGAAACAATTCAAGGTACACGCTGAGTCCAATTCGTTGTTGTGTAATTTTGCCCCTGAATGATCCTCTTTTTCTATGAAGACGTGGGTTGAGAGTTCATGTAAAGAGATGATGTGCTTCATTTCCCTAAGAGTAACACCAACCGAATGTCTGTGAAAATAAAATATAAATAATAATATCAATAGCTGGAAAGCAGTTGATATATGTACAACTTACTTATAGGTAACAGGTATTTGAAAAAAAAAGAATTATCAACGATTTTCTCGGTGGATTGTTGTGTTTGGGCAGAAAAACTTGTTTTGAAAATTCAAAAATTTTATGACTAAAAGTGGGAGAAATGGAATGATTTTTGGCAGGATAATTTGGCCAGTGCATCCTGATCATATGCTGACATACATGTAACTTATGAACAATTTTTTTAACTAAGTGTTTTCAGGATTTGAATTCGTCTATCTCAAGTTTGAAAAATTGTTGTTCACAAACAACGTGTTGATGTTTATGGTCGTTATGTATTTCATGTTTTATGGTTTGCTTTGAAAAATTTTACTAGACGCAGTTAAAGCGAGTTGATTATTGAATGGCGTTTGAAAGAGACAATGGTCAAATGAATAACCCACACCGATAATAATCGACCACTTATAGGATGATATACACTTCAAGCTCATATACACTGGACACTAGATACGTCACACTGTTGAGAATATCTGTTAAGTTCTACCCTGGACTACATCCAACATAATTTTGTTAAAGGATTTCTCACTCTGTTACTAAACTTTGAAGCCAATGAAAGGGGTGTATCAGGTTGTGAATGATCGGGGAATTTTTTAAATAATATTAGCATTATGAAGTGGTGCTTCAAAGAGAGAAACTCGATAAATACAGTGTAGACATTAAAAGGGTGATTGAAAAAAAGAAAATAAATTTGGAAACAAGAAAAAATTGACAAGCTTACAGAAAGCAATACAACTTCACCGACATCTATGACCAAAACATCAGACGCTAGGTGAATTTTTCAAAGAATCAGAATATTCACCAGACTTGCTGCTATTGAAAGGTTACATGATGCAACCAGGTCCCAAACTGTCCAAGGAAAAAGACGAACTCTGTACCTTGAAACTGTTCTGTGGTCGAAGGAGTCACAGGATCCTCAAGAACAAGCACCCAATACAAATGGGCTCATCAACAGAAATGTTTTCAACAGACGAACTCCCTTTAACGGGTAGGACATGTTGAAAGAGAATACTCCAACCCAATTGAAGTAGAGAACCAAAGTTCAAAGCAACGGCCAGTTGAATTCTCTGATATGAAGCTCATATAACGACCAAAGGAAGAAGTCTCAGTTTCATGTTTAGAGCACTCAAAGGCGAATGGTGTGACAGATTTGTCGAAAATGAACGCACTGACAGCACAAAGAAGATTTGCATAGGGTAAAAGTCCAGGAGCTCGTCCTATAGGTGTAGGGGAGGTTCTGCATACACTCTATGCAGGAATTGATCTACAGTCCAATGCAAAGCCAATCAATTTTTTGGGGGAGTCAAATCAGGAATTGAAGAGGCAGTTCATGGTTTTACTGAAATGTTCGAAGAGCCAGCAAACGTTAGATGAACTAGACCCGCAATCACATGTCAGTGATTGTCTGTCATCTCTCTTGCAAACATCATCCTACGTTTGTCTTACACCAATTTAGGGATGCATAAACTATGCAATTTGAGAGGCAACTGACAGGTATTCCAACTGCGGAGAGAGGATAAACCTAAAGCATGCCCTAAATTGCATACGAGGCCACCTCATAAGAACCAGGGCATGATATGAATAAAGGCAAGGTTGCTGCAATAGTCAAACTCATGCTTCAAAGTTCCTGATAGACAATGCAGAGCTAGATGTATCTTTGACTCCTACATCGCCCACATGGGCTTAAAGGATGTCTTCCAAATTTCAATACTGAGTAACTAAACTAATATTCCAAATTTCCAGTACAGAAAATGCGGTAGTTAGACGATAAACATAAAGATTCGTGAAATATCAAGTACCAACTTTAGGAGAATTATTAAACCATTCTTACTTGATGGAAAGCTCAATTGAATATATTTTTACTGCTGGAACATTCAACTCGTAACCACTTTGAAGCCAAGCAGGAATGACTTCATAAAACATATGGTTCATCTCAATTAGTTCATGGACACCATCTGGAAATCCAAATAATATCATATACATACACCTGTAATCATAACTATAAGAATTCAATTAAGTAGGTAGTTTTTTAATTTATGATACAAATGTTAGCGTGCTAGTATGGTATTAGTTATTGATACAAACAAAAAATTTAGTAATTGAGGAATTACCACAAAACTTCTCTTTAATAGGAGTGTTCAGAATGTTGTACTCTGTAATCAAGTCCCACAGTGAGTACTGCAGAATGTTTTTAAGCTTCTGCATTAAAAGATCCATATTCACTCTCCCTTGCTTCCATAAACGAACTTCCATCACAACTCCAGAATCTGAAAAAAATGTTGGTAGTGCGTTAAAAAATACAGCCGGGTAATTTTTGATTCATTCCTTTTCATCACAGAAATAAAACACTAAATGTTTCTTCACAAGGGATAGTACCAGCACGATAGTTGTCTTCGTCTACTTCTTTGACTTGAATGCCTTGAAAAACAACGGGATCTAACATCTGTCTTTCACATACGATTGTACTCTTACACGCCTCTCGATTGCTAACAATGTTTCCATTGCTGTCAACAACTGCAACTGCAAGGCAAGCTATTCCTTTGTTGCCGGATACAGGACTTTGATTGTAAAGGAATATGTTGGAGTCGTGAATTCTTCTGGACGAACCCTCAGGCTCAGAGAAATCCTAAAAGATGAAAGAATGTGGACAATGAGAATTATGAAGTTCTATATATTGAGGTAAACAGTAGACCCACAAACGTACCTGAAAAGTATGCCTTGCATCAGTATACTTAGGTAAGAATAAAAACTGTAGAAGGTTTTGCTTCAGATAAAAAGCCAAAGCTTCCAGTGAATTCTGAGCAGTGAGTGGTATCGTGAACTGAAAAAACAGAAAGGTACAAGATTACTTACTAGCAATCACCACAGAAAAAAAAAATCATCCTACCTCAATCTACCATAAAAAAATATAATCATATGTTCTAATACACACAAGGATGCTCATCCCATCAACTCTTCCTCGCCTCTTCTCACTGTTCTAGTAAGTTTGGTTGAACATGCCTTTTGCACACCTCCTGTAATAATCCTAAGTGGTGATCCATTTTTTAAATTGAAATTTCGATATTCGTAATGAACTTCATCAAATCTTAAATGTAATGAAACGTCCAGTGAAAATTCTAGAATCTTCATAATTAACACGGTAACCCCTGGCTAAATTAATAGATAACCCGTGCGTTATTTTAAATGGTAACCCACTTTAATAATTAAATTATTGAATAGTATTGAATGTAAAATTTTATGGAAATAAGACCCAAACTTACTCCATTGTTCATGCCAAATCAAAAACTAGAAAGAAAACTTAGGCAGAAATTAAGATTTTCGCCAAAACGATGAGCACTATTCTTTCATAATGAATTTTTAGCAACATTTTTTTTCAATTTTAGAGCCTGTTAGAAGTTCAAAACTCAAGCAATCGTCACTTATTCAAGTTTGGAGTTTCAGACGCACTATAAAATTCAAAATAAACTTTATTGAATTCAGAGAAGAAAAAAAATATTGAAAGTTAACTTCACACGTAGTTTTGGTGAAAATCCAATTTCTGTCAGATCACTCTCGTCAGTACGTTTTTGCCTAAATGTACTTCACTGACTATATTCACCTTCACCTCTTGGTCACCTCTCATGAGCAAATTATAGTAGCCAAAAGAAGCATCACATGTGCCATGCGTCTGCTCGTCACCTCTCATGTGTATATCAGACCTAAGCCTCGCCGCAAAGTACAAGAACTGTAGGTATCTTGTATGTTGTTATCTTATATTGTGTTGTAGACAAACCTGAACAATGCGGCCAGCTTTGAGATGGGGTTTCTGAATGAAATGAACATCATCAGGTGTCAATTTGCACATGGGGTTCCTGGCAAGCATAACAGACACAACTTCAAGCACAGCATCATCAAGTCTGTTCTGTAAGACCTGAACTAATTCATGAGTGACTTCTCCACCTGGAAAATATCAAATTTTATAAAATTGGTGATACTTCAAAGTTTTATACAGGATAAATGGGCTATTGACAGCTGGGAAGGTAGAATCTTAGAATGGTACATGTAAATGGTATTTACTTTCATGTTATTTAAGTACCTCAAACTTGAATTGAATCATATTTCTTAATTCAGTGCTATTAAGAATATATTTAATCTAAACAACACTGGAAGATCGCATGAACAAATTTTCATTTTCCACACACACAAACAAATTCTCTTTTTTCTATATCATTAGCTAAGTAATTATTATTATTATCACTGTCATTTTACATAGTTCCCCTTAAAGTATTGAGCTATTGATGGAACCTCCAAAACGTTGGAAATTAATATTGTGAGGAAAAACACATCATATTGATAGTAAAGAAATTACGGATTGACAAAAATTAAATGAATCAATAAACAAAAAGTTACCTGCGTCTGATATTCCATGCACTTTTAAAGTAAGAATGTCTTCGTGCAGTGTGGTCGTTTCCACATTTTCACCAAATGACTTCAAACGTGGCCTCATATCTCTCTAGAAGATAAATAAACATAGAATATTAAACTACCAGTTTATTCATGTTTGTAAATATCAAAAACACAAACATTTTCAACAAATGAATTTTAGTGCAACAGAGATTTTAGTTGGAAAAAACTTCATGCAAATTGTATTAAATAATTCGGATCATTCCCTAAAGCGTATCTTATTTATTAATTTTTAATGGTCTCTAATGATGTCCATCTGAGTACGTATGAATATGAAATCTAAAAGAAGAAAAGAAATTCCAAAGTTTCCATTTTCAAACTATGGTGAACAGTTTCGGTTTTGCTTCATTTTGTCATCTGTCATTATTTCAATTCTTGAGATTGTGCAATGATGTATTTTATCAATAACAGAACAATGGTAGTGACTGCGCATACACACACTTGAAATAGTTGTACGTAACTTCTAGTTATCATTTGATTGTGATGTTGACTTCCAAGAGTCTTAGGTCTAACAGTCTAAAAATATCCTTAAAAGTTCAACATTTTGATGATATTCTCTGGGTTGATTCAAGACTAGATGTGCCCCAAAAAAAAAATTATTGGCCCTAATGCCCTCAATAATTAAATCAGTATAAAGATCCTTATTCAACATAGTAACTTTAAAAAAAATTAATGCCCTTTTAAGTCTGTCAAACTTATGAGGTCAAAGCTTTATGAAAGCTCCTGCAGCAAATGATTGATATCAACGCCTACCACCTTTCTCTTTTCATCTTCTTTCAAGAACTTTATGAACTATTACGTACAGAAACCATGTAATCTGAAATACAATGAAATAGAACGAAAACCTATTTCACAGGGGTATGAAATGGATGGGGTTGAAAGAAATAAGATTTAACTGAGTATCTTGCAGGTTGCTTGCAGAAAGTGCAGGAACACAGGAAAAGTTTCAGTCACGCAGATTGATCGTATAATCGAATTTTCATAAATTACCGTTCAACATTTATGTTGAATTGAGTTGAAATTAGAGGTCTTTGGTGACGAAGATAATGATGATTATAAATTTTAAAGCAAATGTTATAGGTATCATAATTTAGAGAAATTAGCTTATACGATGATGATGCTAGGTTAAATAACGTTGAAAATTTGGCATAATTAATTTTTGACTTAACGTAATTTCTCCGCTTATGATAATTACATTTTATAATACTTCATATAATTTTCTTTTATATAATTACAAATAATGATAATTGCCTCTATATAAGTAGTAGAAAGTTTATGTACATACCTGAAAAGATTCATCTTGCATCCGCTTATTAGTTAGAGAATTTATAGACGAACTGCGAGATACAGAACCGGGGGAATTGTCGTCATCTAGGTTGTTATTCCTGTTTTGTGAACGAACATTTTCATGTAACCTAGAACAGTTATGCACATTAGTGAATGAACTCACTTATTCCTGCTTTTCTGGCAAATTTCTTGGGGGCCATGGAATAAGGTGTATCATGTAGAATGTTGATGCAATATCAACAACATACATTTTAATGCACCAGAATCTTGAGCAATATATATTATACATACAACTACAGAGAATGAACTCCACTCAAGGATAAGTGCCTTCATTAATCCCTGATATTTGGCAGCACACGGAATTTACAGCTTGCACAAATGTGCAAACACTACATTGCTAGTCACTTCAGCAAATTCTTTTATTTGGAAAAATACATCCGATTCCTCCAGCTTGGATAAATTATTTAAAACTTCATCTGGTTGCTGCAAATTTATTCCTAAATTTTATTCATGTTCTGAATATGTTAAATATTAATTCTGACAATACTTGATGCAAGTGGCGTTAAGAATAGAAGCAGCGCATAAAACAAACTGAATTAAGGAGTTTGCCATTAAAATAGGATATGAAACCAGTAGCTGTATCTATGAGAACATCATGTGAATAGTACAAAAAATATAAGGAATAGTGAATGAGGGGATGGAGGGGGGCAATGGCAGGCAAATGGCAGACAGGCCTCTAGGAACAACAATTCTCACTGATAAATACTAATTACAACCACACATCCTATATTTTGATAATGGAATAACGAGAACAAATTATAAGAGCAACAATAATACGCTTCATAGCCATCATCTTTCAATGAGTAAAAAGAATATTCACCTGAGATAAAAGACATTGCTTCCAGAGCTGTCTTGGTAGACAAACATGTTGGTACGATTGTTCACAGAAAATCTGTTCAGAATAGTTTTCAATGCCTGAATTGCTCTCGACAGACCTGGTTTCCCAGGCCCAGTTTTCAACCTTGGATGCAAAACAAAATGTGCTTGCCACACAACCCGACAAGAAAACCACCCTGGATGAAATTTGTTAATCAACTCTTGATGATTACCACGGATGTCAACATCATTATTATCTGAAAAACAATATTTCTACAGTTACAAATTGAATAAAATAATTTATCAGTTGTATTTATTAATAAATTATAATAAATATTTAAACAATGAACTACTATTTTTCTACCGGTTCAAACTACATTTTCTCAGAGTTAGAAGAGATTATTCTAGCCACTAGTTATTCCTAAATTCCATTCAGAACTTCATATTATGTGGAACTATGTCCAAAAAAGGAGAAATTACAAAAAACTTGTAATTAAACTGGGAGAAATCCTTGTGATGGAGGCATACAAAATTATGATTGGTGTCCACGTTAAGGAATGGGAGAGAGCATTGGCAAACAAAGTGGTAGAGGTGATTTAGTTTCAACACTAATTATTTAGAAAATAAGAATAGAATCATATAAATTCAGATTAAAACTCCTTTTAGGGAAATATGTAATTAGGAAGTTTTCTGCTTCATAGAATCTTAGAGACTCTTGGACCAGCCTTTTATCTAAGGAAATGGATCAGTCCAAGCTATACCATCATGACTGCTGGTTTGAGGAAAACTAAAGAAATGGTTAGAGGTGACTGGCGAATGAAGGAGTCGTCAGTAAGTAGCTCTACAAAAACCAGTAACTTGAACACATTAAACAAAAAAACTGATTAAGAGTTGATTGGTGACGATTATTTAGTGATTTAGATAGGGCGTATCATGTTGCTGTTTGCATTGTGTACAATTTATAATGCTACTCTTGGATAGATGGATGGATATTATTGTACCTACTGAGCATTAATTTCATGGTTTTAGTTTATTTTTTGCAAAAGAATGGTCTATCCACGAAATGTTATGAGTTGTACAATAGCAGTCATTCAAGAATGTACACACCATCAACGTATTTCAAGAAGCTATTAGGTTTCCACACATCTTCGGGTTCCTCTGGTTCCAACAGTGGGTCACACATTCTAGTCTCATGCAGACTATGAAGCAAGAGGGTTTGATTCACAGTTTTGCACACTCCTTCAATATTATCCAAAGTATTCAAATGGATATCTTTGTAATGTTGAACTTCTTCTGTTGGCACTTCCAAGAATCTGATGGCAACAAAACCACTGATTATGCTGGGTCAATTCAAACACTCCCAGAAGAAGCACATTAAGATGAAAGGAGAAAATGAGCAAGAATCAGAAAAAACGGCTGTTAACAATAATTGAAAATGATAACATGATTTGAAACGTTTGAGGCATTTGAAATTATTGTTAAAAATTCGGGCACTTTGGAATCCACTCTGAGTCAGCCTCTAGAAGCTAAAAACTACCTAGTTTTCTAAACAGCTGCGCTTGTCATTTTTCTTATATTTGGATAGACAACTACACGGTTTACAGATTGATGGAATAGGAGAGATTCAATAAAGTTTACT
Source organism: Creontiades dilutus (assembly GCA_031894815.1). Classification (NCBI taxonomy): domain Eukaryota; kingdom Metazoa; phylum Arthropoda; class Insecta; order Hemiptera; family Miridae; genus Creontiades; species Creontiades dilutus. The sequence continues at coordinate 1,262,539 of JAVIWC010001049.1, read as the reverse complement.
GTAGAGAAGAACTGTAAGTTTCTCAGATCTTCAGTTCCAGAGAATTCAGCACACGACTAAGAACCAAAATGGTTCTGAGTATGGTGATCAAGAATTCAATAACGACTCTTCAGACTTAAAAAGCTGTTGACTGAAAAACCCATCTTCTTGTTTGGAAAGTTAACAGTAGGGTTTCTTGTGATATCCCACCTCGATAAAAATGCCTCTGATGTGAATAATCACGAAAAAAGAAAAATGGCTATCCTACCTCCAACAACAAAGCTTCCTATGAAGAAAGCGGAGGTTAATTAATAAATCTTTTCATAAATAATAAACAATAACTTCATTACACTTGATTAATGATCACCTAGCTGTTGACATCGATGTTGACATTGTAACTCTTGTGGAAATAGACACTATATTCATCACCTTCTGTTTTCCACATTAAAAATGGTCATCACAATTTCATAAAAAGAATGGCGACCGATAATAAAACAAGTAATCAATCAAATAACGATCAATAAAATGATTAATCCACGTCACTAATGACAGAGACATAATTTCTACCAGAAATCTCTCTCTTTTTTTTTTTTACTAAATAATTGTTGAAAAGTGGAGGGAGTTTTTTCTTACTTGCAGTGGAAATAAACAGTAACTTTTGCTTCATCAATCTTCATAATCAACCAAAAATTTGGCATGGTTGAGCGAAAACCACCAAGTTCCTTAATCCATTTATATTTACAAGCAAAGTAAGCTGAAAGTTAAACAGTAAAAAAATATATTATTTAAGATATTAGCATTTTAAAAGATCAAATAATAATCATTCCATAATATCAAAGGAGAAGTTATTACAATGTTCAAAATCAGTGAATAATAATGAGATAAGGTTACTTTGTAGTAATAATTATACAAACCTTTATCGAGTGAATCAGCCCATTCATTTCTTGAAAAATAAAATAAAATCCAATTAGAACGAATGATAATAATGATAAATAAAAACATCCTGTTCCTCAGGTAATGAGAAGGGAACGTAATTCAAATAGGTAAGGCTCACATTTAACCACATTTAGGGGGAGAGTCTCCCCGTTAATAAAATGGCTGCTAAGTTTCCAATTGAAATTTTGTAAACAGTACTTGTATCAATCATGGGCGATCGAGATTGTGGAAAAAAAAACTACCACTTCTCAATCTTGTTCCTAACAGTTTATTTCCCTAAAATAGGTTACATATATTCAGTCTCCCCAGGAGCCCAGACTAAGTTTGATTGGTACAGGTACTGCTTACAAAAATTGGACAATTTTCAGCCTTGATCTCCCAAAACCAAAGGGGCGGCAGAAGGAAAATCCAATACTCCAATGAACATCATGAGCCATCCAGCAAACAAATGAATATCATAAATACGCAAATCTCTTTCTCATTTACACTGATCACTACTGTTCCAATTAACAAAAATCAATAGCTATATTAACTCTTGGAAAAACGGAGGAAGTTTGTCAAACCAATATGAAGTTGTGCAAAAACAACAGAAGGATAATGATATTCAGGACATAATATACTACTTCCATAAATTACAGAAATTCACTCACTTCAAGTCATTTAACATAGATTTGCTGAATGAGTTTTCTTCATCATCAACTGAAAAAATAATCATATTAAATTATCAAACCTTGATTAAGAGAAGTTCAAGAGAGTCAACATTTAGTAGTAGATTATGGCATGTCTCATATCAGTCAACCAGTTTTACCTTTTTGGTTATTGGGATACAGCCCACCAGGGTAGTGGAGTTTATATCTCCCTTGGTAAGCAGGCGGTTCACAACTTTTGATGAGGTAATAGTAATCCTCCATTTTGTGTAGTTGATAACCTTGAATTTTCATTTTGGAAAATTCCTGGAATGAAGTGTACAAAATTATTGCCGAGTCTTTGTCACATATTTCTTTGTTTAGAGCATCTCAAATGTCGGTAACTACTGACCCAAATTTTCAATTCAAGGTATTTTGATTTTATCATTGCATTGAATAATTAAAGGCTGGTAATGAATTATAGGATATTATACTAAAATTGACAGATACATACATCAATAAATCTTCCCAAACTGTGTTCAGCACCATAAACAAAATCCAGCTGTACTGAATTCATGGTACAGGTATATCGACCATCAGAATTCGATATGTGGTTAACAACAAACTGTAAGGTAGATTCCGTTATTGGTTGAGAATCTAAGAGGAATAATGCTATCTCGTCTCGCAAAAACCACTCAATCTGTAAAAAAAAACATTAATTAGAACTCAATTCAATTTTTTTTTGCAAGTAGTTGAATACTTTTACAATTTTTTAGGAAAACGAACAGAACCACTTCTACATAAACACAATTAGCAAAAAAACATGAATGTATACAATAGCAAAAATATTACTTCCCCCAAAACCCGAAACTTCCTTCCTTTTTTCATGAAACAATTGCCTATGTTTCAACCGTCAATAACTGCTTTTGGTTCATCTACTCTCATTTACACATCACCATGGAAGGAAATAAACAGGAAATTCCTACGAGATTTTCTTGGAATCAGCAGTACTTATCTTAGGCTTCCTCCAACACGCTCCTTCATCTCATTTCACTGCTCTAGGCTGATTCTGAAATTTTCTGATCTCATCTATACAAAGACCCATCTCCCATTCCTCCACTGCATTTCACCATTCATCTCTCCATTTCCCCTAATCCACTTAGTGAAGGAAAAATCAAGGTAGCACAACACCTGGCTTCCATTTTCAACTCAATTAACTTACTTTCTTTCATTACAAGAGACATCATTTTAACTTTTTCATAATTATCCAAGTTCAAAAATTCTTTTAGGTACAAACCAATGCATTATCAATCAATAAATCATAATAATTAAACACTGTAAAATACCTTGTTTCGTTTCATGATACAATTACCCTGTTTTTCCTTAAACTATATTGTTTTATATTTTTATTTACTACAGAATTTCACTGCGATACCGTTTTCCTAACGAACTATTTATGACAACACTCACCAATAATCTTGGGTGAGCTACCAGCAAAAAACCCTTTTGATCTCACATCTTGAAACATAAGCTTTTGCGTTAAAATCAGTATTATCCCAAAAATGATTCATTAGAATTTATCATTACTATTATTATGAGAAATACGGTCTTAGCATGTTAATTATAGACCCATTGATTGTAGACTTCATGCACATTATTGTTCTCAAGGTTCATACACTCTGACCAGAAATGGGTGAAAATCATGATGATTATTTTGCATGAGTGGAAATTTCATTAGGATTCAAAGATGTACCAAACAGGGAATAGGTGTCTCTTCTTTGCACCATACAATTGGGTTTTTTAAATTTATCTGAATTGATCTCAGTTGCATGGGAGTTGAACATTAAACTGGGAACATCCATAATATTAAGAATAATTGGTAAAATGTACCTCAGCTATGCACTTGTTGACAGCTCTATGCTGTTGTTCAGGTAGGTAATGGAGTCTTGCAGTGCCTTCATTAATGTTATCATTGTTGCTAGAATAAGATGAACAATCATAAGTATGAATCTAAAAGACTACTAAATAAATTTGTTAAATCTTGCTCCACTCACTATTCAGCCTGGTTAGATTCACAGTAACGTGATGAGTTACGCATAGCTGAATCTTGGGTACCCCCGTCACTTTGAGGTAGGTCTGCAGGGTAAGAAGGTGGTAACGTGAGACAGTGCATTCCAAGAACAACTTTCAAATTGGCCAGATCAATGTCCATCAAATCTCGAGTATTGGGGAATACCTCACCTGTAAGTTAGGACAAACAAACTTTCAAATAATTGAACAGGATCACAAGAGGTTTCAAAAATGGATGGCTGAAATATGCAATATGTTGATTTTTGACAGAATTAAATACAGGAAAATTTACATATCTCTACAAGTTAGGGTAAAATCGAATAAATCACATCCAAGGTAAGGACGATTTCAAAAAATGTTTTACATAATTTATTATGCTGATTAACTTTCCTAAGATTGTAGAACATTGAGAAATAGAACAAAATTGAAAAAATGCCCCTGAACACCTATTATTCTCAAGACATCAAATTGATTGATTATTGATTTAGCAAACCAGAAAAAGTCAGACAATAACAAATTGATCATTTTATTAATGCATTTTAATTACTCATTTTCCATAGACATAACCACCAACAAGCCTGCTACCTCTGACGACAAACATAATTGAAGGTACATGTGACTAGGATATCCATGGTGAGGAGAGAGGGAGACAGCCACTCAATCCGCACTGCAACAGCACTACCCTATCTCCTCCAATACTTTTTTCCGTCCCTTCACACCCCAACAAGAAAAATATAAAATACATTTTAGGGACAGCTGGAACCCTGGATTTTGGATCAATTCGCTATGGCTACAGTATTCCAACTAAATTTCTCAGGTTGAAACCAACTTCAATTTGAAACATAAACTGAGATGGCTCAAATGCTCAAGACACTTCTAATGCAGGTCGTTCACCTAAATTCAGGTATTACACAATTGAAAATAATTTACTGAGGTTATTTTAATTCTACACAAGAAATTTTGTCACTTACTGAAACAAGTTGGCAAAACTTTCACAGGATTTGCTATCCACAGGCCTCTTTCTGCTGTCGACACCGAACATACTAAATGGAGGAACAATGGGAATAGATCATCTCCGATATCAGTCAAATGGTCACTGACACTATCAGAATCCATATTAGAAAGTAAAGATGTCCTAGCATCATCTAGAGTTGAATCCAGACCACCGTGCTCCCATACTCCTTGAAAAAAAAAAGTAAATGACTCTTAACGATTACAGAGGTATTTGAGTTGTTTTACATTATCACGATATTAATGAGTCAGAGTGACATTAACCTTAAGACCTGTGGTGGAAAAAAAAAAATCCTTAAATCTAAGGTTTAAAATATTTACAGTTAACTCAGTTTCTCAAATGCTAAGAACCATTATAATAAATTTCGTTCCAAGATATAAGAACGTATCATTTTTCTCTTGGAAAAAATGAGACTTCTTTTGAAAAATTCAAATTACCACTAATTATCCATCATATTGAACTGAATTTTTGAAGCATTAGCCTGATTTGATACGATTAAGTGATATCAACAACACTAAAAATAGTCTGAAATAGTACAGTCAGTTCATAGATTAAGAGTTAAAAATTTTGAAATTCAGTAAAATATGACGGGAAATGGGTAATATTTCACAATAATTAGCTCATTGAACTGTTATTATAAAAAGATGTAATTTAATAAGAATATGAATATCAAGAAATATGTTATTATATACTTACCGAGCATGCTGTTCTGACGGCTGCCGTAATCCCCTATGTCAGACTGGAGTGTCAGAGCATCAAAATCGATATCATTCAATCTCTGTGAAGCAAGGTCCAATCCTGTATCCACCTGCAATGTGGAAAAAAATGTCCAACATACGCCTGTGTTTACCCAAGACTAATAAACTCATAAGTGAAAATAAGTAGTTATTTCAAGTTTAATTCATAACAGTTTTCAACAACCAGGTCTGTGGAATATTGATTGCTGAAGATGAATTTGAGGATCAAAGCGTCACACAAGTATGCATATTTACAAAGCTCACAGGAAACCCAATCGAATTGATATTAAATGAATCCTTTATGTGAAAATACTATACAAAATAAGCAATATTTACACATTTGCTGTACGCATATGGAAAAATAGGGATGATGCGTGAACATTTTCTGAAACTTTGAACATTTGGAATGTTTATGGAAAACTGCGATCGCGTCTAAAAAGTAAAAATATGCTCGTGTCATTCTATGTGAATAAGGTTTGACTCAATTCTGAGAATACTGTCACTCACATTTAACTTGTTTGTGAATATTACTTTGTTGTGAACAATGGAAATTTATATTTCTCAATTTAGCAGTTGTTCAGTCAACGAAGGTTCATTATTCAAAAACAGTAATATACCAAAATCATACGATACCCAAATTCCTATTCAATCATAAAAAAAAGAGACGAATAATTCGTTTTAGACAGAAAATTACCAATCTAGAAAGTTGAGGTGGGGGACAGCAGAAGAAGAAATCAGGGCTAGCAGGAACTGGTTTGAAGCAAACGGTCAGTATTTCTAAGAACCGCTGCTTGATGAGTTTTTGGAGTGGGAACATCTCCTGAGGTAAACACGGAGCTCCGAATCGCAAAGAAGTGTCATTGCCTTGTTGTTTGTTATTTGAATTCTTGAAATGGCCGCAAACAGTCTGAAATATATTAAAGACGGAAAATGAGAACAGTAAGTTGAGGAAGGATTACACTATAATGGGTTGCCAATTCGAATAGTACTTGCCTGAAGATACTTGGTGATATCGACCTCCAACAAAGTTTCTTCACACTCCTGAACTGCTAGATTAATGTCATGACTATTGATTTTATGGTTCAAATGTAGAGATTTAAACAGTGCGATGACAAAGCATTTGTTGAATGCTTGAGTGATAACCCGACAATGATGATGTAGATCCATTTCATCTGAAATAATCAATCGTATACACGTCATAAAGGAAGTTCCATAAAAAAATAACCATCAACATTAGTTGCATTAACTATAATGTCTAAATCATATATCAGCCTATCAGATTTGGTTAGAGATGTTTCCACTAACAGATGATAATGGGTGATTCTCATTTAACGGGACAATCGCTGTCCTTCGTTGATAAATAATTTTCTGTTCAACTTTGTCCAAAAACTATTTTTGCAATTATTATGTAGTAACCAGGCCTAATTATGGCTGTCATAAAGTTTTGCTACTCTTCATTGTACATGCCGGTAATTGATCGAAATGTACCTCTAATCTCATTGTCATGGTCTGTCTGTGAGTCAGAATTTGAACTTAATCCGAAATTTTATCCGCTCAAAGTACGTTTTACCGGAAATATTTTAACTAGTATTTTTTTAGAATTAGTTAATGGGTGTTATAGCGCTTACAAGTGGGACAAACTTTTAGATAGTCTGTACGAATTAAGTGCTCAAAGTTTGTCCCAAACCTTCTTCTCATTGTCATGGGTTTGAAGGAAATCATCGTAGCTCTCTCAAATGAGGGTATTTTTTGGCAATTCAAAGTTTTTTCGGCGTTGGTAACCCTGCCCTTTGAGGAAACACCATGCTTCCGCCATTTCTATACAGTTGGGGCTCAAAAATGAAGTTAGCCGTTTGTAAAACAGGTGTGTACGTTTCATACTTCTCATTGTTATGGGTTTGAAAATCTCTCTTAATCAATCTTATTGATTCGTTTAGCATTCATTTTGGGATAGAGTTGTAAAAACTGTATTTAATGCAAGTTTCAATTTCTATAAGTGTTCATTAGACTCCTAATTGCAGAAGGTTAATGTTGATTTCTCATTGTTGTGGCGATTTTAAACTTCATTGTTGTGGCTACACAAAAGCCGTCAAAAGCTGTTTGAAACAATTTTTTTTCAAGTTTGGTATTTGATACTAAATAAATACTAATATTGAAATGTGATACTTGTTCTAGCACAAAGTCAGGAAAAACTGAAATCAGATATACATCTCATTCAACCTTACCTACACATCGTTTACGTAATTCTATCGTTATTTGGTTGACAAAGCTCATTGTCATGGATATATACCATTCTCGTAACCTATAAAATTTTAAAACCTGAATTTTGAGGAAACAAACGAAAATCATGCGTGCTTGTACATCACTATACCATTAGAGTAACATCTAGATTGTATAATAAAAAAATCATAAATTTAGGGGAACAAAATTTTTTAGTCAGAATCAAAACCTCGATTGTCCCGTTGAATGAGAATCACCGTTATAAAGGATGGGTGGAGCAAACTGTACAATTGTGAAACTCACCTGGGGATGAGGTGGACGTTTCATCGTTGGCATTATTATGAGCTGTAGATTTGTCATCACGGAAAATATCGGGTCTACGTTCAAAACTACTTTTGAAGATCAGAGCATCCACTAAATTGGAAAGAGGACAATCATAAACATAAATAGGCAACGTTATCGAACCATAAACGGGTTTGTTGTTTTCATCATCATATTTTCTACTGTATTCACAATTATTTTCAATGACTGTTTTTATGAGACTTGCGGGTTTCATTTTAGACCCAACTGAACTGGTTCGAGCGCGCTTGAGATCAATTTTGAGGGCTTCATTTTGCTTTTTCATCGGATCCCATGAACTAGATCTTGAGCGAAAAGGTTGGTCAACTTCTCTCTGGCTCGATAGTGATTCAAACATCACATCTTCTCCACTATAGTGAGAGTCAATATCCTGTCTACTGGAACACTTTGAACTGATGAAAACATTATTTCTTATGGATAACGAATCATTTTCAGATAAACAGTTCATTTCTGATGGAATTTTGCTCTCTCTACTATCACTTCCTACAGAATCGAAATGTTTGAACATTTTATTTTCAGATGCCAACATGAGCATTTTAAGATCATGAAATGACGCTGGTATGAAGGTGAGAACGCAGTGTGTCGATGCCATGCTTTTCACAAAACATCTCCACTTGGGAATGGAGCCTTTGTGTTTTTTGATGAAGTGTGATAACATTCCAGATCTGGAAGCTGATTTGAAATCTTCTCCTGAACCTGGAAACAATTTCAAAAAATAGAGTGCCACATACTTTTAAACTCGAACCAACAGAACAAAATTTGAATCAATGATTTTGAAAAAAACCACTATATCAACAACGTAGTATGAAAATCTGCCTGATATACGTAATTTTATCTATAATGGGTACCTGAAGCAAATGGGATAGGGTGTTGAGCACTATCCCGAGAACGTCCCATGATAAGCTCAAGTAACTGTGCAGACTCATGGTCACTTAAATGTAGCTCTCTGTGATGAAGTTCCTGAAGTTGAGTTAGAATATTTTCCATCAGAAGATTGTTGGGAGCATCATTTCGATTTCTACTGTTCCAATCGTCAGTGAGTACTAGAACCCCAACAAAAAATGGAAGAAAGAAATTATAAAAGTGTGTAGAGCTGCAATAGAGGGCATTTACCATAGCGCACTGCATGATGATATTACTATAACATAGTTAAGGATGATCAGCATAATTGAAGTTGTGAAACCAACCTTGAACAAACATATCATTGAGGAGTTCTGCTTGCTGACACTTGGGCAAAAGATTCATCAGATTATAGGCAAATGGTATTCGATGTATCCTCTCATCTTGTATAGCCACAGCATGGGGCCAGTTCCTGGAATTACACACGAGAACCAGCTGATCATCTCACAGGTGCACATAAGACTCGCATAAAGAAGCATTTTTTGTAAACTTATGGACCACGACATCTTGAACATCTTCACACAAATGACAGAAAGATTATATACATATATTAAACTCACTCGAGAGGGTTGTTGTGGTGAGATGAAGGGTCCAGTGCCAAAGGTGGAGTAATCTCTTGATTATGGCACATCAATTGCAGATGGTCAAATGTTAATAAATTTGATATACATTCAGCATCTAGTTTCCAGATCTGGAACAAAAAACACCAATGATCATTTCAGTTGAATGGAAATAATTAAATGAAAACTTAATGAAGGAAAATGGTAATGTAATTCTATATAATAAAACTACACCGCGAGTATTAGGATTAAAAACATCGCCCATTCCGATCAACGAAACGTTAACATATTGGTAGGTACTCAAATTCAAGCACTGGATCTCCTGAGCAATGGGCAAATCTTATTTTTTCAAAATAATAATTAAATATCAATAAATTCAAATTTCATGCATAATTCCCATTTAAATTGCAAATATGTGTCTAAAAACGTCCGGCTGCAATGGCCACTTGATATATTGAATTATGAAAAGTCCACCCTGTTGAGTGAGGCACACTTTCTGGTATCCAGAACAGGTTGGATGTGCGAATGAAATGTTATCGGAGGGGGGAACCAGAATGCAACAATGATTTTTTATGATCGGAGAATCACGAATATAACTTGAAGAAATATTCGAAAAACGATTTATTTGTCAATACCAACAATCATGAAAGCAGAAGCAGTGGGTAGAGGATTATAGCAGAGTTTATACAGTTTGTCTGATAACAATGACAGTAATCATAAGCTGGCCACTGACGATCGTTCCAACGAGCCAAATAGCGTGGAAGCGCACCAATGGAACGACGTGAATGGCAAAACTCATCGGGTTTGGAGTGGAGTGACGGGGCGTGATGGAATTCCAACCAGTCGAAAAGCCATCGCTCCAACTGTTCATGAATGGGGAAACGCGACCGAGAAATACGGACTGATGGCGCGATGGAACGACCGTGAATGGGCAAACCGCGCACTTTTCTGTCTCAGTTGGTTATGGTCAGTCGAACAGGTTGCTTGTCACTTTGGGTTCTTTCCCCAATTGACATTTTCTCTCCAAGAAATGAGTGTTTCCAACAAGGACTATGTGATTACCCTCATCGATTTATACAAGGAACACACCTGCTTGTGGAAAACAAGTGACCCAAATTACCACGACAAATTTAAAAGAAACCTCGCCCTTGAAGCTCTTGAAATAAATTCAGTGTGTTCTGTGTCTTCTGTTGAGAAACCACTGTTTCACCCACTTCTTTTTGGGTTTTATTTGTTTGGCGTACAGACTTACAGCTGTAGCCAACAAGAGAAATTCTTCTTCACCCCATCTTGCGAGAACAGCTTTTGACTATTATTTAATATTAAATATTTAAAAATATTAAATTACTCAAGCTCCTCAAGATGGACGCAAACACCACATAGGGACAGTTCAGACAACGGAAGACGGAACCGCACTGTCGAAAATGGAGTGGAGTGGAGGGATCGTGAATGGTCCCTACTTTCAGCTCTTTTTTTCGTCGCTCCAATATCACCCGACTTCGCGCCACTCCACTCCATTCGGAACGATCGTCAGTGGCCGGCTTTAGAGTTAATCAAGGCCACAAGCCACACAATACTTGAGAATTCAGTACAAATTGAATGCAATTTTTAGACATTAGGGGCTCATTTGTACCACTCGCCACTCGCTATCCAGTTTTCAAGTCATATCTGTTCACAATAACCATTTATGACCGATCTTTGACTGTACAGTATCCATAGAGGTTTGTTCGCCAAGTCGCCTTTTTACGTTTTCAAGCAAGTCACAAGAAATCATCTGAGGATTCTCCGTGGATTACTGGTAGGAAGAATACGGATTGGGTGATAGGGAAAATACTATTTAGTTTCAAGTAAGTGCCCAAAAAAAGAGCAGCGGAAATGAAGCTGTTACAATGGTTTTAGGCTCGCGTAGCACGGAGGCTCTAAGTGAACCTGCAGAGAAATTCACGGAGAATAAGCATAAACAAACGTAAAACGGGAGAGCAATTTTTGGTTTCGCAAGTCTAGGGGGATAAGACCCCTGCTAAGATTCCATATGCAACCAACAGTTCGGAGACAATTCGGCGAATCAAGAAAGACTAATTATGAATTCCATGATGATAACGACCCAGAGATCAATTTGACTACGACAATGAACTGATATCCAACAACGACCAGACAGAGTTCTCAATTAACTTCCTTAGCAGCATAAAGCGCAGAATATTTCGTTGTTCCACTGTTTAGTTCATTATTTTCAATAAAGAACCTCAGTTTTTCCTTATTACTGCGGATTACAATAAATGGAAATTTTTTTCCAAAATCGTATATATAGTGCGTGACAATTTATACATAAAACTAAAATACGATTTATGCATTTTTCTCACGGATTACGTGTAAAACTCACTCAAAACTTGGGGTGATGGCTTGTTTTTTTTTCATACGATTTCAGGAAAATCCCAAATTAATTATGAAAATTGGAGTTATTTATCGAAAAAAAAGCTTTGCCTTTGCGCATGTGGACGAGCGCCAGAATGTTGTATTGAAGATTTACACAAAAAATCAAGCAAGGTTGTAGCTTGAAATTTCCCAATCCGTTTTTAGCGAATTTTCTTGGAAAATGAAGCAAAACCCTGCAAATTATTTTTGACAACCCCCCTCCACCCATCATTGGATCCAGTACCTAGTCGTCAAAACGCAGAAAATGAAAAAAAAAAAAAAAAAAAAAAAAAGATTGGACATAAAACTCGGCGACTTGCCAGGTGGCAGCCCCATCCTTTAGCTATGCTATTTTTGGGGTTTTCCTTTCGCTAATTTCTTATCATTCTGCTGGTTTCACGTTATTTTCGTGTCTTCTATTTCGGCTTTACCTATCTGAAGGATGTATCCAAATATTACTGATCTCCGTGGGCTACTGACTAAAATATATCTATCGTAATAATGCTGTTAGACCAATTATGTAAATGAAGACTCGCAGCTCAGGCTCTCGCAGAACTATAAAGAATTGTAACGTCTATGATGACTCACCACTAAATTCCTATAAACGTGCATTATTTTGTTATCTTACGTAATAAATCTCGCGTCATTCATCCCGCGTTTCCCTCACGCGTACCACTTCTGCGTGACATTATCCGGCTGGTTAGATCAAGGCTAAAGCATGTTCCACGCTAAAATTAAAATGCTCTACTGCTTTCAATATTTTCCATCTTAAAATGAGATTTTCCAAGTCAGTTAAGCTCGGACCCAAATTACTTGGAAATTATAGCTGAGTCATTGTGAGGTTTAGACGGTTAGAAACTGCAAATATTTGCTGTTGGTGAATATCTACGGATCTGAAATCGATTACAATCGATTTTGCGTCAAAAATGTCTATGAAATGACACCTTACTTCCCCACTTTAGTAAAAACCCCGAAAAACCACGTTTTTTGTCAGCTTTTGGCCCCCCAATGAAAGCGTGTGAGGCGATCGGCCTGGCTAGAAGTTAAGACCAACCAGACCTCAAATGGAGTCCTGTATGCAAAAAACCGATTTTTCACGTCAATTATAAGGATTTTTATGGCCCGTACGAGATACGGTGGACTCCAGATTCTGAATCTAAGCACTTTCAAATGCGAAATGAGAAAGTTTGAGGTGGGTTATAAATAATTTTTGCCATATAATTATTAATATTCAAAATAATAAACCAAAAGAAAGTATAACCGGCAAATAACCAAATACTAAGTATCTATAAATGTTTCGGTTGGGCCTTGTATATATAGAGATGATTCCGTAGCATTCGAATCTACAAAACATTCTGAGTATCTTCAAAACAGATAAGAAGAAATTTGAATACACCGTTTGAAAAGCTCATTGAAAGACGAAGTTTTTAAAAGAACAAGCAATCATTTGAGTCAAAATTTGAAATTATGAGAGCAATTTGAATTTTTCCAAAAAACCAAATCTGGTCAAATTTTGAATTGTGAGCGGTAATAACAGCAACTAAAAATTATCGATCGAACCTGAAAAGAGAGGTTTCTTAAAGGAAATTTAATGAGATTTCCAGTGGTTTTTTTTTCAGTATTTTCAAAACTCAAATGGTCTGGAGATGAGATTATTGTACTGCGACAATTCACGTTTCACTGAGAAAAATACAACATTCGAAATAAGGTCACTATGGTTGAGAATCGGGCATGGGTTCATATAGCTTTTTTTTGTTGGGTTTGAGGTCTAGAAACACCTACCAAATTTTCTGGCATCCTTCACCAAACACAATATATACGGGTATGGAATGTACAGTTTTATCGTTCTTCATGTTTTATTTCTTCCCGGTAGTGTTCACCTACATCATTAATTGTCAATTCTATGTGAACAGAAAACCGTAAGTCCCGACTTGATGTATCGATAGCAACTACATTAAGGAAAAAAAAACAACAAACAAAAAACAAGTTTGACAGAGAGTTGGTTAGTCAGGGGAATGAAGCGAGGGATGAGCACTGGGGAGGAGATAGCGACCGTCTTATCACTGATCAAACACTTGCCCGGAGCTGATAAGCTGAAGCCGTGCCAAAGCAGGCAGGTATTGTATGGCCCTCCCATTCCACATAACGAGAAAGAGAATTATTTATTTGGTCACAACGGCACGTGAAAAACGACTGACAAGTTGGGTGGGCAGTATATCTTCCTCATTTATTGTCAGGGGAACGAATACTATATGGTGACAATCTAGGATGAAATCATTGGAAGTAATCGACACTCATTCGTTTATAACGTAATCTTATATGATTAGTACCTATATAACGTCATATTTTTGCATTAGTATATTATATAATCTATACGGAAATAATCAATACGCATTGCATTAGTGAGCAAGGAGCCAATCAACAGAAAATCAATCATTCACAGGAAACTGACAAAAACATTTCACCGAGTCTAATTTGAAAACTAATTTTACATTCTCTAAGGATCAGAGACCAGTTTTCAATCTTGAAGCAATTTATGGGCGATTAGACCAATAGGAACCTCCACTAACACTCGTAAATCAACCATGAGAAAGAGAATTCGGGCTTTTAGATCAGAAGAAATAGCTGTTTCTTGAAATTCGTGATTGCGTAAGTGCACATTGTGATAATGATGATCCGACGATGGCAAATCTCTTGGCATTTTAGTTGTACTCAGGAACAAACCCTGAAAATAGCCACAGCCGAATGTTAACTAATCGAGCCCCCAGTTTTTATTTTTTATTATTATTTATTTTGCTAATAGAATTGTCTTAAGGACCGAATCCGGAAATGCTGTTTTTATGAGTGGCGTCAAATTTTCTATATGATTCAATCTTTTCCGGAATAACGTCTGATACAGAACTTGAAAAGGTAGATCGAGTTCAGTATAAATGTGTAAGGTTGGCCTTGGGAGCTTTGACTTCCAGAATCGTCAATGCCCTTTTTGCTGATGCTCGAGAACCTCCATTGGCAGCTTGACGAGATTTGCTGGGCAGCAGGACCCTAACTTCCGTCAAAACTAGAGAAAGATTGCGTCCTATTAACAATTTACCTGAAAGATATTAGAAGCTTCGAAAAAAGCTCTTACTACGCAAAAGCTTTATTAACAATCCCCCCTCCTATCTATTTGCGAGTATGTCCTGCCTGCCAGATGCCCGATGGCAATTGGCAACAGGGCTGATCGATGGCTATAGGCAACAAACGGGCTGATCTCTTTCGCATACATGGCAATAAACGAATATAATAATATGTAATAAGTTAAAATGAAATACAAATTTCTTCAAATTAAAATAAAGTACATACAAAAATACGAAAGAGATTTCGAATTGAACAATGAGTATTTAGCCTAACAGCCCGTGGTGTAAGGTGCAAAGAAAGGATTTAGAGGAAAAAGAGTAGAACCCACTACATCCAAATCAACCCAGACGAAAAAAAAAAAAAACCTTCGTTTACAGTAAATGCCCGCTGACGTAAAACATTCTGGAGAAATCCTACTAATCCCCACCTCCTCCCTATCGTTGCCTAGTAGGACTGAGTGGGAAACGGTTTCATTAAAAAAGGGAGCCTCAAAAGATTTGAAGCGTTCGTAGGTATAAACCTCGGAGGCAGAGATGAGGTGATACAGCGTTTCCGGGAGGTCAGCACTGCATATTGAACAAATTACAGAGCTATCGAAGCGGTTGGCCATTGAATGAATGAATGAATAGTGCGTTTATTCCAGAAAAAGGTATTAAAGTTAGTGCAAGTTTTACAATATTTGGAATATACCCCTCAGCCATAGGGCGGACCCTGTGCGGCGAGGGGGAGTTAGTTGAGATGCTTACAAAGATTACTAACAGAGATCAATATTATATATCTAACAGATTTTACACAAGATTATAATTAATAAAGTTTAGCCTATCATACATATACACTAGTCGGTAAGTTCTTACAATTATCTATACCTTCCGATATTAACCACGAAAATATTTTATTTTTTATAAGCAGAACGGGTAAAATTTGACGGTTCTCTCAGTTTCTCCGGTAAGTTTCTTATCATGAATGGCAAACTGTAGAAAACGTGCTTAGACGTACTCCAGAGCGTTGTTTTTGGTGCTGGCACGACAGCTTACGACGTTAGGCGAAAAGTATACGGAGTGGTTTTGGAAAAATCGAAGAAATCGGGATGTTTGTGAAAAAATGCGAGGGAAGACTTAATACATAGCTGGTTAATTGAAAATACTCTAATATAGTTGAACAGATTAACAGTTGGGAAACGACGAGGTTTTTTTGCAATAATCTCAAGTATGGATTTCTGAATCACATTTAGCGGGTTAAGAATAGTGATCGCAGCCCCTCCCCATGCAAGAATCACTCGGCAGAAAGAGTGGTTCGCATATCTTATTTGAAGTCTGTTCGTAAATAATGACTAGTTATTTCCAAGATACAAAGCACTCTGCCTGGGACTTAAGGGAGAATTTTGAGGGCAATAACTATAAGAAGACGAAGACGTCCTCCCCAAACCAGTACGCCATAGATTATTGAGAGAAACATCCAACAAATCCTGCTTTTTCCCGTAAATCAAGGTCTCTGCATGTCCATAAACTTACTAAATCTGTATCCTTAAGGATGCTCTTCAGTTGCAAAGTCCAGTTAAACTTTGGATCAGGAAAATTTTGGGTGAGGGACAACAATCTCTCGAAGCAAACTCTGGGAAGTCCAGATTGAGGCATGGCTAGGAGTTCACTCCACCAGGCAAACATCGCCATGGCTATCAAGGATTTTACGTGACCAAGGCCCAGTTCCAATCTAACTATGCAATTTGACATGTTACGCGCTGAACCCATAAGTGACTTGAAGGCCTTAACCTGAACACGTTCCAAGATTTCTGCGTAATGAAAGGCCCACACTTCGGAGCCATAGTGCATAGTATCAACTAAAGCCCCCGAGAAGAGCTCATACAAGCTTCTGGAGATGCGGCCTAAGACTTGAAAATAACTGACCAGACGTTCTCATACAGCGGTTCCATTTTAATCAATATAAGCGCACAGTTTGGGAAAATAAAGAGACAACTTGCGAGTGTGAGGGAAGGCGGGATAGCGACCTTGTCCTTCAAAGGCTAAGAAGGTTGTACCATGGTAACACGTCAACACGAGATTTAGGGATGGTTATGGGTGATTGACGAAGGCTCAAGCTGAACCGCCCCTGCCCATCTCTAGATCATATTTGCAAGTTTAACGAATCGAGAAAGATATTTACCGCCTCTAAACCTATAAGGCCTATCCCGGTACAAGCTAGTATTGAGCAATTTCTCAGAGACGAACCTGGAATGTTACTACAATTGAGAGGTAGTAATGGTGGGGGGGATAACAGTACCCAAAATTATATATTTGCGGATGCGCAGAAGCAATTTCTTATTATTGCTCTAAGAAATACAGGTATGAACCAAGATCGATTCAAGATTGCTTCCAATGCATCTTACATCTTATGGTTAAGATAGAGCTCAAATTTTTATTCAACTATTGTAGTTTCAATAGTGAAAAATATGAGTTTCATGAAATACATCTGTGGTCACGCGTGAATGCGTCCAATTACTCGATGAGAGAGCAATGTAGAGGGAGTGTTTTAGAAGCTAATCGGAATAATTCGTGGTATACCGCTATCAACGAAATAGGGGGAAATAGCTTGAACGTTATTCCTTGAACAACAAATGTTGCGTTCACGCAAGGGCCATTGACTCCATTGCAATGAAATCTATTACAATAATTTGAAATTCAATCAGTAAATCCACAGGTAGATACTCTTTGTCATAAACATAAAATCTTGTGATTCGAAAACTGCTCCATCTAATTTTAGTTCGCGCATCCACTAAAGCTGTGTTGCGCAACAGAACGTCAGCACTTTACCAACCTGCCCAACAAAACAGATCGACAGATAAAAATTAATTCTTTCCCTGTTTGTTTAAACAAGGTACTATTTTCTTGACAGCTAAGTACCGTTCAATAGTATTATAGAATCTGACGTGCTCATCGCCATCCACGTATGATATAACTTAATATTATTCTAATTCTGTTGGTTTATTATTTTCAATAATGAACCTTAGTAATCGACGACAAAAAAAGAAAAAAAACAATTTTAATGCTCCCCCCACCCCATCAAACTTTGTTTTTTACGTTCCAAGATGTGCAGAATCCGAAAATCGAATCTTTGAAAAATCGTCCATCCTATTAATTTGGACAAGTGAAGCGTAGGTAGGTGTTTCATCTCAGTTCGTGGATTTCAGTTGTTCTATTTGTGAATTTCAGCATCGTGTCCACACACAGTGTATCGCACCATTCCATGCCCTTACTTTCACCTGCACCCTTATGGGATATAAGCTCGTGCGTCATGAAATACTGTGATGGCTATTTTCTGTTTTAATCAAACTAGAAAGCTGAAATTTGAGTGGCATGATGTTAATTTGAGATGACTCGAGGGCTTTCCAACGTTAGATGTCAAAGGATCTTGCAGAGTACACTCTCACTTGCAGAGTACTGGTACCTGTAAGTTATGATATCAGCTTTTGTTTCGCAGAGAGGAACCAGTAAATTTTGAGTTCACGGAGATATATTTAAGACGAAGTCATCCAACTGGAGTCTAGAAGTCAATTACAAGGTATGGAAACAGTGATCAGCTGAATGCCCTTGTGGCTAATTTTGTTCCCGATCGATCAAACGCGCTGAAATATAAATGGGACTCTGTTTATTGCATCTAGATGGGAGAGGCACGATTTGAAGGACGGAGGTAACTGTACCACTAACTAAAGGGTGTTTCAAAAAGAACGCCGGATTTGAAAAGGCAGCCATCATTGTTTTTTTTCGGCAGCATTGTTTTTGTCATTTTTGGTATCGGTTATCATCGAGGTTTCGTGTTGTGAAGGAATTTTGTTTTAGAAATGCATCGTCAAACAGTCACGGTTTTGTGTGGGATTAGGAGTTGAGGTTTGATTGGTCCGTTCTTCTTTGAAGACGAAGATGTGAATGCAGTCACTGTGAACGGAGTTAGGTACCGAACAATGATCACTGATTTCCTATCGCCCCAATTGGATTAAATGAACATCGAGAACCTTCGGTTCCAGCAAATGGTACAACGTGTCACACTTTCAGAGAAACAATAGCACACCTGTGCTAGAGGTTCCCAGACCAACTCATCTCGTTGTGAAGAGACCAAGTCTACCCACCTCGATTATGTGACTTGACTCCATGTGACTTTTAATGTGGGGTTACACTAAGTCACAAGTCCATGAGAACAAACCCACAAATGTGGCGGAAATTCAACGTGTCCTAGGCCAAATCGATGCAGATGTGTGTGATCGGGTTATGGTGAATTTCGTGAACAGGGTGATTGCGTGTAGGGCTAGCAGGGGAGGGCAAATGCCCGATGTTGTTCTTCACGTTTAATCCTCAAGATCTCCTGAATTGTTTTTGCTTTTTTGTGAAAATAAATTAATTTTACAGCCTTTCCAAATCCGGCGTTCTTTTTGAAACACCCTTTACAGACTAAGTCACTCGCGACGAAGTAGTGGAAACCCATTTCAATAAAAACGAAGCAAAATAGAACGTTGTCTAGATTTTCACGAAAATAATGAGTTACACAGTTAAATCGACCCTTTATGTCTAATAAACATGGATCAGTGATTTATCTGGAAGGGTTATTCTAATATAGAAATAGCAAACCTCTGTGTAATAATTTGAAGCGTTTTTTGATTTGTATAAGTCGTTAAAAGTTTTGAGCTGAATATTTTGGAGTTGTGATGCTATCCATAATAGGGGCCATTATAAAACGAAGATGTCCCAGGAAACGATCCTATTTGTTCTTCGTAATCTATAGCTACCCGTCCTCTCATACCCAAGATCTCTGAAAATTTGGCGTTGGGATATAAAAAAGTTTCACAGCAATTGGAAGTGAGGCAGCAAACATACCTACGTGTTTTCATTTTCTAAGATATCCACTTATCCTAAGATTCCTCACAACAGGAGTGGACGGCTCTGAAATTAGTGTCTTCATCGACCAATCAACAGTGTCAAGAATAACTTTCCCCGCTTCCATAGGATTTTAATGCAATTTTCAAGGATTATGTTGATCAGAGGATAGAGTGTCTTCTATAAACTTCGTCGCAAACAGATAAAAGGTAGCATTTAATACAAATTCTTACATTATGCAGAACTTCTGCAGGTTGCATTCGATTTCGATTAAATTCATAGTGTTGCATGAACAGAAGAGGAAGATGTTCTGTTATGATGTAATTTTCTAGGGTAAAATATTGCAAACAAAAATGGGAAATTCTCGTTAGAGGCACAATGTCAAGTTTTCATCGGATTTCACTGAATCTCTGAACTACTGAGTTCAAGCCACCACATTTTTCGTCAGAAAAGTGTAATACGCAAAAATAAGTAGACATTTCGATTCCCAGACAAAAGTTAATTCCCTCCACTGATTTCTACAACATTCGGTAGTGAGAAAGCAAATATATCTACAAGTCCGTCATTCATATTAGTATTTCTCTAATAACGAAGTGAAGTTAAGGATCGATTGTCTATGCTAATGCCTTGTCACAATCAAAACTAAAGTAAGTTTTAGTTAAGTTATAATTAAATTATCAATGATTTTGCTGGATATATTCTAGAGAGTCTATTGCGGTCGGTTTGGCACGTGCGCATCTATAAACGTCAATTTGTTATGGACCGGTTTAGAAAATTCTAAAATTCCAATTTTTCGGGTTGTACCAGTAATCTCGGAACATTGATCAATCAATACTTGATAATAAGAAGGGGGAGGGGGGGTTTTTAATAATATAACTATAGAAACAATTAGGTACAATTGTACTACAATAATTATTGTACTACAAATTTAATGAGTACAAATTTGTGAAAAGAAATCGTTAACTATCAGTTTTTTGGCGAAAAAACTTGTCCTAAATAATATTAATGTATTCGAAGAGTTTGGTTTTACGTTATTAGGTGTGGTTGCTAACAGGGAGTTTATTAGAGGCGGATAATCGTGGTAACTGGACAAGCCTTCAACAAGAATTGAAAATATAAAATTGGGCGATTGGCATCCGGTTTCTGATTGGTTTTCGAATGGCTTCATTCCCACAATCGACGTGCATTACTAAAGTTTGAGAAGAATGCTCCATTGGAATATCTAGAATACGTAGGAATGCACGTCAGAGGGAATTGAGGCAATTAGCACTTCTCAAAGTCTTAAGTGTTCATAAACCATATATCACAGAGTATAAGAGTTCGTGTATCCATCTGTATAACGACCTCGTTAATGGACTCTCAGGACAGTCTGATTGACAGCATTGAGACAGTTCTCAAACCATTGGAACGCCGAAATCTATTCCGTCTACTGGAATACATCTCCCCAGATACTGGGGGATCTGCACTGATTCTAAAATCTCCAGGAAAGAATGTCTGCGTAATTGCGGATAATCATTTTCTATGATTGTTGCCGTTGAATCCTTAGGGCGCACGCGTTCAATTACACAGCAATGCGCGGATTTGGAACTTCGCACTGTCAATTCAACTCTTAGGTACCTTAATTCTGTTCAAGTTTGTTGACATTTTGTTTTGATCGATATTTTCCAAACACAAATTAAAACAGTGTGTTCTACATTTGTTTTGTTCAATCCGGAAGGCTGAATTTGTTCAATCCATTCTTCCCTTTCATTTGATGAGCAAAGAGAAACATTTCATTTAAATTGCTACAACTTGATCTAATTGATCTATTTAATACCTACTATTTTCCAATTTCTCTCTTCCTGTTCCTCTGCATATTCATGAGTGCAAATAAAGCTATCTATCAAATCTATCCACCTAACATTATCTTGCATTTAAACTTGAATTTTTTACCGTGATTCACTAAGGTGTAGCCTTTGAAAAGTTTATTGAATGAAAAGGTTTCAAAGAAATTTTCCGATCTCCACGATTTTTCTATCTTTTTGCAAACATTTATTTATTTCAAAACTTTTATTTTACTTCATACTTTTGCAGCATCTTTTCAAACATTTTCAGGTGTTCGATTTTTTCCTCCTAAATCTACTATACTTGAGCTGATTTTATGATCTTTCGATAGTAAGTACATACTTTTCGAGGACATAAGTACAAAATGCTCATGAAAAGTGAGAGAATGTGAATAAAAGTGAAATTTAGAGATTAGAGAGTGAAAAATTTTTCACTAAAGATCCAGCTAAACTGGAAGATGTCGTGTGAATGATTTCAGCTTCCTCTTAACGCATAGGCCCTCGTGACTTGAGGTGCCCTGGGTGTTTTCATTCGATTCATTGAAATGAGTTCCACGATTTATTTTAAAAAAAGAACGTCGTTTAAAAGGTATAAGAGTTGTTGATTTTAGCGAATTTTCGTAGAATATGAAGCATCTTGCGTAACATTTTGAAACGATAATATTTCAGGAGAAAACTTTCCACAATAATATTCGTATATCCACACCTGGAGGATTCATACTCGACGGCAAGCGGTTCGGAGCTCAAATTTGAAGGAACATCACCAAGAGGTCGATAAACTGGAATCCATACGATTCCAGTGATTCTGGGAGCGACATTTTTCAAGGAATAAAAGTTTTAGCAGAGTATGAGAAAAAAGGAAAAAAATGTACCGACAGGAAACGCGGGCACTTTTTTTTTTTTTCAACGCAAAATCTCCAGCGCTGCAAATTCTTTCATGGGGTTTATTATTCAATTGGCTTGCGTTCATGATTTGAATTTATACTAACCGCCGTACGCATGTTTCACACGTGATAGAGCGATTATTGAATTTTCCGGACATATGCATAGAGCACGTAAATCTATTCTCGACCAAAATACCTATTTGGATTGATCAGTTGATCATATTTGTATGCCTCCTGAAATTCAATAATCGCTCTATCAACTGTGAAACACGCACACTCCAAAGCTTAGTAGAAATTCATATCATGAACGCAAGCCAATTAAATAATAAACCACAGTGAAAGAATTTGCAGCGTTTTGTGTTACCAAACCAGGCGGTAAATTTTGCACGACGATTACGATTGCTTGGCCCAAAAGACACTCATCCAAGTGAATTTGGACAGGAATGCCCAGAATATACATGAAGTTCCTTAGAAGAAGAAGCAAAGGTAATCATTTCAGTCTGCTATCTGAATTTCGAGCTAATTTCCACTGCTTTTTATTTATTTATTTTTTATGGTTATCAGAATGCTTCAACCCGTGTATCGGCTACAAAGCCTTTTAGAGTTCACTCCAGTATCCACATTACTACATCACTACGTCACTAGGTTACTGATATCAAAACAAAAACAATAATAATAATAATAAACCAAAATAACGCAAATGTTGGCACCATAAATCGGGCCATACATCGGGAATGGTTTGATCCTACGGACCTGGGGAAGGGCTCATTCGATTCCTCGTGGATTGTTCTTCAAGAAGAGTACAAATTTAGGCCGCCTTGACTTTTTTTTTGAGGTTTTTAGGGATTTTACAAAACTTTGACAACCCTTAAAGGGCACTTTAAATTAAGTGAGAGAGCTGGCTCAAGAATTGGGGCGTCGTCGGACCAATTTTTTATTTTTCCTGAAAATTTCAGATCTTTTGCTTCAGCCGTTTGGGAGAAATCGTGCGTACGGCGTACGGACGGAAAATTTTGTATTGCAGATTCGGATTCTACACCCTTTGAAACGTAAACCACGAAATTTTCAGGGGGGGTTAGAATTTTTTTTTTTCAAGAGCGTTTACAATGGTTTATTATTGAATAATAAACCTAAATTGAACTTTTGCTAATTAAATACTTGAAATTGCTTTTCCAAGTCTATCCACTAATTTACCTCATATTATGAATCGTATACAAGCAATTTATGTGGCCAAGGGAATTGCATACCATCGGGGATAATGCATACCATTCGTTAATTTTCAACTTGGAACAATAGATTGTACGCAAGATATTCCTTCTTCCCAAAATCTATAACAGAATGAGATTCTGTTTTAAAATGATTGAGTACAGCAAATTCAGTGTTTTCGAAAAAAAATCTGAGTTTTTCTGCATTAGTACCACTGTGCGACCTACGGAGGAATTTGTTCTTATTCGATGTGTAGCAGTACATTTCACGAAAAATAAATCAATAAATTGAAAGAGAAGGTTATGAAAAATGTATTCCGCTTCAAACACAATTTCTGTGGGAGCCTTAAAATTTTGTTTGAATTTTCAGTATACATCTTAATAAAATTTGATGCGTATTTTGATGATTCAATTTTTTTCGAGGAATAATCCGCTATAAAAACTAAAAACGATCATTTTTAGCGATGTTTCCATTTTTAGTGTTTTTTTCCCAACATTTTTCAAATAATATTATGAAATGAATTTAATGAACAATGCAATAATTTATTTGTATATTTTTTTTTAGATAGCACCAATTTACTGTGCTATGAAAATGTCCAGCGGTTGGCCGTAGTTAATGCGGGTTAGATGTGACACAAACCGAAGTCTTCCAAATACGAAGACTGCGATTTGACGCTCTCCATCCATTATTGTTGAAATCGCATACTTTCGGCAGAAAAAATCCATCCAAAATGACATCAAATAAGTGAATTTACTGGTTATCGTATAAACCTCAACATTTTGAATAGAACTACTACGTAAGGTAATAAAAGGCAATCAGTTTATGTAATGAAGTGAGCTCCTCACTGCACAATCAATAATAGGTTGCCGGTCCACTTACTTGAGATCAGGGAAGAAGTTATCTCTGTGTGTTAAGGTGTTATCGTGGAAAAGATTAGTTATATGCATAGATAAAGGTAACGATTTAGTACATAAATGCTCTTAAGTTACCTCTATCAAACATAAATTTCTTACCTGGGCCGATTCAGGCCACAAATATCATATCGTTAGTATAGTTCTTGATGGATATACATGCGTGTTATCAGTTCTAATGTCATTTAATATAAATAGAAGATTCGGAAATTTATCACCCACATGAACCGAATAACTTCCTGTCATAATTTTAGAGTAGTTGCAAATGTATGTGTGCCAGACTTAATCACAAATACTTTGAATGACGTTTATAGCCATTAAATGGGACTAACTTAGTAAATAAGTGGCACTACAAAATACCGAGAAGTAGTGGAATTTGACAGCATAAATTATCATCGAAATTACACTGTTATGGTATATAAGAATCATTTAAGAAGATAATAAGAATGGTATACAATAATTTGTTCAATTTAGATGCCAAGGAAGTTTTCCATAATGGATATGAATGATACAAGAAATACACGAGTAAAAATTGTTGACACTCAAATTCTACATCGCGCTTAGGATGGTGCCTACTGCATTTATATGAAAGATTCGCATTTTAAGGTAAACGTGAGTTACTAGATGAGTTGAAAGGATGAGCTGAGTAGCGTGCGAAATCAGAGAAAATAGGAAGTACGCTCTCACTCGAGGTATTTTCAAGCCGGTGAAGTTTAAGCAATAAAATGACAAGCTGAACAATCAATAATGAAATCGAACAGTTGACCGGAGCAAAGGTAGCAGAGATCAGTAGGAGGAGTTGAATCTCACTTGATGGGCAATAAAGTGCAGACACCACTTCTCCACTTATCTCGAAGCCACCAGTTTGAGGAGCACGTTGATTATAATAGTACGCTAGATCCAAGAACGAGTGTCAACATATGGGTATCAAATGTCGTAGAAATGCACTGGAGTCATAGAACGGCGGGGTGGCACCGCCTCTGTCGGCTGGAAGAGTTAGATCTGGCAGAGAGACTGTCAAGATCTCCACTTCCAACTGGCAGAGGTGAGCTTTTTTTGCTGTCCAGACGGCGTGTGCGAAGCGGACGAGGGCGAAGCACCGCGAATCGCGTCGATTTCGAAACAAAATGGGATGGCAGAACCAAGGGAACTAACTCAACCAATATAGCAAAATGCTGGACATTAATTTTTGGGGACTTTAGAGGGAAAGAGAACTCGGATGATACTTTTTGGTTTGTTTTTATGTTTTCGGAACAACTAAAAAACAGGATCGAGAACGACGAATATATAGGGAAGTGGTATCTTGTTTCCCCACCACGCCCTAAGGAGGAGCTGTGGGCAGGGGAGGTACTCGTTATATCTGATAATCAAAATCAAACATTTGCCCAGCGCATCACCCACCTACTTCCCGCCGCGTCAGGTGCGCCATACCCCCCCCCCCCTTCATACCCTCACCATATTGTCCTCACTATCTATCACAACGTCTCTTTGACACTCTTCGTCACTTCTTACGACTAACTAACCGCAATAAATAATAACAAATGTTAACGTAATCTCAAATTAATTTTTTTTTTCAGAATCAGGAATGAGGCTTCGCTCAGCTTTTCCAACCATACATCTACACCAGAGTAGGAACCGAAGTCTGATGTTATATACTTCTATGAATTAAGAGTACAAACGCTGCAAATTATTATAAAAATTTGTTTCATTCTTGTATTAGATCACAGGACTACCAGAACTGGACTGAAGACAACACGGCAACACGTAGAAACCCAACTGAAATTTATTGAGCTGAAATAAAAATACAGGCAAAGAGAATGCCTCCGCTTGTTCTCCTCAACTGGATTGAAGCTTGAAAGATAGCTTTATGGATTAGTATAATCATAAAGCATCTACAGTGCTATTTGGTCTCTCGCCAGCCAGGCGCCTCATATGTTATTTATTTTTTTTTTTTCGTGATTTATTAATCGCAACTGAAAAATCAAATACACTTCATCTAGCAATTTTACATATCAATATAGGTACACTCCAAGAGGGTAGGTTTACAGCACAACCTAGACCTTTATTATACAGGGTGTCCCAGGAGTTAGGCTTAGGCTTAAGACAATCCGTCTCCTACGTGTCCTACAACTCATTTCCGACCAAAAGTGCCTCTTAGCAATTTTTTTTTAGAGGCTTCGTTTTCGAGTTATTCGCGATTTAAATTTTTTTCGTGTTTTCGATATTATGTCACTAAAACTTTTATAACTCCTTCAATTTTAAAGATAAATCAAATTTGAAGACTCCATCCTCAAATCTCGATGAATATCATCGTTTCGCAACCAAGGAGCTCCAACTATACTTCTCATATTTTATTCTGAAAGGTTTGGATTTTCTTAATATTTGATTTCTTGGCACAGCCCCAGATCTGTATCCATAGGTCCAAATAGGGCGAAGGATCTGCTTATATATACGCAGTTTGTTGTGAAGAGAGAGATGGGCCTCCCCATCAAACTGTACTTGATTTCAAGAGAGACTTTCTTCTTTTCTATGTGTTTATTCCAGTTTAATTTGGAGTCAAGTGTTTTTTCCAAGTATTTAACTGCTTCAGTATGCGGTATTTCATTCGAATTGATCTCAACATCCAAGATTGGGACTTTTCGGTTAGTGAAATTGATGTGGGCTGATTTTGATTCGTTCAGCTTCATTCTCCGCATCTTGGTCCACTCATTGTTGATGAACTTGGAAGTTGTGCAAATCGGACGTCTACGTAACCGATTGTGGTTGACTCTTTCCAACAATTAACGTTTGTAATAGACCAAGAAAACAAAATGATTATCACCCCTTCAGAAGTTGTTGTTTTACGTTTCAAGACAAGTAGATTTCAAAACCCGAATGAAAAAATTCGTCCGTCCTCCGTAAGCCAGGAGAAATTTTTCACAGAAACTACTGGAACAAAGATTACGGAATTAGGGAGAAAAAATTCAACATCGATCCGGAATGTGCGTTCTCAGCATTTCAAACAAGCAACCCCATGCGATAATATTGAACGATCAAACTACCAGAAAAACAACTTTTAATATACGATCAACTTTTAACTGACGGTCGTACAATCGCTCCCTAATTGAAAAAACGGTCAGGCAGATGGAGTGGTTGCAGACCCGTTCACCAATCGGTGGCTGGTGATACGCAAGGCTGGCGACAGACTAAACATCACGGTTGATGCTGTACGATTTTACTCTCCATAACTCCATCTCCCAAGCTTCAATCCAGTTGAGGAAAATATGCGGAACGGCATCTTGCTTGGGGCTCTTTTTGCCGGTTTGTTGTTTATCTCGTTATATTTCAGCTGAATTTTCCAAGTGTGGTTCCAAGTGTAATAGGAAGCATTATCTCTGGTTGTATAGTACAGTTCTGGCAGTCCAGTGATCCGCGTAGAAGTGTTATCTAATACGGAAATAATAAACCTTTGTACCATAATTTGCAGCGTTTTTACTCTTAATCCATTAATTATTTGATATTGAACGCAGTCTAAGGTACATTACCTAAACTCGGAACCTCCTCGGCGATTCCATATATTGTAATTGCATTTAAGATGAAAATACTCGGCCTACAGCCTTCTAAGCGGTCAAGCGCAGACCTCCAGTTGCAAGCTCGTTTTCGCTGCCTCGTTCCCTTAAGTGGGAAGAGGTTCATCATACAAAAACGTAGGGGTCACGCACCAAAGTATTCACCACGATCGACGTTGCGAAACTTTGCTAATCGCATAAAAAGGTTCATTGCAGAGCCTGACCTGAACGGATGCTTCCATGAATATAAGAGTTATCCTTTCAGTTCTGTTGCGCAGGTCATCATAAGCATCAAACAACAGGTAACGTGTGAAATTTTGGTATCACTGTTAGACAATAACTTCCACCTTTCCAAATGTTTGTTTCCGCGATAGATTACGGACTTCAATTTGATGATCCAACTAACGATTTCTGCAGATAGGATACTTGAATTGTGGAGTGTTTTCCGGTGGAATTAGGATGTTCCAACCTGGCTCAAAAGTCGCGACACGTCAAGATCTGCTCCATCAGATTCTTAGCTTTCATTGTAAACAAGACGGCAGTTCAATAACGTACGGTAACCCAACTGAATTCATCATTCTCCTTTGGGTTTTGTCTTCTTGACTTCTTATTCGAGCACCGTTTCCAGAGAGCGCGGTCACAATCCAGGAGTTTCTCCGTAGTTATTAATTATTTCTCTAGGATTTGGATGCGGCAAGCTCACGGGTTTAGATGATAGGCTGATTCTGATTGAAGAATTTCTTCTAACAACGATCGTTTCAAGGGATGTCATAATTTGATTTTCATTGATTTGCATAACGTTTCAGTTGTTCATTGTCTCTGACGATAACTAGCGTAAACATTTTTATTCCATGGAAACGATAAATATTTTCAACTTCCGCTTTTAAAACATTAATTTGGCATCCCGAACATCGCTAAGAATGATTTAGGTAGGTTAGCGTGGGTGCTTTAAGAACTTGATTTTCTGTTTTGAGCTAAATTGTTTCCAGGGTCCTTCGGAAGGGATACGAGGAATCAACATTCAAACTGGTGGCCTGAATGGACATTAATTTCTTTGTAATATTTGAAGTTTTCAAGAAGAAAAATGGAAATGAAACAATGAAAGTCCATTTGCGCGGGATGAACTTTTCAAAATGATGACAATTTTGATCAATTTCTAACGTTCTAATTTATAGCAGTCATCCTCTTCTAAATAATAATCGGCTATTAACAGTTAATAATGCGAACTAAAAACGAACTTTGGAAGGACAATTTTTTTGTTCACGCATAATGTTGACCACCGAATTCATTCTATAGTATTTTACCGAAAGAACCTTAACACGCATCTCAATCACACTTCAGTCATGACCTTTTTATCTGATAACGTTAGAAATTTGAAGTACAAAAAAGAAAATCTTCAGAGATAATGGCTCCTATGATGGACAGCGATAGTTGGTCCTTCTCAATTCTTGAATCCGTCGCCTTGGGAGATGAATCAGACGCCTTCAAGCGTTTGGGACACCCTCTGAGCGTGGCGGAGCAATAAACCGCATCCAGCTCAATGGAAGGGGCAACTATACCATTCCATCACCTCACACACCCTAATGATTTTCACTTGCAACGAAAGCAAGAGACATGTGTTTGACTTCCTCAGTTTCCAAACCACCAAAATCGTTCAGCACTCGTTAGAAGCCTCTCCATCTATCACGTAATCTTTCGCAAAGAAAGCTTCCCCTCCTGGCTTCAAATAATTGTTTGCCCATTCTGAATTTCCTGATTTTGTTTACTCAATTTTGATCGTAATTTACGGAGGATTTCGATATGGAGATACCGATAGATTGTTCATAAGATAAGGAGGGAAGAGGAGAAAACATGGGCTACAAGGATGGAAGGCATGAGGAGAAGAGAGAAACCGTGATATCTGTGGCGATGAGATGATGAAGGGGTCACGTATCGTGCGAAATATACCAAAAAAGAAAGTGTAAATACGTATGTTTAGTGAGAGCTGTAAACGGCGCGGTACAATGAACTAAAATGGCGGAGTAGTAAGACAACAGGAGAGTATAAAAAGCGACAGGTGCTAACACAACTTTATTGATAATAAAATAAGACGAAGTTTGGTGAGCATAAGGGCACTTTAGCCTGAAGCCGCCGTCAATTGATGGGTCGAAATGGCCAGTAAAAAACGACCATGATCAACTTGGTATGCTAGGACGCTAAAGCTTTCAATCTTATCCATAAAAATCAATGTTTGTTTCCATGCTTCCTATAGACGGCTAAACTGCCGGACTGATATTGACGAGACCGGTCGTAAAATTATCAGCGAGTTCTGGTGCACAACATAAGCTAGGTAACCTCAGGTAGATAAGGTAGAGGTGCATAACCTCTATAACATCCTTCCATCAATTTGTTTGGTTCCCGAACTGTTGTTATTACGGCTGCTGATTGTTTGTTAGCTGACAACTTTGACATAATTTAATGCTAGTATTTTTTAATTCAAGCCGATAGCTTTCAAGTAGATAGCAACCGCGGGATCCTGGGGGTCTTCAACCTAGCAACTATCGCAAGGAGCTACAAATGAACGAGCACAAAGGATTCAGGATATAACAATGAGGTGATGGATTGGACTATTGCGATTGGACGGTTGTGTTTGCGATACCCGGAGGATATTGCTGGAGTTAAAAAAGCTTAAGGTCCACCCAAGCTTAGCAGTTTCAAGAAACGGGAAGGAACAACTATAGATATACATCACACTCCCGGGGCTTTCCAAAGTATTTCCCGTATGGCATATGCTGCCAGTTCGAGGTAAAGGGGCGTCAGGGCAGCCACCATTGAAGAACAGTGTGGAGAAGAGTAACAGCTCATTAAAACCATAGTGGCTCATAAAGCGCAGCAATCAAGAAGTTACCTGTTTGTTTATTTAAGATATCTTTAAGATATCCTAAATTTAAGATATCATAAAGATATCCTAAATTACTGTAACTAGAAAACTCGAGGAGAAATATTTCTCGAGGTATACGCACTCTTGCTCAGACAGGATCCTTAGCATGGACATGGGCAAAAACGTGTGTTTGTATCTCCAATTCAGTTTGTTGCACCATGGATTTTAAAAATCATCAAGACTAATCGGAACAACGTTGGTTATGAATATCCACTGTTCAAATTTATCCCAACAAAAACCCGATGCTTATCAGCAAA
Organism: Creontiades dilutus; assembly: GCA_031894815.1. NCBI lineage: Eukaryota > Metazoa > Arthropoda > Insecta > Hemiptera > Miridae > Creontiades > Creontiades dilutus. The sequence goes on along the minus strand of JAVIWC010001049.1, from coordinate 1,231,199 downwards.
AAAAAAAGGAAGGGGATCCAATGAAGAGGCACGAACCGAAAGGAACTAAACATTAGCGAAAGCATCATTATTTTGAGAATATTCCACGCTTTTTTTGGCAAAGGAATCAATATGAGACGCGGTTTTAGGTGTGATAGCCTTTGGACATCCAGTAGACGTGTTCAAAGTGTCTAGACAACGTCTAAAAAACTGGTTTTGATACATGAACACAAGTCTACACCTACTTTATAATAAATAATTGAAAAATATAGAGAGTTTGAGTGGGTTGGGCATTTTTACTCTTGAGATTGCTGAGCTCGAATAATAAGATATTATTTAAATGACACAGAAGTTATCCAGTTTCATAGTAATATGCCTCATGATGTCAGAAAAGAAGCCTCTGAACATTATGTCACAGGAATGAACGAAGAGTAACTCAATTCCACACATTTTTGGTTCAACAAAAAGCAAGGAGGAAGTGTAGTACTTGTGAGAGACTACAGGTAGGTTGGGCTATCTCTGCCCATTTCGATTAGATATCACGCTGGAGACGCGTTACCTACTTACTTGAAGGACAATGGACACTCGAACCGGCGCAAAAGGATCCGAATAATAAATCCCTTCATCACACGTGAATCAACTTCAACAGCGATTCTACGGTATAACCTTATTGCATTGAATACTCTCGGGATTACGTGGTTCAAAAAACATTTTAATATGCAGCAAATTGTCGAGTAAAGGTTTTAAATTCAGTTTTCGAGCTACACATGACTCCTGTCGTGTTTTAATCATTATTATTCTCACCATGTGACTGTATCACCAAGCTACAGATAAAACTCTGACTCTTGCATTACTATTAGTCTAGCTTTTTCGTAGTTACATTTTCGTTCAAGAAAAACTAACATTCAGAGGTTATATTGATCATTAGTACCATTGCAACCCAAAGACAAGCCCCCACCCCCGCTAAAATCGTTATTTTCAGACAGAAAAGATGTTTTTAGGACGTCCCTCTGAAGCACAGCTTCGTCAGTAGAGGGAACCCTGTTAGAATCGATCCAGTGGGGTGTGGAACAACCCCAAACAAGAGGAAAAAAACTCCATACAAATACGTTTCAAGCCAATTTGAGACCGATCCCGTGAAAAAAAAAAAAAAAAAAACTGCAAATTCTATCACTGGGGTTTATTATTCAATTGTCTTGCGTTCATGATTTGAATTTCTACTAAGCTTTGGAGTGTGCGTGTTTCACAGGTGAGCGGAATTTCAGGAGATATGCATAGAGCACGTAAATCTGTTCTCAACCAAAATAAATATTTGGATTGATCAGTTGATCACATTTGTGTGCCTCCTGAAATTCAATAATCGCTCTATCACTTGTGAAACACGCACACTCCAAAGCTTAGTAGAAATGCAAATCATGAACGCATGCCAATTGAATAATAAACCCCAGTGAAAGAATTTGCAGCGTTTCATGCATATTAGAATGCTTCAACCCGTGTATCGGCTACAAAGCCCCTAGGAGTTCACTCCAGTATCCACATTACTACACCACTACGTCACTAGGTTACTGCTATCAAAACAAAAACAATAATAAACCAAAACCCCAGTGAAAGAATTTGCAGCGTTTCATGCATATCAGAATGCTTCAACCCGTGTATCGGCTACAAAGCCTTTTAGGAGTTCACTCCAGTATCCACATTACTACACCACTACGTCACAAGGTTACTGCTATCAAAACAAAAACAATAATAAACCAAAATAACGCGAATGTTGGCACCATAAATCGGACCATACATCGGAAATGGTTTGACCTACGGACCTGGGGAAGGGCTCATTCGATTCATCGTGGAAAGTTCTTCAAAAGAGTCCAAATTTAGGCCGCCTTTACTTTTTTTGAGGTTTTTAGGGATTTTACAAAACTTTGACCACCCTTAAAGGGCACTTTAAATTAAGTGAGAGAGCTCGCTCAGGAATTGGGGCGTCGTCGGACAAACATGGATTTTTCCTGAAAATTTCAGTTTATTTGCTTCAGCCGTTAGGCGGACGGACGGAAAATTTTTTATTGCAGATTCGGATTCTACAGCCTTTGAAACGTAAACCATGAAATTTTCAGGGGGAGTCAGAATTTTTTTTTTCAAGAGCGATTACAATGGTTTATTATTGAATAATAAACCAAAATATAGGCGTAAGACGAACATTTTGTCGACGCTGCCAGCCCGCAATTCCAAACCTTTTCTTTTGGCATGGTACATGCTCAGCCCTGGACTAACCAGCTGAAACATGTCACGAGGAACTGGAACGCGAGAGGGGAACGCGGGAGGGTTTCGCGGGAATTATAATACATTATGTTTATATTCTAAGCTAAGAATAATGTACTTCCTTTTATGGAAGTTAGTGGTGAGTCATCATAAGCGCTATAATCCTTTATAGTTCTGCGAGAACCTGAGCAGCGAGTCCTCATTTACTTAATCAGTCTAACAGCATTATTACGACAGATATATTTTAGTTAGTATACCACGGAGATCAGTAATATTAGGGCACATCATTCACATAGGTAAAGCCGAAATAGAAGACACGGAAATAGCAAATTGAAACCAGCAGAAAGATAAGAAATTAGCGAAAGGAAAATCCCAAAAATAGCATGGATCAAGCATGTTTTTTGAATTTCAGCCGCAGGCTAGAAGCAGTAAGAACCCGGGTGCCCCCTGGGGAGGCGCGCAGCGCCGAGTTTTTTGTAACAGTACAGATTTTTTTTAATATCTTTTTATAAGCCCCTCAAATGCAGATTTCAAATTTTCAATGTCCGTCCGCCGTACGACACATAAAAGGCCTTTTACCAATGGTCTTTCCATCCAGTATGACAGGTATGTATTTAACCATTTTATAGGCAAAGTCAACATGTATTGACTTCGCCTCGTTCATTTTAATTTTCCACTTCCTCGCCCATCTGTGAATTTTTACTTAAGATTTGTTGAGCTTAGAAACTGATTCAACAGAATACTGTGGAAAAAAATACTAGAATATTTATTACATCCATATGCGGATCCTGGAATCGTGTAAGAGGAAAATGTTTCACCATGGTCTTTTCTTCACTTATAACGATACAACCCATCAGTGTTGAATCCGAACGGGCCTCTCCGCTACTGGATATTCATGTACATTCATTCGTTTCCGACTCAACAGTGACACTCAACAGTGAACATGCATGCTTCAGTCACCCTTCCAAACTAAATAAAAACACCCTCCTGTAAATTCATACCATTTGCAACAATCCTAATGAGCATATACTCTTATTTACGACCTACCTATATATTTTTATTTCACCTACCTACCTATTCCGGGTATTGCATCATAACTTGGCATTATAAATGACTAATTAATTAATAATAATCTTAAATAATTAATTTACACTGTTGGGCAGATGCATTATACTGCAGGATTAGCGAGTTGGAAGTACGGTTCCTGCAGGACTGAAAATCCTGGCGGATTAAGACTTCTAGCACCGCGCTGTAAACAAATCGGTTAAGACGTCGAATTTTCATGAAATAGAGCGTAGAATCCAAATCTAAAATAAAAATTGGGCGTTCCCATTTGGAAAGTTGCGCGTTTGTTTAATGGAGATCCTTGAAAAAAAGGAAATAAATAAAATCAAAACTAGGCCATAAATAGGGAGGTTAAGAGGGGGGGGGCATCCTGTTATTTTCTAGTTCAATCCGCCTTCGAAATATGATATTCTTCATTTTACAAAAATAGAGGAAAATTTACTCATATTATCAATTAAATTGATGATCATATTTTCGAAATCAGCAGCTACGTACCTAAGAGGGAAATGTAATTTCATTGGTTAAAAAACGCTATCTAAAGATCGTCAAAACATAAATGATTTTTTAAGCGTAAAAACCCACATTTCACTATTTGGAAAACATAGTTTTGAATTCCACCCAAGAATTATGTTCGTTCCTGGAAAACAAAATATTCCAAACAATTACGTTCCTTCTGGTGGCCTTTTGGAGAGGTGACAATTTGAAAGTAGAAAAATGATACATTCGTGTTTCAAGTAAGTTATGTACAAAGCACCAGCGCAAGCTCAATCAATCGATGAGAAACCGTCCACCGCTTGACCGTCTGGAATGACCGGGGGTTCCTGTTACAACACACGTTTTGAACGAGCGAGAATCTGAAAGAACTCAGAACTTATTGTAGTGAAAAAGAACACCGAAAATCAATAACGAGCCAACGGTCGGTTCCTCTTATCGGACCCCAACTATAATATTCAGATAAGAATGTTGAAGCCTGCTGGTGAATCATCAACCATCATCAGTAAACGGCAGGCCCAAGATATATTATTTAGTGGGCCCATAGATATCTCGCTTTCTTAATACAAAGGAAACCGAGGGGGATGAGACCCCTGAGTGATAGAGAAAAAAAGTGGGTGTGGCACATAGCTTCCTCGTATCCATAACATGACTGTATAGATCATTGAAAATTATTATTTACTAAAGCTACATCAGTCCGAACAATCCCTGAAAATTTCATCGAAATCAGTCATGAACTCCCGGAGTTCTGCGTGTAACAAGGATTTCACGTTTGCGGATGCGCAGAGGCTACTATTGATCCGAGGGTCATGAAACTCATAGGGGACCATCTACACATCAAACCGAACAATCCCTGAAAATGTCATCGAAATTGGTCAAGAACTCCCGGGGTTATGCGCATAACAAAGATTTCACGTTTGCGCATGCGCAGAGGCTACTATTGATCCGGGGGTCATGAAACTTATAGGGGACCATCTACACATCCGACTGAACAATCCCTGAAAATTTCATCAAAATCGGACAATAACTTCGTGTAGTTTTGCCCGTAACAAGGATTTGCTGACAGACAGACACACAGACAGACACGGAACCAAAATTGTTCAGAATTGGGCTAAAACGCAAAATGCGAGTGGAATCTTTGATTTTGGAGACAAAAAAATTTTCAAATTCCGAAAGTGAAAACAATGCTTCCGCTACCTTGGTAGACTAGGAAGCAAAAGGGTCTAAGAGCATTGGAACGTTCAGGATGAGATATCAAACTACAAGACACACCTAAGAAATTGTTTCACATTACAAAAATTGTTCAAAATTCTCTCCTATGTTGAAATTATCTATGGCATTCCAGCATTGCTCAGAGCGCTTTTGGATCCAACCATCGACCACTACTGATTTACCTTTCAGACAAAATCCAACGGTGCAGTGATGAAATCCGGAGAAATCTGCATGAGATGACATTGCCAGAATCAAAATGGGGGGCGTTTTGAACAACTTTTGTAAAGTAAAATAACCTTATTCCAGCATGTTTGATATCTGATCCAGAACGTTACAAAGCTCCTGGACCCCATTTTTGTCAATCACTCATAGGTAACCCCCACCCCCCTCCCCACACTGGTATCGTTTGCATTAAGCTGTCGAGAGATCTGTGTAGCTTCCCAAAAACTTCCCATCGTGAGACAGTAATTTTTCCGATAACCCTTAATTTCCCGTAAGAAAAAACGGGATTTCCTACGGGGAAACGTCATTTTCTCCCTCATTTTCCTGATCAAATTCAAATGTGAATCCACCGTTGGAAAGCTAAGCTTTCAGAACAACTATCAGAGTAACAGTACACATTTTTCAAATATGATATAAAGGGTTTTGGGCCTGAAAAAACTAAAGACATCCGGGATCGGACGAATTTATCTTTTCAGGCTGCTATTTCACCAGTTGACCCTGAACAATACATTTTTGTATGGCATCTAGGAGGTACGACATTTAACAATCGTTCCAACGGTATGATCTGATTTGAGATCACTTTGAAAATTCACTGGGGTTTATTATTCAATTGGCTTGCGTTCATTTATCATATCAGACCAACGATGATCTGATTTGAGATCACTTTGAAAAATGAGGGAGCTATAGCTGTCAGAAGCCTTTAACAAAAACTCTACGAGGCTACTTTCGACACATTAGTTGCAGAATCCACCCTCGGCCGGATGTCCACTCTCAGGAGGTCCCTGTATTCTTTATGTGATTACGTGGTACAAAAAAAAACTCCAAACAAATGCAGGATGACCGTATGAGCGAATTTTCCTAAATTATAGCATTACGACTGAATTCATGTTAAGCTGCGAAGGGATTTAAGCACTTTGAGGACAAAGATGATGTTTAAAAGACTACAAACACTATTACAACTTAACTCTTCATGGGCAATATTTCGGTGAAAAAATAAATTTGGCATTCTAACAACTTTTTTAGTGTTATAATCGATTTTGAACTTATTTCAATAAACTTTAAGATAATTTTTTTGTCAAACGTTTGACCTTCATTTTTAAATGCCCAAGTTTATTTTTGAACAACAATGTTCAAGTACCGTTCTGCTTTATGATCGAATGAAAAATAATTTTTTTCCCTTTTCTAGTGATGTTTGTCATATTTTTCCTAAATTGACCAATTAAATGTTCCCAAAAATGGGCTTTCATTTGAAATATTTGTCTAGTTTTTGTTTTTTCTCCAAAAACCAAGTTTTTGTTTCAACCCTTGGAACAGTTACCCTCTGGAAGGGGACTATGACATTATGTAAAGAATTTGAGAAGTAAAGTAGAAGAATCTAATATTTCAATTTTAAATGTTTGCCAAAAAAATAAATGAAATAATATATAGTAATAATGATAATAATAAAGAAATGAAGTATGAGGTGTGTCGAAAATAATAAAGCCTTTGTGAAATAAATTGTAGTGTTTTTCGAAAAAGAATGATTTTATAATCTCTCAATATCAAAGAGATGTTCATGTTCACATACATGTACACTCACACACACTACGAAGCATTAATTCAAGGGAAAATTTTCACAATGTCTCAAAAAGGATTTTCAAGCTGAAAAATTCGCTATAACATCATTTTCAACGAAAATTTGCGAACAGAATCAAACACAAAAGCAGAGAGCTACGGAAGTTTCTATTGTGCAAAATTGTCGGTATACATTTTTCAAAATTTAGATTTTGAAGATAGCTCATCCATGCAGGCGCGGATTCACCTAGAACAGGGGCACGTGCCCCTCTCCCCAGGCGGATCAAAAATACACCAGATATACTGGAAATATATTATATATTTTATAGATTTTGGAATTTGAATTGATAATTGTCTCTCAAATACTTAAATAGCTATATTGGTTTTATTTCACAGTAACTAAGGACTTCGGTTTATTATTCAATAATAAACCATTACCAGTAATCGGAAAAAGGAAATCTTTCACTGGGTTTTTCGATTACCATTTCATGATTTGAATGGTAATCGCGATTACGTGTTTCAAAAGTAATTGGAATTTGTAATGGGTAATCGAATTATGCATAGAGCACTTAAATCGGTCTTCAACGCATCAAACCTGTTTGAATGACATCATATTATGGACCCGGTCTGGAAAATTGCTATTTTCTGTAAAAAGTGTTTTCCCTTTTAAATCGATTTTTTTTTTTTTTTTTTGTAAGGAATTAATTAAACTCGGAATTAGTTAAAAGTAATCGGAATGACGATTACTTTTTCCGATTTCTAGTAATCGTAATCGTTTTTTCGATTACCTACCATTATTTGCAATCGGAAAATGCAATCGTTTTTTGGATTACCATTACTTGTAATCGGAAAAAGTAATCGTTTTAACGATTACCATTACAGTAATTGGAATGGTAATTGCGATTACTTCTGGAGTAATTTCAAACCCAAAACTTCGGATTTTCAACCTCCTTTTAACTGAAATTGTTACTAGCCAAGTATACTTCATTACAATGAAAGTAATCGGAAAATTATTCATTACTCAAAGTAATAATTACATCTCAACTCTGACCGAGAAGATTATAATTCACCGAGCACGAATTCAATACCACGGCAATGTCGAGCAACATTCCATGTTAAATATATCATAAATGACAGCCCATAGTACAGTTAATACCACCTGGTTAAACTATATATATTCATGTATATATATAACGTTCACTGAAGGTGAGATTTCATTATTTCGTTCGTCACCAACACCCATGGATAAGAGCGAAATCAAGTGGATTCTCAGGATTAAGCTGTTATTTCGTAACAATATTGATGAGCCGATGCGGGGAATTGGAGATATCTGAGTCAATAAGCTAGCTCTAAGATAGCAGGTAATATCAGGTCTGGGTAAACATCTACATGTCCCCTCCCCGAGGCCTCACCTTTCCAACACCTTACCTTCAACCGAAATTAGATTTTATTTACGTACCGATCCCTTTTTGCTATTGTACCTGCTTTCGGGAATATTCGAGATCGTTAGATTGTCTGAACGTGTGATTTTCAGAAACGAGGAACCAGTCGTCTAGTATAACGGAATTCCATATGGTTTGCCCAGCGTTGAACGGGGTATGGTAATAAAATAGGTGAGAGTTCACACTCATTATCACAAAGTCTACCTCAAGTCCTTCTACTAATTTTTTCTAATATTTCCATAATCAGGACTTCCAGTATATATACAAGCAATAAACAGCAACAGTAAAAGATCAACAGACTCCGAGTAAAATGTCCGTATTTTTAGTGAATAGGAAGGAACGACAGGGCTCACCCAGCCGATAGGGGATGCTCTCATGATGGACTTGGATAGGGGATGGAACGGACAGGGGGATGGAATTTTGGCCAATTCATTTTGTTTGCAGTAAAACAAAGATTGTATGCATTGAAGGAGAAAAAGACACATACACATGTTCCTCTCATCGTTTCTTCAATTAATGAATTTTCTTATCGTATATTGTATTCTGTTTTTGTTTGTTTCTAATGGTTACCTTTTTTCTTTTATTTTTTTCAAGTTGTAATAGGTGTATTTCTTTTTTTTTTTTTTTAATGAGAGAGAAAAAACATTTATTGAACAATATATGGGGTGGAATGGCAACACCCTCAGATCTTCAGCGACTCTGTCGTATTTTGCGTGTTTGGCTTGGGCTGCATGCCGGGAGATGGTAGGCCAGTCCATAGAGGAGTAAGAGATTGCGTCAGCGTTTATAACGCGGGTACCGAAAAGCGCAGGTCTCTCACGGTCCCACACGCCACGGACCTTCATGTCCACTACCAAGCCGGGGCTGCCATCAGCACTGTCACGTAAAACTGGTTGTGTGACCACGCCGTTCCATGCAGGGCTCGCTATTTTTGCACATTCATCTCGGACGAGGTCATGTCCCTGTTTGATCAGGTTACCTAATAATGTTTGATCTGGTGTTTTCTGGATATTTCGGTCACAATCCAATACTACGACTTGGTGGTCCCGCTAAAAGAGACTAAAACTGCCAGAGTTCTCTAATTAAACGTTGATTATACCGTTGAGAAGAGTTTTAATTCTCCTTCGGTGTAAGCGTTTCATTGAAGTCAGATTGAAAACCCGAAAAAAATCTTTAAAGTGAAATAACTCGGAAGAGGACATTTTGTAGAAAATAAGTTGCAGAATCGAACCCCCAGGAGCTGAGTAACCAAAAGTGTATAACACTGTATAACACTATAATTGACATTAGCTAATGTCACAGCCACCGTCTAGTAAATCGTGAATACTGGTTATTATAAACGTTCTCAATGTGTGGAACCAAATCAGCTGCAATAACTGAGCTGTGACAGATGGCTGGTAGACCAACAATAATTCGGCAGCGAATTGCGAATCTTGAACTAAAATAGATGTGGGATAACTCTGTTCCTTAATTTACCTCACCACCTAATCTGCCTATTTCAATATACTGTGGCAAAAAAACCAACATTTTAAACCAAAATTAGAGTTTAGCATGTACTCTGAGAGAAATATTTATTAGGAGACATTTTCTTTCTATCAAAACCTGCTTTGGTACATTCTAAAAGAAATTCTGATAATAGTTGAAAAGTGTAATCTTCCGCGAAAAATCAAACATTACGTACGATCTGACGCGCTTCGTTATATAAACGCCCTTAGGGCTGTGTCCCAACCAGTGCATCAATGTAATACGCCTCCCAACGCCTTGCTTCAGAAGAACGTCAGAAAAACGGGGATCCTTCAAAAAAGTACGTAATCTCGGATGCACTAAATTAACAAACATACTTGCAACCTCCGTGAATAAGTTGTTGCCTAAAATCGTTTTGTCTTCGTTGCGTGTAAGAGGCAAAGTCAGGCATTGGCTTGGAACGGAGGCATTACGATGTTCGTTTGGTCCATCTCATGATTTGAAAGTGCTAGTTATTTAGGCACTATTAAATTAATACACAGTGATGCTTCCATTTGAGAACAAGTGTAATTTGTGTATACAGTTTTCTTTCGGCAAACTAGCTAACTAAAGTCGACCGGTTGAGCTTTGAAAACTTAACGCTAAGCTAACTACTTCCACACTACGGCTACTCGTGGCCTTGATATAGTCTGCCGTGAATAATGGGTAAGGTATTTCATTCGTAATAAACAGCCAAACTGGTGCTGTAATCATAGTGATTCATTCAAAATTTCAGCTTTTTACAACCAAATCCTGATTTCAGGCGAAGGTTCAAATTTTACAAACAGTCCCCTGTAAAATATGCTAATTTGAGTTAACCCTCAAATATGTAACCCTAATGATGGAGCTATTAAATAGAAGTTATTGAAGTCTTTGGAGATGTCAAGAGTTGTCAGTTGTAGTTTATTTATTTAATATAATACGGACAAAATCCAATAAAGAAAATTTTCAAATAGTCAGGACGGAATAATTGTATAAAAGAAGTTGGCAAAATAATATTAAGTCAGCAAAAATAAATTAATCAATTGAGCCAGCCCAACGTATTGCACAAGACAACTCACGGTAGTAAGTCATGGTACCTCCTCCTCCTAACTACCACTGGTGAATGTGAGAAGATGTCCAACTCGGGGCATTCATTTACGACTTGATTTACACGCCGAGGCATTATGCAAAAAGGCTGTTACAGAGGTAGTTAGTCAGCGAGAAGGGAACCAGAAAAAGGATGCTTGATCGGGAGCTGAGCTGAGGGACATCTAAGCCAACCCTGGCCAGGAGGGAAGGAGAATCCAACAGTACTGTCGCCAGTCTGCAGAAGTATGTCACATCGGCCAGGTAGTGCCGGCTTTCTGGACTCCGCACGTTACACATCCTCTCCGGAGCGCCAAAGCCCACCCTCTTCCTGAGGAATCCGGGATTTGTAGGCCACATAGCGCAAGAATCGACGGTGCACCCTCTGTAGCTGGTTCAACTGAGGCGTACTCCAAGATGGGAGCCACCAGAGCCCTGTGAAGTGTCACGATTGATGGCACAAAGTTGAACTCACGCGTGTTTCGTTTTATGAAACCCAGAGCACGCATCGCTCGGCTGGAGACTGCAGACACCTGGCCAGAAAACGAGAGCTCACAATCGAGAAGCACACCCAAGTCCTTCACTGATGATGCTCGCCTGAGAGCTTTCCCTCCGAGCAAATAGCTCTGAAGATGAGGAGCATGAGAACGATGAAAGGACATAACGGAGCATTTAGAAGGGTTGAGAGCCAAGCCACTCATTGGCCAGTTATTGAAGAACTGCCACAATATTACACAGCGATACGGCAAACACCGAAACAGTGTCACTCATAGGTTCAAACTATACTTCCAAACGAAACGTGTTGTGGATTCCAATCAAAGAAATGCCAAACCACCATTAAAAAACCTGTTAATTACTCATTATTTACACAATATAATGAATACGATTTTGCCTCAAATCGTTTTAATTTATTAGAACCGATTGAATTCAGTATTTCTTCGAATTTCAGCTTTTCATTACTAACCACTTAATTCATCGAAGTTCATCAGTATAACCTATACATATATGCCTTACGCCACAGTATGCCAAGAATTATTTGGACTTTTAGAAGCATAGAGGCGTTTTAAAAGGTGATACAACAACTAAAATGAACGAGTAGTCCTGATTCATTCAGTGGCATGCATCTCGATGTTACCTTCGATGATGGTGTGATCGAAATTCTCTTATCATCTTGAGAGTGCTTATTAAGAAGCTGTTGTAGGTGGTGGCTGTTATGTTATCTAACAATGAAGAGATTGTTTTGCAGGACGACAGTCAGAATACCACATGATCGCTTGAGAATTACAGCCACATCACGGGTAAGATGATTTCTGATACAAGGATTTTTGGAGGCGAAAAATGGTTTGTGAGCTTGATACTCAATGAGGAGCCCAAATCCAACAATACATACACGTCATTGCATTTACATCACGTATCCTTTGGAAATTGTGACATTAGTTTCAGCCTATCGGTTGTAAAAACCAAAAAATATACTTGACATATGTAAGATAACAAGGAGAAAAGCATTTCGTACAGAACATGAACGGCCTCAAAGATCCGCAGGATTCCTAATTGGCCCGACCCATCAATAGAAAATATGGAGGGCGGCAAACCAGACATAATCAGCGAATTGCATGCAGGAATGTAATTCCAGTCGTCCAGTGGGAGCGCAAAGCTGCGAACTGCGGAGCAACGAATTTGTGCGAATGGTGATCGTACTTTGATCCACTCAATAAGTCTGAACGCATAACAAAATGCCTCGTTAGAACGGTATTTTCAATGATCCTGAAGACGAATTTTGAGCGATCAATTTTGTTTTATTTTCGACGGAAGCGATTTATTAGACGAAGACGGGAAATATGGGTGAATCACACTCTCCGAAAGAAAAGAAGAGTGGCGATTTTCTCATTAGTGACGCGACCTTCAAGCCCATGTCAATCACCACGTCTCCTACTGCTTCCTTGGATCGGTTACCCAACATTTGGGCTTGGACACAAATGAGCAGGCTTGCCATACGTCCTCTTTTCCCCGGACATGTCCTCTTTTTGACGCACGTGAAAACGTCCGGGGGGATTTTTCATAAAACTCTTATTTGTCCGGGTTTTCACAAGCGACAAACGGGCGTCGGAGATAACGATTTTTTGCGATGCCGAATTGTGAAAAATTGTCGTCAGACAGGCAGTGTACAGCAACTATCGATAAATCGACTCAATTTACTATAATTACTGTGCTTTCTTGCGTCGAGTAGAAAATATTGTTTTTTCCTTGCAGTTTTTATAAACATAGCTTTATCAACTTCTCCAGTTTTAACTACAAATCATCCATTATACATTGTACCGCACTTAGTGTAAAAAAAAAATTGAGTGAAACTACATGGAAAATGGCGTAAATCGCCGCCAACCGCGATTTTTTTTCTCAATCCGTTGCTGAGATATGCTATTTTTAAGAGTTTTTTCAAAAATCGCGTTTTTCGCCATTAAAACGCTTTTTTCTCGGCAATTTCCCAACATTTTTGCACATTTGACCACATTTTCGGAATCTGCGTTAAATTTCCTATAAGATGAAGTTACTTTGATTTCCAAAACGCATCTTCCAAACACCGAAATTTTCAATCAAAGATGAACATTTTTCGCAAAGTGAAATTTTTCAAAAACTTGGAACGCTTGGCGTGACCACAAAAATAATTTTTTTCGTTGTCAAATTTGATAAAAACTTCTCCCACTTCCCACTTCTAAGCTTTCCAACGGCGTCTCAACCATTTGATTCTGATTGGAATTGACGGAGAAATTAAAGTTCGAATGCCAGAAAACGTGTAGTTCGTTTTAACGTAAGTTGGTAGGTGACGTACGATATGGGCCACAGAAACTGATTTTTCTCGATTTCAATTAATGTTTTCCGGCATTCAACCACATAGGGCGTTAAATTTCCTGTAAGAAGAGGTTCATTTTGTTTCCAAATTTTTTTTACACATTTATCACAATTCTCAATTTTTAATTTTTTAAAAAAAACATTTTGGAAACAAAATGAACCTTTTCTTACAGGAAATTTAACGCCCTTCGATGTGGTTGAATGCCGGAAAACATTAATTGAAATCGAGAAAATCAGTTTCTGTGGCCCATATCGTACGTCACCTACCAACTTACGTAAAACGAACTACACGTTTTCTGGCATTCGAACTTTAATTTCTCCGTCAATTCCAATCAGAATTAAATGGTTGAGACGCCGTTGGAAAGCTTAGAAGTGGGAGAAGTTTTTATCAAATTTGACAAAAAAAAATATTTTTTTGTGGTCACGCCAAGCGTTCCAAGTTTTTGAAAAATTTCACTTTGCGAAAAATGTTCATCTTTGATTGAAAATTTCGGTGTTTGGAAGATGCGTTTTGGAAATCAAAGTAACTTCATCTTATAGGAAATTTAACGCAGATTCCGAAAATGTGGTCAAATGTGCAAAAATGTTGGGAAATTGCCGAGAAAAAAGCGTTTTAATGGCGAAAAACGCGAATTTTTGAAAAACTCTTAAAAATAGCATATCTCAGCAACGGGTTGAGAAAAAAAATCGCGGTTGGCGGCGATTTACTCCATTTTCCATGTAGTTTCACTCAATTTTTTTTTTTACACTAAGTGCGGGACACCCTGTATATTATACAGCTAGGCTGTAGTGGCTTGAATGGGCGTTGTAATCTTACTTTTTTCCAATATATTCACATAAACTATACCAGTTTTGGGGCCAAGAGAAAGGAAAAAATAACCCTCAAAAGCGGTAAAACTCACCATTTAACGTTTGAAATTTCAAAAATTTTACGGGGGAGGCTGGTTGGGTATTCCATACCCCCCAAGCCCCCCGGAATGTTAGGTCCCTCCCATGTCCTCTTTTTCAAACCAACAGTATGGCAGCCCTACAAATGAGGTAGTGACGTTTAAAGGTAGGAGTAAATCGATTCGCCCTGAAAGTTTACAGTGAAGTTTTTGCGGCGATGTTACGAGTCAATATGAAAGAATCCATTACACAATAGTCTGACACACAATAATCATTGAACATATCGACCCATCTATCAGTGATTAAGGAATATTTGAGATTGATCGACTCAGAAACGTTGGAAAATTTGACGGATGACGTGTACCACGCATTGTAAGCTTTTGTGGACAAATACTCTGCGCACCGATTCAAATATGCTTGCGATACTAATGTACATGCATGTGAGAGAAAAAACACGTACATACATATAAAAATGGCGTTTGAATTCAAAAATCATGGCTCAAAATGGATTTCGATAAAAAAAAGTTCTCGGAGCCATTGCAATATTTTAAGAAAACTCTCTAAAATTCTAAAAAGTTTGAACAGAAGATATCTGTTTCGCAAGGAAACTAGTAGTTAACAATTTTTTCAACAAAAAGTTCTCGAATTTCATCTTGATTTAAACGATAATGTAGGACAATTTAGGAAATTTAGTTTCCGTTCTACAATAAGGAAACGTTGACGTATTTCGACTAATCAAATTCACAATCCTTCTGTTAGCCACTAGATGGTCTGCTATAGATCTTAAACGATAGGAAATAAATCTCTATTAACCCGGCATAAAATAAATTTGTTTTAAACTAGGTATTTCTAATTGGCCAAAAAGAGAGAGATAGAAGGAGGTGATTAGTTTCTTGATTTTATACTTTTCTTTGGAGGTTGGCAGTCGATTTTCTGCAAAATTCTTCAAGTTGCGTTTAAACGCAAAAAAGTGCGATTTTATCGATCAAAATCCCAACTATTTTCCGTGTCAATTGGCATGCCACTTTTTAAAAATTGCTTCCGATTCAAATCGCTAAAAAGCGAAGCAAATTGTTTTCACTTTCAATTGAAATTTTTTTGAGTGTCTCCAAAATCAAAAATTCCACTTGTATTTTGCGTTTTAGACCTTTCTGAACATTTTTGGTTCCGTGTCTGTCTGTGTGTCTGTCAGCAAATCCTTGTTACTCGCAAAACTACACGAAGTTATAGTCCGATTTTGATGAAATTTTCAGGGATTGTTCGGAATTAATTTGTTTTATAGTTTTTCAATTTGTCAACATGCCTATATAAATTCTCAGTTATGCTCCTGCGATTAAATTCTACTGTTTCAATATTTACTTCGCCTAATTGAACGAAATTCTTTAGTCAATAATAATTTTCAATGATCTATAAAATGCGATTTTATCGATCAAAATCCTTGTTTTTCCGTAACAATTGGTATGACGTTTTTTATAACGGATTCACTTTCACATCTAATAGCAGTGGGTTTATTTATTTCCTCGCCGGGAGAATAGGCTTTGAACCTCCGAGCTCGAGGTAAGTAGTCTAGTTGTGTACTAACAGTGGGGGTGAAACTTGTGCGCTCTTCGTGGTTCTTTCCAGCAGCGAGTTATCTGTTTGAGATATGATATTTATTCATGGCTGGACGGTAGAGGCGAGGCCAAGGCTCGCAAATAACGAAGAAGGTTCCCACATAGACGCCCTACGGACCACAAACCATTTGGAAGGATGATCATCTGCGAAGCCATGATGCCATATTCAAGTACCCTAGTAGAATGACCACCGATTCAAGTGAGCCCCTAAAGACGCGGGTGGTGATGCCACGAAGCATTCCTGGCGAGATTCCTAACTCGTCCAACTGCGTAGCACTTTTCCCGCACCACACTCCGTGTCATGGCACGATCACAGCCATAAACTTGATGCTATTACACAAACATATACCAACAGTTCTTTCATTTATTCTATATTGGATAGGTCTGAAAACGATTCGTTTTCGATCATTGTTTTCTCATGTTTGGGTTCCTAAATGAACGATCTTCGGTATTCACGCAACGTAATTGGTATTACCTACCAGCATTGGGATCGCGTCACCCAACTTGGCAGTTCGAAGAACCCGACATTACATTTTAAATAAATCATACGTAGAATTCGTTATCGGTTTAAAGATAGTGAGGTAGCAGCAATAACTATATTGAATCAAATATTGAAGAAGCACTTGACAAATTCTATTGGCTACGTACTAAAAGACCAACCTCTCGACATAATTTCACCTTATCACTCTGAAACGAATTTATATCTCCACCTTCGGTCAATGACGAATGAAATCACAAAGAATTGTTTTTATCTACAAAAACACGAACCTAACTCCTATTCACGCGTTACTTGTTATTCGCATTGCTGAATGTTTCTTAATATATATATATATAGAGAGAGATTCTCCGCGTTATAACTATTCATATGTTGTTGGTGTGTCCAGGATTATGCGACCCAAAAGTTCTCCTTGAACCTGTAACACTGATTAAGCCATTCCACGATCATTAAAAATTCGAATGTGCTAGATCACCAGTTATTATATTATACCTAGTTGTTACTTGACTACGTTGCAAAACCAATATTACGTAATTCCGTACGTGAAGTTAAGCGAATAAAAGCCTTAGTTTCACGAGGTTTACTTTATTCCTATTCAATTCGCTAAACAATTATGAACAGAATCATTCGACCCGAACGTTTCAACACCGACCCTGACAGAACGAGACTGGACGCTTGGAACTTTCGATGATTTCACAGAGAAAATGAACATGGAAGATGGTGATTTACTGATAGTATTACAACAATTAATTAGTTATTAACAAATTTCTTAGGTTCTATCGTCTACGAGTATATCAATGACCGTCAATGACTGTCGTGATTACAAAGCTGCTAGGGCTACGCTCGGAACGCTTTACGTTAAAGGCAAACATGAAATATTTGCGAGACACGAATTAGACACTTGGAAACAGCTATCTTCCGAAAATATCGACCAGTATGAACTAGTTCTCAAGTCACTTGCTAAAAACTGTGGGTACACGGCTGTTTCTGCGGAGACTAACAAAGACCTCATATTAGATATGCTTTTATCGGTGGATAAAACCCCAACATCCGCGAACGCATCCTGGAAAACAGAAAAGTAGGACTAGCTGACTTGATTGAGCAAGTCCTTTCAATCGAGGTAGCAACAAAAAATGCTGAAACATTTTAAAGAAGGTTTACTTTTTCACATCTACTATGTAAAGCTTAGGCTCATAATCCTCATTTTCCAACAAAGTGTTTTTTAACAACGATATTGTTTTCATTGCATTGTTTCCACTTTCGGAATGTGAAAATGTTGTTGTCTCCAAAATCAAAAATTCCACTCGCATTGTGCGTTTTAGACCTTTCTGAACAATTTTGGTTCCGTGTCTGTCTGTGTGTCTGTCAGCAAATCCTTGTTACGGGCAAAACTACACGAAGTTATAGTCCGATTTTGATGAAATTTTCAGGGATTGTGCGGGTTGGGGTGTAGATGGTCCCCTATAGGTTTCATGACCCCCGGCTCAATAGTAGCATCTGCGCATGCGCAAACGTGAAATCCTTGTTACGCGCATAACTCCGGGAGTTCTTGACCAATATCGATGAAATTTTCAGGGATTGTTCGGTTTGATGTGTAGATGGCCCCCTATGAGTTTCATGATCCCCGGAT
Source organism: Creontiades dilutus (assembly GCA_031894815.1). NCBI lineage: Eukaryota > Metazoa > Arthropoda > Insecta > Hemiptera > Miridae > Creontiades > Creontiades dilutus. The sequence continues at coordinate 1,212,932 of JAVIWC010001049.1, read as the reverse complement.
CAATAGTAGCCTCTGTGCATGCGCAAACGTGAAATCCTTGCCACAAGCATAACTCCGGGAGTTCTTGACCGATTTCGATGAAATTTTCAGGGATTGTTCGGTTTGATGTGTAGATGATCCCCTATAAGTTTCATGACCCCCGGATCAATAGTAGCCTCTGCGCATCCGCAAACGTGAAATCCTTGTTACAATTACTCCTGCATAACAATAAATTTACCCTAATACAATATTTACTTCGCCTAATTGAACGAAGTTCTTTAGTCAATAATAATTTTCAATGATCTATACAGTCATGTTATGGATACGAGGAAGCTATGTGCCACACCCACTTGGCAGACGTTTTTTCTTCAATAATATACCCGGAATATCCATTCAAAAAATTCAATAATGGAAAGTCAACCAAGAAGAAAAACGTTAACCCCATCAAAGTTTTACGTTTCAAGATGTGTGAAATCCAAAAATCGATAGGAAAAATCCGTCCATCCGCCGTACGAATCTTCTATCTGACACTACTGGACCAAAGTTAAGGAAATTTGGCTCAAAACTCATCCATCATTCCGATGTGTGCGAGTAATCTCGAGGTCACGTCCACTTCACACTTCCACGTTCTATTTCATATTCAACTGAATGAAGCGTAAGATTGTTTGTTTTTTCAACGTAATCTTAATCTGTTATTTAAAATGTGTGCAATTTTACGGTTTTTTACATAAATACCAAAAGCGGGATTCGTTAAGGCTATGATTTTATCGATTTTCGAAATGCTGAATTCAGCGTAACTTCTACAAAAGGGTAAATGTATTTGTGGTTCTTGTAATAAGTAAATCTGTTATTAATGTCCGGTTCATAGTACCAAAAGCGGGAAAAGCTATGATTTTATCATTAAAATGCTGAATTTTAAAAAAGTTTGATAGCAATATGCCGCCCAATACTACAAGACCAAAATGTACGAAATTGGGCTAAAAAATACGGCATCGATCACGGATATGGCAGTAATCTCGGCATCTCGATCAATGAACCCTAAGAGGCTATATTTAAGGATTAATCGATCAAAAAGTCAAAATTTCAAAAACTTTCGTTGCAAGAGGGTAGTTTTTATTTAATCGGATGAAGATTGAAAGACATAAAAATATAGACATGGGTTTATTATCAAAGAAGTTTATTAAAATAAGATAGACAGGGATTTTTTTTAATTGGTGATTAATAATTGGTGATTGTTCTTGTTGTTGGGATTTCATTTAAGATATGGGAACACGTTGTATATATCTATAAAAAACACTCAAGAAATAATACAGAACAGCTTCAGAGAATTGATTATTGAGGGACAACATCGTACTTCTTTGTATTCATGTTGTTATATGTGTATAGTAATATAAGTTACACGCTTTGTAGTATAAGTTGGTCCTATTTGTTTGGTATTTAATTTTGTAACGATTTTTAATTTTTAATGTTAAAAAATATTGTATTTAGCTCAAAATCATCAGTTGTTCAGTTGTGTACATTCTGTTTTTTTTTTTTTGTTTTAATAAAATTAAAATTTTAATTAATTAAAATTAATTAATTAATTAAAAAAATTTCGTTTTAATTTTTAATGTTAAAAAATATTGTATTTAGCTCAAAATCATCAGTTGTTCAGTTGTGTACTATTTTACGAACATCGAACCTTTTCAAATGAATTAATGAGACAATGGTAGGCTCGAATTATATATAACACATCTGGTCCGTCAGAGCAATGTCACTGCATGGAATGGCTCAAAACGTGGCCGCCATATACAGGGTGTCCCACGGTGCACGATCCTACTTCTACGTGTTCTGCAACTCATTTTCGACCAAACATACCTCCTAGCAATTTTTTGCCAGAGACCTCGTTTCCGAGCTATTCGCGATTTAAGATTTTTTTCGTGTTTTCGATCTCAAGTCATAAAAACTGTCATAACTCCCTCAGTTTTGGAGATAACTCAAAGTTGATGACACCGTTGGAAAGAGCGTTAAATTTTCTATCTATTTGATTCAGAAAACTTTTTTTAAAATTGCATTGAAGATGTGCGATTGCTGCGCGAAATGGCAGTTTTGTAAAAATCTTGAAATCGCCTGTTTTTCATCTCGCCTAGAAACCCCATGAATGCTTGACCCAGAACTGTGGAGGCCTGGTAAGACGTGCGCCAAAATACCAGCTTTCCAGCAGTGTAGTCGTTTTGGTTTTTAAAACTATTTTTAGTTAAGGAAATGGTGTTTAACTGCAGAAAAACGCGTGTTTTCTGCTAAAATTGAGGTTTTTCCAAATGTCTTGATGAAAAAAGGTTGGAGGCAGGAAATATGTAACTTTTCTCGCTGAATCGAGTTGTAGAACACGTAGGAGTCAGATTGTGCACAACTCCTGGGACACCCTGTATAATGAATATGTAGAGAAGGCTCCTCACACAGCTTAACACAATGTTCTAGTGTCCCCTAATGATAGACTTCAATGAACCGGATGAGCTCACTCGACCCTAAAATTATCTGTTCGCGCTCCTTAAGGGCTAGAACTTCAACAGAAAAAAATAAAGTCAACCCGAATGTGAATGTGAACGTCCTTGCACACAGTAAAAATCGCCCAGTAAACTGTGTCGAAAAAATCAGCTGATGTAATTGCATTGGAATTTCGTCCCCAAAAGTTTCTTCGGATTCAGTTTTCAAAAATATGTTATAATTTAACATGTATCATATTTTTAGACAAGTGATGCATAGGTACATGCTTCAGCAAAATTTCATTAGTTCCGTTCGTGTGTTTCAAGTGTGTTGTGTTGCTCCATGTTGATGTATACTATTTTGTACCATTGTAGGTATTCAGATACTAACTTGAGTTGCGTACTAAGGAACTAGTAAAGGTCTAATGAGTTATATTTATGACGATGTTGTCGTATAGTATTTGGTATTTCTAGAAGTCAATAACAAGATGGATACACACTGATAAGCTGAAAGAGCCTTGTGGATAACTTGTTTCCTAATCGATCTATGGAGTTGGAGCTCTTTTTAAGGCATCTAGAATACAATTACAAGATAGGTAATCGCGGAGTTAAGATAATGTACCATTGACAATATCTAATAAACATGTGAGTGACTAATGCAGAAAAGAGTACCTGAATAAAAACCTTCGGATAATAATTTGCAGCGTCTTATAAAGATCCTCATTGACTAGACGGTTATACTGGTGGATTCTTAACTTGAAATGAAGATTTTCTATTGATTAAATTAAAAGAGCGTGATAAGTGACGACACCATGAAAACGATCGGATTGTGACCACAAATTTTCCCTACAGACAACTCAAGAAGAAACACGTGCCAAGACCCTAGCGCTGTAGAACTGATGTTTTTCTTTCGAATCTGTCTGAATACATTTTCATATAGTTTGTTCATATTTATCACCGCTGATCAGACTATTCTTGTCACCTTGCTTCCACGCCTACTAGAGGTACAGGATGCTTTACTTCCATCATCGGGAGAAGAACAATTTTCATTCTTCAAAATTAAAATCCTCACCCACACTTAGTGTTATAGATCATTCTGAACACATGGCATTTGTTATCGGGTGTCTATAGAACGTTGTAAGAACCTTTATTCCTACAGTTTTCATCAGATATCGATACAATTTCCAGGAAATGTGTGGAGTAGGCAGTAGATGGTCCCCTATGAATTTCATCACTCAGAGAGCAACCTCGCTCTGCGCATACTTGAACTTGAAATTCATGAAGCATAATTTTCTCGGGTTCTAATGGCTCAATCATACCAAAAATTTAGCCAAGCAAAAAGGTAGTCAAGGAAGAATGGTCTAGTAATATCATATCAATTTCAATGCGATAGTATTATCATTCTATCCTGCACTAGAATTACTGTCGGAACACTTATTAAGCATGCCGACTAACCTTTGAAGAAGTTGATGCAAGCTGGAACATGCCTCACTGGATTTTTGCCCCTTGAATCATTGTAAGAAGCTAATAATCTTCATCGTTTGAGCTGATGATGTTTTGCCAGCCTCGTTTCCGAGCTATTCGCAATTTAGGATTTTTTTCGTGTTTTCGATCTTACGTCATTAAAACTGTCATAACTCCCTCAATTTTGGATATAGCTAAAATTTGATGACACTGTTGGAGAGAGCATTAAATTTTCTATCTATATGACGTCAGAAAATGTTTTTAAAATTGCATTGAAGATGTGCGATTGCTGCAGGAAATGGCAGTTTTGTCAAAATCTTGAAATCGCTTGTTTTTCATCTCGTCTAGAAACCCTATGAATGCTTGACGCAGAACTGTGCGTTAAATGTCAGCTTTCCAACAGCGTAGTCGTGTTGGTTTTTTAAAATATTTTTAATTAAGGAAATGGTGTTTTAACTGCAGAAAAACGTGATGGTTTTGTATAAATTGAGGTTTTTCCAAAAGTCTCGACAAAAAAAGGTTGGAGGCGGGATATACGTAACTTTTCTCGCTGAATCGAATGGTGACAAGTCTAGACCTCTCAAGTGACGATTTAAGTTAGTTTTGTCGATTGATTGCGATGAGTTGCATTCATCTTCGAAACTTTTGGAAAAACCTCAATGAACTATTTGTCCATTTTACCTACATGATTACATACGTGCCACAGCCAACTCGGCAGGGTTTATCCATTCTGAAGGCGTTTTTACCTCTATTATCCATGTTGCAGTTGTGATGGAAGAATTTAAAGAGTTTTTCAGTCAGATTTTATACGTCAAACAGTGAGAGACTCATGGAAAAAAAAAGTCCTGGAGTTTTGAGTTACCTACCTACAAGCCCCACAGAGCGATTGTAGAGAATTCCGTTCCGCGTTGATTGGACACAAGATTTAATCATTCATAAGAGAGTAATCTTACTTACACCTGTATTTTGTCTTTAATTCGTTTTTTACAAGTACCGAAAACTTTGAAATCTGATCAATCTCCTACTACCCAATCAATTCAGGAACTTCTCATGGTCAAAGAAACTAGTTTTTTAAAATCACTACTCATTTCCCTGCCCAGAAAATTTTGGTTTGGATCAGAGATCAACGAAATTTGTAGCTCCTTGAAAAAATGAACTATAAATTCAGCAACTACTTTTTACTTCTAGAATTTAATTGGTTAGAAGTTCCTTGAATACCCTGCGTAGGGTAAAAAGAAGGTATCTGGGGAAAGAAGAAAGGAACTCTCTACTCAAATAATTGATCTCATCCTGGGAAGAGACACATTGGAAGGAACTTTTGGCTCCTCTCTTCTAGCAGCCACGTGTATCGAATTCGATCTTGGGCAAACCACCTGTTGTGCAGCTCACTGTGGTGGTAATTAGCTTCCAAATTATATTCTCTACAGAGTCATGGATTTTGAACTCAACTTGTTCTATCCACCTTACACTTCACACAATGCAAACGGTGAGGGTTGTTCATTGTGCAATTATGGAGAACGTGAAGACATGTTGCACTTCCTGGGGATTTTTCCCAAACAGCATGTATTTTGGGTTCACTGCCTCAGCAGAAGATTGTCAACCAGAAAATGAGCAGTGTGTGCTGAGTTGGAAATAGGATTTGGACAAAAGGAGCATACACAAGGTTCACTGGCTTGGTAAAAGTAATATGTACTTACATGATCCGCAATCTGATGATAGTGGAGATTTTCAGTGTAGTGCTTGCTTCTGGAACAGCTAGTAACTATTCCATGTTGAGGCTCAATCCAGCACTCAGTGATAAGTTCAGTCCGCAGCTCACTCTCAGCTTCATCACCCGTATCTTCACCTGAAACACTGACAACCAAATTTTTTATGTTATTAGAAGTGTCGTTGAAGTATTGGATAACATTAAATGTTGATATTAAGCTACTCAGTAAGTATAAATTTACTGCTATTACTAATTAAATATACCACCAATTTCAGGACCTACGTAAAATTAATGAATTATCTACAAAATTCGATGTTAGCAACAGTTATAGATAATGATGATGATTTAGATAGGATTGTCCCTTTTAGATTCCTGGATCTACAGCATGCCCATAACAATAGGGCAGAACACGTATGTTCAACGTAATTCTTATTTACCTCTCGTTTTCAAATTTGAAATTTTATGAAGCAAAATCATTTTTAGCAACAAAAAATGTCAAGACCTTTTTTCTGTCTTTCATAATTTTTATTTCCACAATTTGTGCACATATCTGTAAACGTACTACACAAAAGTAAATACACACATTTTAAAATTCTCTGAAAAAATCAACCTATTTTCAATTAGCACACTCACTTTCCTCCCCTCCACAGATAGATTTTGAAAATCAGACAGCATAACTAATAATTATTAAAGTCAGTCATTCTTTTAGCCCTGGGCTCCTACCCAATATAGCTGAACAGATTTCTGATGTGGAAAAAACCACAGAACTGGCTTGCAAAGGAAATCTGAGCAGCACTAACTCAATTTAAAAATATTTGAACAATGAATGAAATAATAACCAACCTAGCAGCTATCGCATCTCATTATAGAATATTACTCAATGCAAATCAATCAATGGATATGGTTAGTTGGCCCTTCCCAATTCTTGAATCCGTCGCCTTGGGAGATGAATCAGACGCCTTCAAGGGTCTGGGTCATCCTCTGAGCGTGGCAGAGCATTAAACCGCATTCAGCTCAATGGAAGGGGCAACTATATCATACCATCACCTCACATGTTAACATGAGCGTGGTTCCGACTTCTGGCCCTTTTATAATTAACTTTCCTGACACCCCCCTTCACTTGCATTTCTCCTCAGGCTAAATGCCATTAATCATTACCCCTTAATAATTGGTATACACCTGCCATACTTACTTAATGCTTGAGCAGCTTTTCTCAGAGCCCTGGGAGTTTGAAGGGGCAGCTATACCATTCCATCACCTCACAACATTCAAATTTTACGTGATGATGGTTAGCAAAAAAACTCCGTTTTGCTGAATGATAGGCGTCACAGCGTGATAATTCCATTTTACAACCATCATTAACAATTACTAGTGGGTCAGTGATCTCAGAGGTTCAAATAGTTCAAGAGATTTGGTTTAGTTCTATTGAAAAGGTTCCAATCATGGAACATGATTTGTATAAGGAAATTTTCCTAAATTATCGCATTTTGAGTACATTTATGTTGAATTGTGCTAAGATTTTGGAACAAATCCCTTGGAGGACAAGGATAAAATTAATTACACATTTTATAGCAAATGAACTTTTTCCAGGTAGTATTTCAGTGTGAAAATAAATTTTTGTATTTTGACAATTTTTTTGGGTGCAGGTAACTTTTCCATGTGTGAATTTTAGATAATAATATTTTTAGAGCTATCGCAACCGCTCATTGTATGAAAAAATACGCTTGAAGCAACTCTTAGTAGTGGTTCTACTCCATAAATCAATCAGATGACTATTGACAGAAAGTCAGTTGTTGCAGAATGCAATTATTTTGAATGTAATTCAGAAAACAGTAGCATATGTTACTCCATTTTTTCGACTGACATCTCTTTTAATATCTTAACAGCTTATATTTCAAAGAAAATTTACCTGCTCTTCATACTCGAACTAGTAACATGTGGAGGGAAAAGAACGTATTGAATAACACAAGGCTGAAACCTTCCAGAACAGTCCTTCGTTGGGTCTTCCTCTTTGTAACACTGTAAAACAAATGATCATTTGTTTTGATAAAAATCAGAACTATAGAAATAGCACTCTATATTATATGGGTACATTAATAAATGACGACCATCGAAGGGTACTAAATCGGAAATTTATTTCAATTCAACTGGATGTGAATTTACCTCCATTTGAACTTCCAGAACCATGTTGATAATACCAGCAGAGCAATGAGCAAATTTAAACCCTTCTTGGAGCCTCATTCTTGAAAAAAAAAAAAATAAATAAGATTAGGAGAATAACCAATCAAACGTCAATGGATAAAAAGGTATAACATAGCATACAATTTGGGAACTGTAAATTAGCAGGAAATATGTAAAAAAAGGATTTGGTACCATATCAATTCCAATGATACCATATCAATGTATGCACAATCCCAAAAAAGCGAAGATTTAAGATGTAGCCTTAAATATATCATAATTAGATAGTCCTCGAACCTTGTTAATGTAGTGAGCATTGTGGGAAGTAAGTTGTTATGGGATGCAGACGGAGTATGTGCATCCCAAATTGATCTTTTGTGATGCAAATATCTAGATAGAGTAGTGATTAGTGTGCTTGTAGGTTTTAAGGGCTTCGCAGCACTGACAGGTTGGGTACCATCAGGAAAAATAACCGTTCCAAATTCACAAGGCATCCTCTCATACCTGCAAAGATCAGAACATTTTTAGTACAGCATACACTAAATTTGATTGCATAAATGACATATCCAAACACAACTGTTTCCACGATTCCATTACAATCATATTGCACGCACTGGTGATTAAAACTGATTATGCGCATGAATTTCATTGACTGAATACAAATAGAGTTTTCAATCTATCAAAATACACCTACCGTATAAGTATTTTTTCCAGTGGTTTATTTATAATTGTGCAGCACTCAACTTCCGACCTTATATGAGATTCCAAATCGTTTTTTTTAATGATGGTATCAGACCTTTGGGGTATTTTGAGTTTCCGGATTTCTTCTTTTATTGTTTCTACAACCTGAAAAGAACAGAAAACATGGTTTATGAAATAAAGTGCTCAAAACTCCAATAAAATCAAACAAGGATTAAAACCACAATCTAAAACTGCACCATTCTCTCGAAGACACTCTTCTAAAACTATTTCATACTTTTGATCTTAATTTTACAAGACGTTACCGCCAATAAGTTTATATGTGACATTTTATTCATACACACTGCTTCTACTTTCATCCTTTGTTAATCATTGTAATTGTTTATGCTCATGAATGTTAAGCAGAATGTTGTGTTTTACTTCAAACATGTAGTATAATAACTTTTCATCAAAGTTGTTTAGTTTAGTTTAATTTGGTAAGGTGTGGAAGAAATATTCAATGCATAATGATACACAAGCTAGCGGCCAAAAGTAAAGCTAGGATTCAAGCACAGATAAGAAGAATTATTGCATTGGTAGGTCTCAACAAAATAAAACGAATTAATGAAATAGAATAATTATGATCATTTGGTATACATTTGGCTTTCAATATTACACTCCAAGATATTTCTAAACTTCATTTCTGTATAGCTAAACGAACCTGGTGTCTGACATGCCCGGGGGTTCCACCAAGGAAAGCTATGTGAATGACAGAACAAGGCGGTTTTGAAGTAATCCTTACAATGTAAAACCACCTTGGGGTTAAAATTTCGTTCTCCCTGTGAACATAATTGGAAATACAGGAATAACAAATGAAATAAATGGATTAAATGTTCATTTTGGAAATTGGATGCATTGCATAAATTCTGAGATTATTGTTAAGAGCTATTGGTGCTTAGCATCTAACTACAATAAGGTTTCTAACTGAAAAGTTTTCACAAATAATGATAATTACCCAAAAACGTAATAAAACGTGTCACAAAAAAGTGTTAGGAAATAATTGTTTGATTTTCGCACTGGTAGAGAAAGCATGTTCCATGTGTTTTTTTCCAAATATCAGCGAAAGACTCTAAGCAAAAGCATCAGGGGGTTCAGAGGGCTTTCCCTGTTGAAGCTGGAAGCTCCGTGTTTTTACTACTTAATGTTCTAATTTCCAAGTTCTTCATTGAGGACACTGTCAAGGCTAAAATTATTGATCGATTCTCTTAATTAGTTTTCTGTCTGACTCAGATTTCAGTCATGTTGAGAATATTCATTTCTGACAGGTAGGGGTAATCAGAGGGTTTTCATATTTTCTGACTATATGAAATGCCTACAATCAACATTACCTAATTATATCCCTGTGAGTTATTAATGATTTTCCAAGATCTGAAAGGAAATATTGAAACATACCGTTAAATTAAGTGTGTCATACAGGGATGTTCCTATTACTATTTTTTACATCATCTAGGAGAGAAAAGCAAATAGATCATAATTTCACTGTTCTTTTCTGCGGTTTTTAACTATCTAGATGAATAGAATGCTAAATCAAACCAGACAAGATGAAGAAATTACTAATTATTGGTACACCCCCCCCCCCCCTTCCCTCGAAACAAAAGGGAACTCACGAAACTTATATATTTACTGATAATGTTTTCACTGATAGTAATAGTTCCAAAATAGTAAAACAATCGATCATAAAACCAATCACGAATTCGGTTGAGAATAGGGTAAATGGTACGGCTTATTTCTTCTCTCATCACTCCACCTCACCATAGTCAACATTGAAAACTCTGGTTTTCATATGAATTTAAATATTATGTATTCAATATGTTTCCTAGTATGTAGATAGATAAATCGTTCAATTTTGTAGGTCATAATCGTTACAAGAGTTCAAGAATCTACATTCTACTAGCACTAATACAGATAATAGTAAAAATAAAAAACAAAAGCAGTATAGCAATAATACGTAGAGATAGATCCACCAGTTTCCTACTATGTATCCTCCATTCACCCTTCCAATGGCTAATTGCAGAAGATATCGATATGAACAAGAGAAATTAGGAAGATACGAGAATGATATTCAGGTGAGAGTGGATTCTCTGGGAATCGGGAATCATTGGCCATCTTTGGGCAAATTCAGATTGCTCTCAATATGGTCTGTATAATGGGAAAAAATTTCCAAAACTCAACAGGCTGTTAAAATGGAAATGAGAATCATACTGTAATTATATTTCAAGCACAATCAGATTTACTCAACCAGAACCTAGAAGATACTCACAGATGAGCATATTAGTTCATATTAAAGAAAGATAATTTTGCTTGCTTTTCAAAAAATGAACTGAATGAGATCAAAATCCACCTCAATTCCTTAGAGACCTATTCCTTAATGAAAATTCAGACAATCGGAGATCCTTAAAATTATAATTTCACACACACACACACACACCCCTCTTTTCCCTTTTTTACATCTTAAAAGGGGAAAGTAAACTGTAATAATATCAAGAGGGGTAGTTCTACTACATACTTACATGACGCTAAGAATTTTTATGTAAGAATGATTCTCAATAAGAGTAAATGCCGTAAGTTTTTTCAAACACGCGTAAAGCACTGCTTCAGCTTGTCTGCACTGCAAGGCATGTACCCGAGCATTATTTGACACTGTATTCAACGAATGAGGAAGAGGTTGATCAGGTTGCAAGATAATACCAAGGCGATGTGTATGGAACCATTTTGGCCAAACATTGGGCTCAACCATGACGACTGGCCTCCAGAATTGAGCAATTTGAGAGCAACTTGCTCCACTGAAAAATAACAATTTCAAGTTCATTAAAATACAATAGGAAAGTAAACGATAAACATTAACTTATACTAGATCTTTTAAAACTATTCGATTGTTATGAATACATGGTTCCCCTAATTTGAAAGGAAGGATGAAATGTCTGGTGGTATTTGTTTCCACTATTTTACATCTTACCATAATACAATTAAAACGAATAACAAATGCAATAGATTTGAATTCAGATGAAAAATTAATAAACCTTTCAAAATGCAGTTCACAATTTTGATACATTAGCTCCAAACTATTTTCCAGTCCCCATGAGCTATGCTTCTGAGAGAATAATGGATTGAGAACATTTATTATTAGAGGATAGATTAATCAATCAATTTGTATGCAGGTTTGGTCCGTTGGGATCAATCATTAATTTCAATAAAAACAGGCTGTAGGTAAATATATTCAGGGGGGGGGGGGGGGGTGATCTCTCGTGATGTATAGAAGGGGCATGCAAAAAGTATGCCACGGCAGAAGTGAAATATGAGTACAAATCGAAATCTCCAAAATGCCAGATTTGATAGAAATTAGGAACATACACAATGTAATTGAAAAAATAGGCAAATTTGGAGAGGGAAGCCTGCACTGGAATTGATTTGCGGAGCTGCCATGCTTCCACTGCAGTGAAAACTGCAGAAAAGCTGGATTCCTGGCACGACAACGTCTGGACAGCGAAGACAGCTCAAGTTACATGGGTAGTTCACTGAATTTAATCATTAAATTAGCAATTTAAAAAGGAAAGACTGAGAGCGATCTAAGCGTTGCAAGAGGTACCAAGCATTAATGATTGTGCTGGCGTGGAAGGATTCAGGTAAGAGAGGGGAAGATTGTTTACATGTTTCACCTCTTCACCCTTAGTCCACAGATAAGAAGGCAAAACAATCACGACTCCACCATACACCATTGGGTAAACGTGAGGTGTATTGGCCCCCGTTTCATAAAATCCCCTAGCACAGATTTGGTGGGCATGAAATGACAAGGATCTCAGTATGGCATGTTTGGTGCGTTGAGTGACAACTTCCATAATGACAGCTGTGCGTTTCTCAGCTTCAAATGAACATAAGTTTTCAAAACCGCACCCCGCTAACTCTACATGGTGGTTGTCAAAAGCGAAAGGAAGTCCCAAAACACCATAAATTTTGAGTTTCAAAAGTGCTAATATTAGAAGAAATTAATTGCACCTCTACTAAATGGGTCAAATGGGTGAGCTGGAGCCAGTACTTTTATTTAGGGTGATACTGTTTTTATGAGCAACTACCTACGTAATGCCTACATTTACCAGGTCCCTAAATTTAGCTCTTGCTTAAAAAAAATGTAGCAAAAAATAACCTAAAATGTTCAAAATTGTTAAACTCAAATACCCATCAGTATCACTCAAAAAAGCTTACCAACTTCGAACTAGACCATTAAACAATTTAAGCAGATACTTGAGCAGATTTGAAAGTATAACTCTCTAATTCAGAAACTTTATAGAACCTATTGTATTGACATTCCACTGATTTATAGATTTAGAGTCATAATATGACAATAATTCACGATTCAACAAACAGCTATATGACCAATACCAACTATTACTGTTATTCTGGAG